>OU426990.1:87430172-88030172 GCA_911387755.1 Chrysotoxum bicinctum | reverse complement strand
TATATTGTCTTTGAAGCCTTTTGTTTTTTTTTGGCCGTCATACAAAATGGTTGAGGTAAGGTTCATAACGGTTCAGTGCAGCGGGTAACTCAAGTATTTTTCTCTCTTCCTTGGTACCTTTGAGGACAATACATTTGTGATCCTAAGGGACCGTCAAATAATTTTTCATAGAGAAATTTCTAAGAAGTTTAAAAAACATTGCATATTTATGTACATATTTATTTATCAATTTATTATTTTTGTTCTTGCTTGGCAGTATGTTTTGAGATGCAACTTCTAAAGGTGTCGTTTAAGCCATTCATAACTGAATATTAAATACATATGTATGAACATTTTTCTCTAATAACATTATTTTTTTTAATTTTAACCCATAGTTTCACAGTGGAAGTTTATACTTAAGTTGATCTAAACCTGAACTGGAGTTTAAATTTGAAGTTCAACTCGTCCGGTTTCACAGTCTAATTTGAACTTCAGTACTATTGAACGTAGATTAACAAAATTGTTTTCTCTTTCTATCTGAATCAAAAAAAAAACAAGGAAAGTTTGCTTTGTTTCAGTTCTGACCTCTGACAGGGAAAAAAATTAAAAAATGAAAATAAATTCTATTTTCAAATGTTTGCTGGGGTTGTTGAACTGAATTTAAACGGCAGGATAGTATCGTTTAACTCAATCTACAGAATGAAATCTGTTCAAGGTTTAAATGAAACTGTGAAACTAAATTCATTTTTGAACTGAAGTGTTTAAACCAAAAGTGCGGCTTTAGCTTTGACTGTGAAACTGGGGGTAAATGTCTTTAACGGCATAACAGCAAGTTCGGTCGACCCAGTGGGGCAATTTATTTATTTCAGTTTCAAGGATAATAATATGTTATTGCTATTTTTTGAAGACCGTTTTTTGTAATTAACTATTATTTTTAGCATTATGAGGTAATTTTTATAATTTGTGTTTGTATTTATAATTTGTATGTTACCTCATTACATTGAGCATTGCATTGAGACTATACTTAGACAACCTTTTTTTAAACATCTATCTTCGAGGACTAATCACTTGTTTTATTGTCTGCGCTTGTACATCACTAAAATAATAATAGAATTTACTCAACTTGAGTTTAACTTTATCGATAGAAAAAAATTATATGACCATAATTACTTACCTACCTTTTTTTATTTATATACCTATAGTTTTGAATCATGCGTGTTGATTATGCTTAAAATAAACTTAGAGTAGGTAAATAATGTTTCTCCAGATTGTGATAGACTTAGTAATGTTTAGGTCAGTTTAATAATTATCAAACCATATCTACGTAAACAAAACTTAACGATTAAATATATTATATATATACATAAAAATATTTGAATTTATTTTCAAAATAAATTATTTGAATTTAAAAATTCAGATAATTAAACTTCATTTTGTTTGAAATAAATTTTCAAACAAATTAAAAAATAAAAAACAAAAGAGATAAGATATGTACGACAAAAAAGGAAAAAAAATTAAAACGTCTTTTAAATTTTTTTAAAAAACACGGAAACCAAAAACGAACAAACAAATAAAAAATATTTATATTTTTTAAAGTTGTAAGTATACTCTAAGAATTTTGATGTTTTTAATATATATGTATAGTATAGATATATATTTTCAATTACATTTAACTTAATGAATACAGTCCCTGGCCATATTATTAGACGCACTATAAATTTTATGCTAAATCAAAAATAATTTCTGTTTTGAAAATTTGATTGCAGTAAATTTGTTCTTTTTGTATAAAAATTGTTATCAATTATAAAACACCATATTTTGGACAAAGATGAAAATTAAAAAAAATCTAATATTTAGTTAAGTCTTCTTCTGCCGCTTCAATTCCACGCAGCTTCCTATTTATGCAAGACTGAACTGTCTGCTGCGTTTGTGGACGATAATTTCAGACATGAATGTTTTTTTCCAAGACCATCCTTTTAGTTGTGATCAACTCTTTAGAAACTTTCCTTTTCATCAGTTCCCCCTCATTTTTGGTAGGGTTTAAGTCAGTGATGTCAAAAACCAGCAAAGGGATATCAGCCCCTTGTAAATAAGTTTTTAGAGTTTTTAGGTTCACCATTCGGAGATCCGATCTGGGGAAACAACCGATTCCTTACGACGGATGTCTGTTAAAAGTAGCGTATAACCTAGAATATCTGGAAAATACATAGTGCGTCTAATAATATGGCCAGGGACTGTAGGTCTGAAGAAGGGTGTAACCACATTCGAAACGTCACAACATAAAAAAAATATACCTTAAGCCCATTTAAGGACAAACATTATTTAATTAAATAAAAGGTCACGAAGAAAAGAAATACTTAGAGTAGGTAGGTACACACAAAGATAATATGTGTATGTATACTCAAAATTCTTTTTTTCTTGCGATACGATTTTTTGAAAATTATTGTGTATTCAAATTTTCAAAAATTTTTTTTTTTGGATTTAAAAAAATTTCATTTTTTTTGTTTCTTTCGTTTAATTTTCACGGACTATAAATTTTAAAATTAATCCTAACTTGCTTAGAAGTGTACTAAAAATGTAGAGAAAGAAGAGCACAAATAAAAGACAAACAGAATTTTATTGAAAATCCAGAATCAAGATAATACATGGAATTGAAAATAAAAAAAAAAGATTGAACGCTACAAAAATGATTTTACCAAAAAAAAAGCTATTTTGCACAAAAAAGAGAGACACTAAGCAATGGGAAGGAAGGAGAACAATACTACCGAGAAACTGACGAAATGCATTGTTTATCTTTAACAGCTGATTTATAGAAATTTTGTTTTTGAGTCATAAGTTCTGTAAAAAGAACATTGCAGCCCTTCATTTCTGAGAAAAAGTGACGGTATCTGGACAGCCTCTCCAGCTGAGTCCTTGGAACTGCTTATGACAACACATTTCCCGGGTTGTGAGAATAGCTACCCCGAAACGCTTACTACAAATACCATTATAGCTCATAGGGAGCAAATCAATTCTGTTATAACAGGAGATAGTATTTCATGTGCGATTAATACTTTCTCCCCTTACAAATCACCTGGCCCTGATGGCATAATCCCAGTTATGCTGCAGAAACTGCAAGACTTGGCAGTACCATGGCTAGAAATGATCTTCAAAGGTTGTCTCTATCTCAGTCATGTACCCGAGTCATGGAGACATGTAAGAGTGGTCTTTATTCCGAAGGTCGGCAAACGAGGTCATGAATCCGCGAAGGACTTTAGGCCTATTAGTCTGACATCTTTTGTTCTAAAGACACTAGAGCGCATCCTTGATACTCACATCAGAGTTTTACTAGAGGGTCGTCCTCTTGATGAATCGCAACATGCATACCTAAAAGGCAAGTCTACGGAGACTGCCCTGCATGAAGTAGTGCGTACAATAAAGAAGACGATTCACTACAAAGAATATACCCTAGCAACCTTCCTAGACGTTGAGGGTGCTTTTAATAACGTCCTAACTGAATCCATTCGCGAATCACTTGCTCACTTTGGTGTAGAAAGTTTCATATCCAAATGGATTGTATCTATGCTCAGTGACAGAAGGATCCAAGCAACGTTAGGAAACACAATTTCTACTAAGCATGTTAGTAGGGGAACTCCCCAGGGTGGTGTTCTATCCCCTCTTCTATGGCTCTTAGTCATGGACAAAATTCTCGTCAAGCTCAGAGGTAGTGGTGTAAAAACTGTAGCGTATGCTGACGATCTGGTTTTATTGGTATCAGGTAAGTTTACCACTGTGATTAGTGAAATCACTGAATTGGCTCTGAAAAGAGTTAGCAACTGGGCCACTAGTAGTGGACTAGGAGTTAATCAGAGTACGATGGAACTACCCTACCTACCCTACCTCGACTTAACGGTCAAACTCTTTCCTTATCTTCCAAAGCTAAATACCTTGGAGTTATTCTCGACCCCAAATTGAATTGGAAGGTAAATATTGAAGAACGGGTTAAGAAAGCCTGTATAGCTTTCTATGCCTGCAGAAAGACCTTTGGTAAGAAGTGGGGCCTTCAGTCGAAGATGATTTTGTGGACGTACACTGCAGTGGTACGGCCAATTTTGTCTTACGGATCGATTGTTTGGTGGCCTGCACTTAGCAAGCAATATAACGTCGGAAAACTTAAAAGGGTTCAAAGAACGGCTAGCGTCAGCACTACGGGGGCTCTCAGATCATGCCCAACAGATGCCCTGAGCGTTATCCTGAACCTTTTACCACTCGACCTTCATATAAAATACCTAGCGGCATGCAGTGCTGTAAGACTTAAAGAATCTAACTGTTGGTTCTCCAAACCCTATGGTCATGGAAACATAACAAAATTGATTCCTCCGGATATTTTCTTATCGAACACCGACTACTGCGTACCTCCTCTTGGCCCAAGCGGGGATTTCAAAGCCATTTTTCCCACCAGAGAGGATTGGAAAAATGACGTTGTCACAAAGGATTTCGATTCGATAATCTTCACTGATGGATCTAAGATGGAGTGCGGTGTTGGTTCAGGAATTTTTTCCGAGTCCTTTAACATCTCCAAGTCCCTCAGACTACCAGACTTTGCGAGTGTATTTCAAGCTGAAATACTAGCAATCAAGGAGGCATGCAAGTTGCTCCAATCTAACCAAAACCAATTCAGAAATATAGCTATCTGCTCAGATAGCCAGGCGGCCATTAAGGCTATTAAATCATCTACATCTACCTCAGTACTTGTCCAGCAATGTCGGGACGAACTGGCGAGTCTGAACATTGACCTCCAGGTCACTCTCATTTGGGTTCCAGGTCACAGTGACATAGAGGGTAATGAACAGGCTGACGCTTTAGCTCGGCAAGGCTCGGCCTTACATAGCTCACTAGCGGAAAAAGTAAATATTCCTCTTGGTGCTATGAAGAGAAAAATCTTCTCGATTTTTCTCAATGAATCCAACCGTAGGTGGAGCAGTCTCACAAACTGTGTCATATCAAAAAAGATATGGCCTACTTACAACAACTCACGTTCCAACGATCTAATATGCAGACCCAGGCGCGACATAGCCAGGATCACAGCAATATGCACCGGGCACTGGCCCATAGGTGAACATGCAAGAAAGCTAGGTATCCCTTACAACCCACACTGCCGTAGTTGTGGAGATCCACAAGAAAAAGAAACTGTGGTTCATTTTCTTTGCGATTGCCCCGCCTTAGCAAATTACAGGATGGCTTCCTTTGGGAAAGCCTTCCTCGATGACCCCAGCGAACTTTCTGAGAAGAAAATCAAAGGTCTGATTATCTTTCTGAATGCGACAAAATGGCTTTAGTAATGCTCCGCTATAAAGTATATAAAAGCCATTTTCTTCCGTACTAAATCCTTATTAGGTTGACACGAGTTTAATGGTATCAAAACGGCGCACCCCAGCGCTAATTGAGTCGCGGGCCCAGTTGGCTGGCGACTACCATCTCTACCTACCTACCTTTGAGTCATAAGTCACCTTGTCATAGACCGGGTCACATAATAAAAGCTTATTTTTTTAAGAAACCACTACAACGACTTATAATTTTTGTTCTTGCATGTTCTGGCATCCTTTTTTTAGTTCCGACTACTAAAGGAGTTGTTTTAGTCATTTAAAAATTGAATTTTACGTGAACAGTTGTTCTCTAATAACTTTCATGTTTGAAATTCTTAGCCTTTTACATAAGAGCAAGTTCGTGCGACTCAGTCGTGCATTTTATTTTTTTACAATCAATGTTCCCAAAATATACTAAATGGTAATTTATCTTCTTCTTCTTCCTTTGTTTCGGCGCTGTTATGATCTCGATGTCGAGGGGATCATAACTCTCCCACGTATCTGCTTCACACTAGTGATCCGCCTGTGGGGTTCGCCGGGTTGACCTCAGAAATCGTCGGCAAGCCTCCCGGTTTTGCATTGTTCCATTTCTGAGGCCAACTGAATGCTGGTGTTTTTGCATTTGTTTGTACCAGGAGTGTTTAGGCCTACCTTTCTTTTTATTCCGAATTGGAACGTTGTATGATATTGCCTTTTTGACGGGGTTCTCAGGATCTCTCCTTTGAACATGGCAATACCAACTGAGTCGGTCGTGTTCAATTTTTTGGGAAATGGTATTCTTAACATGAAGGCTTCCTCGGATCTTCGTACTTCTAATTCGATCAAGCTTTGTAACTCCTGCTGTCATACGAAGCATCTTCATCTCAGCTGCCGTTAGCTTACTCTCATACTTTTTGTACATTGTCCAACATTGTGAACCGTATGTGAGTGCTGGACGCACAACTGAAGTGTAGAGCTTTCCTTTCAGCTTAGGGGGCATTTTTCGGTCACAGAAGATAGCAGAATTTTCCCGCCACTTCATCCACCCTACGCTTACGCGATGATTGATATCGTCATCACAAGTAGCTTCGTTATTTATCATAGACCCCAGATATTTAAACTTTTCACACTTGGGAAGCACTACTCCATTCAAATAAATGTCTGGAATAGGCCTGTGTGGATCAGAAAATGGACAGCATAGGTATTCTGTCTTTTTCGCGCTTATGCGGTACCCACTTCCTTCTAGAACATCCACCCATACGTCAAGTGCTCGTTGTAGGGATATCGGGTCTTCACTTATGATGGCTCCATCGTCAGCAAAGAATAACTGATGTACTTTTGGATCCGTCACTTTGCCTTCAAGCAGGTAATCAAGAACTGTAATAAAGAGCAGGGGACTCAAGACACTTCCCTGGTGTACACCTACTGTGATTTCTAAATGGTAATTTATGCACTCGTAAAAAAGAACTCGTAAACAATAGTATACAATAATTGGACACTAAAACTAAACTTCTAATCCGTTAAATTGTCTTGCTGACGACAGTACGCTAAGTCTTCTACTTGGTTGATTTATTTCAGTAGTACATAGAGTTTGTATTATAAAAACCTTCATATAGAATCAATGCCAGGCCAGGGGCAATATCTTCCAATGATTACAATTTTAATCTTGGTTGGGTATAGTTCACATTAGATTTTTGTCAAAAAACCGATGTAAGGTGAACTGAATTTAACACAAATTGCGTATTGACAAGGTACTCACAATCAACTGATGAGTCCATGTGAGATCGCCAGGACGAAACGCCAATTTTTGTGGACTAACGGTCAAAATAATTTTACTTCTTCTTTGAAAAGAAACGAGAAGGTCGAATTTGGAAAAACAACCAAATCAAATTCTTAATTGCAAAAAGAGTAAATATTGGAAAAGAATTAAAAAATGAATTCTGGGAAGAAGAAACAAATTTAATTGTGGAGGGCAGTTCTGACCAAAATAAATTAAATGAATTCATTTTTTGGGTTGGAAATTGTTTAATACAAAGAAAAAAATTGAAAACTTGATGACAGAGTATAAACGCATCAAGAAAAGTAATTAAGAATAATTACGGGGTGCCACAACATGTGCATATTTTGAAATATGCGATAAAGCCTACGGCAGTAGACACATCTCCCTCACAAAGCCTCATGTGTTCAAGCCTAGATTTTACCAGATAAAACCCTTAAAACCCAACTAATACGCATAATGGTGGATTTACATGTATCTGCATTTGATTTCTGCAAATAAAAAGGGATGCCAAGTACCAGAATTCATATTTGTTAGATAGAGAGAAAAATAGCAAAATGCAGAAGAACTTCATTTCTGCTTTATAGGAAATTCGAGAAAAATGCAGAAGTCAAGATTATAGTAAAGACGAACATGTTAATCTTTATTATAGCAGCTTCATCTGCATTTTGTAAATTTGCGATATTTTCACATTTTTCTATATTTTTTTTGACGAACGCATGATATTAAAAACACACTAAATCTATATAAAAGAAAATGGAGGTATGTAAGTTAAATTTTCATTGCATTTATATAGTTCCGTATTAACAAGCCAACAAGTTATAGCAGTTTATAGGAAGTAAAAGGAAGTTGCCACCTGTGTATTCTCTCCTACTTCGGGCTTAGACATACATCTACCTCTCTCTAGTTTTCTGCATTTTGCAGATGCAGAAACATGTAAATCCACTTTAAGCTAGCATATGCGTGCATAATTGAATAAGCGAATGCACAGAAACTCTCCATAAAGCGGCAAATACACACGACACTTGTGTGCACACCGGTGTGCCTACACCGGTGTAGCATTCCACCACACACGGCACACCGAATCGTGCACACTTTAGTTGTGCAAGAGATCTGATACTGGAGAGATCTAACCATAAGTGATATGGACGTCGTCCATTAGACGATGAGGTTGGCGCGTTAATGATGTCGATAAGAATAAGTAATTCAAAATTTGAAAAAATTGTTCTATGGTAGGTACAACCTGTTGTATCTTAATTTAAATGTTTTTTATTTAATTAAAGATCATAAAAATTTATTGAAAGAAGAAAATGTTATCAAAATTCTAGGCGCCCGTCTTCGAGAAAAATACGATTTTTCAAAACATTTTTTAACATTTCTATGTTGGGTACCTTTTTTTTTTAGGTAAAATACATTTTTTTCTCACATCTTGTAGATTATATTGAAAATTTAAATACACAACACTTTTCAAGACTTAGCAAAAAAAAAATTATCAAAATCGGTGGTACCTACTGTTTTTGATAAAATCAAAAATAAAAAAAAATTGTTCCATGGCGGGTACTCTCAATAACCATTTTTGGGAAAATGTTTTTAAATCTGTTGAACATTTTTTGAGAAGAACAAATATTTATAAAATTTCGAAAAAAAAAATCGTATAAAAGGTACAGTTATTTTTGGTCTTAAGAAAAAAGAAAAAAACCTGTGGGGGGGAAATTAAAAATGATATCTACCATAGTTCAAAGTAAATCGGCCCAGCCGTTTAAGCTATAGTCAAACAAACATATATATAGAATTTCGAGCCCCCCCTTTTTAGTCTTCGCTATCATCGTAATGTCAAAATTTCGAGTTCGTTTTTTTTCCGAATGCATAACTTATCTTATAGAACCTATAAGTCGCAAGGAAATTTTTCGACGTGCTTTACCGCACAACGATTCGCCTGCAACTGAATAGTGAATAGTGATAGTGAATACTGAATAGCAAATGTGCCCGCACATTGCAATACACATGACACCGATCGAGACACCGACACCAAAAATCAAAAACTTTTGATTTTACCCACACGGTGTCGGACACCGAAAATCGGTGTGCGCCAGCGTTGCCGATGTGGCACGATCGTGCCATTTTGGCACGGAAATTTTCTCGTGGCACTGTGACACGAAAAGTTTCAATATGGCACGTTTTTTTTTCATTATTTTACCTAAATGCGCTTAAGATAATTGACCAAACATACAAATTATTTTGCCACACTTCAATATTTTGGTATCAGAGTTTTCTCAGCTATTAGAGTGCGAGAAAGATGTTCTTTTTGGCAAAATAAGAAAAAATTTCAGATTGGACGTTTTAGGTTAAGTTGTACAAATTAAAAAACAATATTGACGAAGGAATGTTCATTAATATTTCAAAATTTATGTTGAGTCTTCTTAGTTTGCCTCACGGAAGCTCATCAGGAGAGCGAGTGTTTTCAAGGCTAAATAATATTAAAACAAACAACAAAAACAGACTGTCATATACAAAACAATTAATGCTATAATGACATAATATAATGAAATTATTAAGCCTAATAATTGCCAAAATTTCAAACCTCCAGCTAATTTATTTATTGAACTTATTATAACAAAGCTTTATTACGTCTTTATATATTTTAATAATTATAATGGCTGTTCATCATATGATGTGAAATATTTAGTTAAATAATACAAACTTATTACTTATTATGAACTTGCCAAAAACTCCTGTTTCTGGAAAATACTCGTACCTATACATGAATAGAGGAACTGATATTTTGTTTGTTATTTGTTTGTAATAGTATTCCATTAAAATTTATTTTAAAAGAATAACTTGAGTTTTTTTTTCATATGGCACGAAAATGTCACAAATGGCACGTTTTTTCAAAGAGTGGGGCACGAAAATTTTTTTTTTGGCGGCAACGCTGGTGTGCGCACCAGCCCACAGACGGGAGACGGGACACATTTCCGTACACCGACACCGGTGTGCACACAAGTGTCGTGTGTATTTGCCGCTTAATGGCGTCCAGCTGCGATTCGTTAAGTTTCGATCAATTCAAGCAAGTGAGATCCCAATTGGACAAAAAAATGCAGTAAAAAACATAAAGAAGATAACATAGATCAAAGTATTCACAGCTGCAGGCGCGGATACGGGGGGAGGGCAATGGGTGCAATTGCCCCCCCCCCTGGACAATTCCAGCAATTCTTCGTTTCACAATAAAGTAATTTTTTTTCAATCCTAGCCTTAACCTATAACAACCAACAAGCAAACGCTTACGCATCACTTTTCACTTTTCATGTTATTTATGTAGGTACCTTTATTTTCAATGAATTTTCCTAATATCAAAAAGATGATGATTTTGCTTAAGAAAAATCTAATTTTATATGATCTAAGATAGGAAAAACGCTTTATTAAATATCTCTTGAGCCGTGCATCGTAGATATTAAAACAAAATGGTATTTATTTTTGAAAGTATTAAATGATATATTCTGTATCTATCGTTCTAGATGTAATCCAAAAAGGCCTCATTATTTCAAAATTATTGGCTCTGCCATTTTGATACTAGCTCTTTCTCGTCTACCTTTTTATCATTTTTGTTAGGTGGTACACACACATAATGTATCCACTCATATTAACGCAAGTTTACATTGTTTATAGGGAGATCACCGACCAGGTCCGTCAAAAAAGCGCAATTCAAATAACAGAAGCATTGACTCATTTTTTCAACCGATCAATAAGAGACCAGTTTTATCTTTTACTGAAACTTCTGATTCTAAAGTGGATAAAAGTAATAATGTTGATCCTATTGCTCAATCTTCTCACCGTTCTCCTAAATGCACAGAGAGAAGTGAGAGCTCAATTAGTGCGAGAGTTGCACCTGTTTTTCCCCCAGTTTCTGAGTCTACGTCTTGTTATCAGTCCGATGCCCCCTATGATATTGGAAATTTTTTGAATAAACAAATTGATGACTTCACGAAACATCAGCTTCTATCAAATCCTTGGCATCCAAAAGAGGACTAAAAGTTTCCATTTTCTTCGCACTTGCTCAAAGGTAACAGGTAAGGTGGTCAAAAGGTATTTTAGCCAGAAATAATCTCAGCAAATATTCTTGGCTTGTGTTTTCACCAACAAAACAGGGTTTGTTTTTTAAATACCGCCCTTTTTTTGTCACTAGAAGTGTTGGAGGTGGTCAAAAAATCGTGCCTTTATAAAGCCTTGTGAAAAAACCCTTAATAAACTTTAAAGTCATTTCTGGACAAAAGAGAGACTTGGAAAATCATGCTAATAACATTTACCACAAGTGAGCTGTTGAGGACGGAACTGAGTTTCTTCACACTTATAATAACCCAAACCTGGAAATAGTCAACCGTGTAAACCAACAGCGTCTTAAAAAGGTAGAAGAAAACAGGAAACGCCTTCGTCCCATAGTAGAAACCATCATCTTCCTTGGACGGCAAAATTTAGCATTTCGTGGTCATAGAGATGATGGAGCTATACTTAGAAACACAGTTGATTCAAACCAATCTGACGTGACCGTGAACGAAGGAAATTTTAGGGAACTTTTAAGCCTTCGAGTATATGCTGACAAAAAAATTAGAACAACATTTGCAGTCAGCCTCTTCTAATGCTACATACATAAGCAAAACAACACAGAACTCACTTATTTCATGCTATGGGAATGAGGTTTTCGATCAAATTTTGAGTAACGTTCGGGCCTCACGTTACTATTCCATACTTTTCGATGAGACAACGGATGTATCTCATCTTTCCCAGCTGAGTGTAATCTTACGATACGTTCATGAAGGTCATATTCGTGAGGATTTTGTAACTTTCGTAGATGGACGAGTATTTGAGGAACTGACTTGTTCCAGAACTGACGAAGAATACGAGTCAGATGAGGAAAACTGGAGAGAAACCGGAAAAATATTATCTGCCGAAGAGAAGTTGGAGGGAAGTTCTACATCAAATGACTTGTCCTTAACTGGCAAAGCTATAGGGCAAATTATCTTGTTCCAGCTAAAAAAGAAGCTCAAACTTCCTCTTGAATCATGAGTGGGAATAGGGACAGATGGGTGTGCTGTTATGCTTTCAGAAGTTCGAGGTGCTGTGACGATGATTCAAAAGGAAGCGAAAAATGCTGTGAAGACCATGCTACAGTCACGAGCTTAACAACTCTATTTCTCGAAGTTCGAAAGTACCTGCCATTCGAGACGCTGTGACAATCATGAAAGAGGTAATAATGTTCTTCAAATCGCACCCAAAGCGAAAAACTGTCCTCATGTCATGAGCACCTTGGGGTGTGCACTCACATCACTTTGTGAGACTATGTGGGTAGACCGGCATGAAGGTGAACTCCAGTTTTCCTTAGACCTAGCCAAGATTGTGGAGACATTGGAAACGATTTCGCAGTGGCGTGACCCAAGTACAGCCAGCAAAGCTTCCTCGTATGTAACAAGCTTATGCAATACCCAGTTTATTCTCTCAGTATTGTGTTTAAGTGATGTGTTGTCTTTAACAGTCTTTGATCAAATTGCTACGAACGAAATCTCTTCACCATACCAGCAGCGCTATGCTGGTGAAAGACACAATTTCCGTTATTTCAAGTCACCGGTAGAACATAGATACTAATTTCAAAAATATCTGGCAGAGAGCAAAAAATTTAGGTGATCAATTGAATGTTGAGTTGAAGATTCCTCGTATCCCACGTCATGGTGGACGCCAAATCTACCGGCCAATTTTGACACAAATTCAGCTGAAGAATACTACAGAATATCTTTATACTCGTATGCACCTGTACTCGACTTTGTCCTAACTGATTTGCGTGAAAGGTTTCAACCTGAAACATTAGATGTGTTTAAGCTCACGATTTTCATCCCGGAAAATATAATCAAATATAATACTTATGAGTTTGATACCACCGTTAGGTCCCTATTGGATCGCTTTGGAAAACTCCTAAACTTAAATATAGATGTTGCCTTTTTTTTGCTTAAAGATGAGCTGGTGATGTGGCGCGAAAAATGGGTAAGAGAAAATGAGCAGAAGAACAAGCTTCCTGACACTGCCCTGGATTTAATTGATAAATGCAATAAGGATGTGTTTTGTATTATACATAGTTTCCTTCTTATTCTTGAACGTTTCCAGTTACAAATTCTTCGGCAGAAAGGTCTTTTTCTTCGTTGCGGCGCCTTAAAACATATTTAAGATCAACAATGGCTGAAAACCGCCTCCGCGGTGTGGCACTCACGCACATCCATAAGCAAATCCCGATCGATGTTGAGAAAGTTATTACTAGGTTTTCAAAAACCAGCCATACAAAAAGATTAGAATTAAGTATTTAAGAACTATGTATATCATGTACAACACTATCATTCCTTCATTTAAATTAATTAATTTATTTATTTTTTTAATACGTACGAGTTCCTATTTAATACTTTAAGACATGCATACAGTATACAGAGCATTATTGAAAGAGGCTAAAGTAATGTAAACGAAGATGTTTGATTTACTATTTTATAGTTATTTATACACGAACTTTATTATGTATGTACCTGCACATGCTTTTCTTAATTCAGTTAAATAATTTGTTATTTTTATATTCGATTGTGTATACCTTTTAAATATTTTAAGACAGAAATGCAGAGAATCATTAAAAAAGCGTAAGTATTCGATGGACCATTTTTTTTTTAAGTTAAGCAAAATATCAAGAAAATTGCCCCCCCCTGAACGAAATCCTGGATCCGCGCCTGCACAGCTGCATTGAACTTGGATGCAAATCAATTAACGAATTCTCAACGTGTACTCGTACATACATATATGTATGTACATATGTATAGTTTTTGCATTTAAATACACGTACACATTTGGAAATGCGAAACAAAAGACAAAAAGAAAACCGAAGAAGGGTGGATGTTTTTAAATTAATGTTTGGTTATGCGAGCAAAAGTCAATTATGGCTATAATTGGTTATTTTGGAAACATAAGCTAATTTTCGTTGGCTTTTTGACATAAAGATATGTTTGCTTATTTCTATTATAGGTAGTTGAGCCTTAATATTTTTGCTCGCATCTTTAGATCGCTCGTAAGCGCGATCCCATATATCAACAAGCGATTGAAGGGGACAAAGAAAACGATTCCATTAAACTGGTGATATTAGCAATAAAACACAGCAAGTCTTTCTATTGCTTGATCATAACACTAAACTACCTTTACTGTTCACAGACTGATGTTATTTTTTTATTTTATTGTTAGGGAATACCTTCATTCTGTTTGACATTGAAAATTGCTTTATGTATCCGGATATGTAGGCACATACATACAATATGAATTTTAATAACATGTACTTAAATAGGTATACAAAATGTTATCTGAAGACAAATCTGAATTGTTATTACGAATTCGTACGTAGGCATGTGCACAATGTAAGTGAAGACCGTTTCTGTCTGCTAGGTTTACTACGAAGTAAAGTAGAAATACCAACATTTATGTAGATATATAGGTACCTGTGTATTGGAAGGCATGGAAAGAAAAGCTTAATGATTTGTATTTCAAGATTTTAGACATAGATTAAGAAATGTTTCGTTTTTCCAAGGAACGTTTAAACTGCAATTTTGTTTTCAGATAAGTTTCAACTATTTCACACGATGTAAGCTATAACTATAAAGCTCGTGGTTAAGCATTAAATTTAAATAAAATAACCAAACTTGTTAAAGTTAATTTAAATTGCTATGAAACAGATTTAAAAGTTCAATGATTGTGTTAAATGTTCGCATTTTATTCAGTAATAAAGACTTGGAAATACCTAACATAAAACCCTTTTAGATTTTCTCATTATCGGTATTAGGAATTTAAATGATATATTTCTTGGAACTTTTTAAATTATTGTATTATTTTATTCTTACGTGTCTTAAAAAAAATTGCAAATGATTTTTTTTTATTACATTTTTTTTGCACAATAGTAAAAACTTAAAATTGGTGTACCAGAATTATTTCTTAAAATAGTATTCTCAGTTAAAAAAAACACTACAACGATTTGGAATTTTTGTTCTTGCATACATTCATACTCGCTTGAGAAATCACATGGGAATCCGTTTTCAGCTTCAACAATTAAAGGAGTTGTTTCGGCCATTTATCATATAACATCCATATTAATATTCTAATGCCCGATTTCACGAAGGACTTTCAAACATTTAACAGGCTTGTAAACCTTAAAATGGGATGTTTTGGTTTCACTAAGCGCTTTTAAAGTAAACAAGCTTTTAAACACCCTTAATATAAACTAAATGCTTGTTTTTGGCTCATTAAATTTTAAAAGTGTCATTGAAATGTCATCAGACGTAGATATCTATCTATCTATAAACAATTCTATATAGCAGCTGAAGTTATGTATTGTTTTGTAACATTTTAGTTTTCAATTTTTGAAGATACAAAAATAAATAGGTTAATACTAATATTTAAATGATCGGCTTTTAATTTCATCCAATGATAATGTGCAACACATAGTTATTCGCCGAGCAAGAGTATTCCGGGTTCACAGGAATCCATTTTCCGACTATGACTTCAAAATGAGGTTCCGACTTTCCAAAGCATCTGTGGATCAGTTGTTGAGTTTTTTTGGTCGTCATTTGTAATCGACACAGACCCATCAGTGCAATACAAAATAAATTAAGTGGTTTTATGTCACTGGATCTTTCCCAATATTTTATTTATATTGTGCATTTCATGGCATTTGTTTCAACCAATAACGCTTTCTCATTTTAACTTGCGACTTATAGGTACTATGTATAAGGCAAATTATGCATTCGTAAAAAAAATCGAACTCGAGATTGTGATCAAAGTTTACATTACGATGATAGCGAAGACTAAAAAAATGGTTCTCGCAATTCTGTCTGTCTGTCTGTCGGTCTGTCTGTTCGACTATAGGCTAAACGCCTCGGCCGATTTTCTTTTAACTTGGTAGATATCATTTTTAATTTTTCCCCCCCACACGTTTTTTTCTTTTTTTTCTTAAGACCAAAAAAAACGGTACCTGCCATACGATTTTTTTTCGAAATTTTATAAACATTTTTTTTTCACAAAAACTGCTCGACAGACTTAAAAAATAAAAATACAGAAAAATTTCATTTAATTAAAGCTAGGTACTGGTTGAAAAAAATTTCCGAAAAATGGTTATTGTGGGTACCCCCCATGGAACCATTTTTTTTTTTTTTTTTGGATTTTCTCAAAAACGGCACAACCGATTTTGATCATTTTTTTTTTTCTAAAACTCCCCAAAAACATAAATAGAATTGTATCTTTCGAGATTTTGACATGGCAAAATATTAAAATCTTTGCAAAAAGGAGTGAGATCAGACCAAAAAACATAAATGTTAAAAAAAGAGCCAAGTTCTTCTATACAAAAACCTTTGTGTAACAAGTCAGCCGTGAAAAGTACTGAGATCTAAAAGTACGCCAAGTTCTTATTACTTCATGAAGGTTTAACACCGAATATTTAAAGTAGAATAATATTGAAACAGCTACAATGTAATAGAGAAATTTTATTATTTAATGACTACTGACTAAAATTTGATGGGCTATTGGCTTCCATACGTTTGAGAATGAAATCTGAATTTTAAGCTGGGCGCAGGAAGAAAAACGTTCTATGGGAAAGGATTTCCAAGAAATTAAAACTATTTTGCCCGCGTTTCCGTATGATAGGGAGGATATTTCTTATAAGGAAGTTCCAAAACTTGAAAGCTTCGTATCATAGGATTAAAAAAAGAAATAAACTAAGCGGTAGGGAGGCTTACTCATGGGATTACTTCCATCAGTTCGATGAAGTTTATGGATCTCGACACAATGTTGAACTTCCTCCAGAGCTATTGGTTGAGGTATTTGATCGCTTTCAGGAAATTCGTATTTTTTGGAATATACCTAAACATCATTCTGCAGGTTCTCTTATTCAAAAATAATTTCCTTCGTCTTCGGTTTTTTAATTTTCTATTTTTTACCAATTTTTGCCCCATGTTTTCAAAATTAGTTCCTTCCGTTTTTACCCGCCATTTTTAAAATAACATTAGAAAACCAAATAAAAGTTCCTGAAAAATAATTAATATTTATTGTAAATACCTACATATCTTACTTTTTCTATGTTGCTATGCTATTTTGGCAATTATGAACTCATTTTTAACAAAGTATGTTGACTGCACACATGCTGTTGTAATTGTGTTCATATAAATGTATTCGAAGCATGTTTTAGGCAGGGCAGGGGCAACAAACATTGCAATAACGAACTCAGCCTATATGTTAGTTTTTTTTGTATCACCAATTTTAATAAGAAAGGGTGTCGAGGAACTGTGTAAGTTGCGATTAATTGAATTGAAAGTTGAAGTGTAATAATACGAGTGTATTAAATGGGAAAACATTATTTTAAGTGCTTGGCTTTCGGGCGAGAAAACAATGAAAATGTTGGTGCCAAATATGTTCAATAACCGGAAAATTGTGAGATGTGTAAGCAGTACAAAATACATATGCATTAAAATTTTTAAAATATGTGCTAAAGAGTGTGTTGTTTTATCAACACGAAAATTGTTATTATTATAACTAATAAATTAAAGATATCATCATACCTGCATTTTTCAATTACCATTTTATCAAAAAAAACAATTAAAATATTAAAATAAGCAGTACCCATTCTGTGGAGACAGTTTTGTGCTTGGCGATTTTAACTGCAATTTAATATGCGGAGAGAGGTAAATATCCTTCATAAGCAAAATACAACCAACACATTTCTAAATACTTGATCTATTTCTCGTAAATAAATTATAAAACGTTATATTTTTCAATCAAGTATCCGTACCATTGTTTTCTCGCTACCTTGTACTGACTGGCAATCAATTTATGTCATCCCAACAAACAATTTATTCTCAAGTAGCTTTTCGCCACAAAAAAACAATCGATAACTTTTCAATTTAAACGTTCAGGTAAGAACAAAGCGAATAGCTAATAAGTCTATTGCTTGGTTCACTAACGAAATCAAAATAAATTAATAAATTTGGTGGTGCAACATCTCGAAGAGAACCAAGACTTAGTTGACTTATAACTCTCAAGCATTCCTGTGTGCGTGTTACCAGGAATATAGGGGACCTACAATTACAATTTTCTGCCGATTACGAACGGCTAATGAGCAGCACTTTTCATGATAAGAGATACTCTTAAAGGATTTGTCAATTCCTTGCAAGATGAAGCACACCCCTGAAAAACTTTTTTGCGAAAGCAAAAACTGAATTGAAAATAGAGACTTGGCATTCACTAAGTGAAAGAGATACAAGCTTTCAGAATTCTATGACGTTCATAGTATTATAAGAAATAAGGTAAATTCCTAAAGAAAAGAACCGAAACGATTTTACTTATTATTCTAAACGACTCAACGGTTCTGGAAGAACATTCGCAAAGTTGTGGAAGAACAAAATCTGGATTGCGTGAGAATATTGACCTTGATAAATTAAAAAGCGATTTTACAAACATATTATACAATCGATAGTAACTTCAAATGAATCTTTTCATTTCTGTTTTCGTAAATCACAAGAGTTCGAATTACTTGTCTATACACAAGGATCAATTTTGGGTGCCTTTTAGCTTACACTTTTCATCAATGATCTCCCTCTTTGTATTTATACAAATAATTCTCCCAAATATGTTTATGCTGACAATTATTACAACTACTAGAAGCTATATTTTAGT
The DNA here is from genome assembly GCA_911387755.1 of Chrysotoxum bicinctum. NCBI lineage: Eukaryota > Metazoa > Arthropoda > Insecta > Diptera > Syrphidae > Chrysotoxum > Chrysotoxum bicinctum. The sequence goes on along the minus strand of OU426990.1, from coordinate 88,011,368 downwards.
TGCAAACTGGCATTGATCGAAGATTGTATATATGCAAATTAATTGAAAATGTTAACAAGTGGTCTGTAGAATGTGTGTATTTTTAAAACTTAAAAAACGAAAAAATTGTGTTTGATGCAAAATTCCGGAGAAACGGTTGTCCGCAGAAAAAAGTTTTGGGACAAACTAAAACTGTAATAAATTTTTGATTGGTTGTAAAAAAATCTTACGAATCGGATGTAGTTTGGCAAAGATAAAGCCAGTTAACGGAAAAGAGAAAAATCGTTATAACTCGAAAACGGGACGAAAACGAGAAAACTACCTCATAGCCTTTTCACACCGAGCCGAAAACACGGTTTTCGCCAAAAAATCGGTTTTCGTTGAAAACCTGCATCGAAAACACAAGTTTTCCCATACATTTTTGTGAACTACAAGTTTTCGTTTTTGACAAGTTTTTGATAAAACCTCTCGAAAACCAGTTGAAATTGAGAGATGATGTAAACAAACACACCTAATGAAAAATTCAAAGCTCAATTGAAATGAAATGAAAACATTCAAATACCAATCAGACATAAAAAAAAAACATCTGACAGCTACTGAGAAGAAAAATGTACGACAGTAAGTGTCAAAATAATTCAAATGACAAACGAAAACTTGTAAATATTTGGTGTGAACACTTTTTGAGGTTTCGAAAACTTTTAGCCGAAAACCGGGTTTTCGGCTCGGTGTGAAAAGGCTATTAAGTTCTTCGACTTAAAATGACTTCAGGAATCCATGGTTTTCATTTGGGGCGGTGAATTTGGGACACCCTTTATATCCTCTTGTCTTATACTAACACAGAGCATCAAGAGACTTATTGATACACGTTATTTTGTTTAAGTATATGGCTACAAATAAAAACTTATTTCATATATGTAGGTACATAAATTTAATAAAAATTTATTTTCCTTATTAGGTACATACTTATATTTCTTTAAATTAATTTATATCATAGTCAGATTCAATTAAAACTAATTTTGAACTCACTACACTCGAACAATTTAAAAGATTATAAAATCTATTTGTAAGATATTTGATTTAACTGAATAAATATCTAAAAATTGTCTTTTTCGAAATTTAGATTCAAAATGTAACAAAGCATCAATTTTTCTACAAGCTTAAGACGCTGATAATATTTCTATGGTATTGTCTTAAAAACATTTATTTGGCAAATATTCCATACAAAAAACACAACACAACAAAAATGGTTCCGAACAATTCTGTTATATTGATCAAATTATTATCTTTTGCGCCTACTATCATTTTCCACACAATTTAATTTATGATTTAAATTTACTTGTCATGACTTTTCTAAACTAACCTTTTTTCGCAAACGAAACTTCGAAATAAGAGTCACCTTGTATGTACACGTATGTATGTATGTAAACATTCGTAATACATACAGACAGGCTTTACAAAATTTAGTAGTACATATTTTGAATATACTATAATATCTTAGTCGAAGAGAGCTTAGAGCGAACTTCCGACCAAGATTTAGTGTGAGAAATAAGTAACCAACAAAGTACTACAAAACGAACAGACAAACGGAAAACAGTTATTCAAAACAAAATAAAACATTAAAAATAAAAAAAAAACTATAAAATTCAAATTTAACAGTTAGCACATGCGAGTAATAGATTCATGCAATGCATAATTAGAACGGTAATGGGTTAAATTAATTAAATTCAAACTGCGAAGGTTGTTAGGCGCGTTAAGACTTAAACAGTTCAATTCATACGGATCATCAATAAAACCAGGTTTTGGTTTGGTATTATTAATCATCTCTTATACGTAATGCTCGTAACTCTTTTCAGCAAAAAAAACAGTACATTTGCACCAAAAATGAGAAAAAAACAGTACGTCAGCGTTAATAAAACAGTACATTTTACAGTACACTTTATTGAATGCAAAAATTTACAAAACAATGGATTTATTATTATTATCCGCAGTTAACTCTTCTTCCACCTGTGATTTTGATTCTTCTGTTTTTTTTTTGTATTTTTCTTTGCCAGAAATTTGTTGAAGTAATTTCTGATTTGTTATCAGGTACTTGTAAAAGTTAACGCACGGAAATTTTAAATTACATTTCACAGTAATAATTGCCTTCAATGTTTCTACTGCTAAACGAGTCTTTTCTGAGGTCCACGTTTTGTTTATCGCAGCAAAAATTCGCTCTACGGAAGCTGAAGTACCGGGCAGACATAAAATATATTCGGCAATCGCAGCCATTTCTCCAAATTCATACTCTTTGTTTTCGAGATATTTGAATATCTCCACCCAACGGTCAACAACTGGAACAGAATCCTTCTTCCATTGTGCAATTTTTTCGGTGGTGCAGTAATTCTTAACGTACCGAAATTGAGTGTGCAAATTGGCTGCGTTTTCATTAGCATCGTAAAGCTTCAGATCGGCCAACTTCTTCATCACAGCTTCCACATCATTCCACATCAACGGGGATTCTTTCAGTGTTGCCCAGGAGAAAAGTTTAAGCGGCTCAAAAGGAGCAGTCCACAAATCAAAATACGAGAGTGCTGAACCTGTAATATTCAATTAAGTAAGCACCAAAATACTACGAAGTCATTGGAAAACATTTAAAATTACCAAAAAACTGTTTGCAAACGTCTTCTATTTCTATCGAATTGTATCCTTTCTCGATCAGATTTGACTTTTCTACCGAAGCACATGGCGTTAGAAATCCGTCTTGTTGACGCATTTTAAGTGTTTCTTTCAGCTCATCTAAAGAGCGTGCAACTTCAATTACCGTGACAACATCGCTTTCAATTTTTAGCACGTTTTTAGCAAATAGCTCAGCCTGACAAGAAAACGAAAGTATGTGATTTAATTGAACTGGATATTCTGTTCATTATTTTTCTCACCTGTTCTTGTACAAACATCAAAAAAAATTTGGACGATTCTTCAGTAAAAAATTCCTTCAATTTCTTTTCTCCTTTGGGAATTTCGAGAAAATACGACTTCAGGACATCATAGAGCTTGACAATGCGCTTCAAAGCTGGTGCAAGAGCCAAAAAACGTGTTTTTGCGTAACCAAGTAGTTTTTCATATTCCATATCTGCTGCCTTACAAAACTCCTTCAATGCTGTCACACGCACAGTGTTAAGATAGAAATGAGAGTAAATTTTTACAACAACCCATTCTACGTCGAAAGGAATTTCGTCGCAAGCAAATTTCAATGCGTTGTGTGTAATGTGTGCGACACATCCAATGCCAATCAAATGCGGAAGCCATTGTTTCATTCGGTAAAAAACATTGTTTTGGCCGCCACGTGTCTCACCACCGAAATTAACCTTGGCATTATCACCGCAGAAGCCGACGATTTTCGTCTTCAATTCGTATTGACTGGCAGCAGACTCTATGAGGCCAGCTATTATTGTTGAATTTTCACCAGGTTCTTCAGTTAAATTCAACATTTTTACACACACACCGACAGTTGGAATAAAATATCGAACGAGCACGGGAAAAAGTTTGATATTTCCATGGTTGGATGCATCTGTGTAGACTGACACAAAACGTCGTTCTCGCAATTCGGCTTCAAGCAATTGTTGAACATGTGGTGCAAAGACGTTGGTAACAATTAATTGACATTTTTTCTGGGACAACGAAAATTTATCAATTTTGAAACATGATTTAAATATTTTCGCTGCACAATCTGACGACTTGAAGCTTTGATTAGAATTAATCACATGGAATGCCCACACTCCTTCTATTGCAGCCAAATGTGCATCGAAGTCCGGTTGAAAATGAGATCTTAAAGATGTGCTGGCTGATGCAGATTCTAGAGCGTCAAGATGTTTTTTTTGTTTTAATATGACGACCAATATCAGCGTTTCCCCCACTCGCAATTGAAAAAACACCGCCGCACTTTTTGCACAAAATATTTGTTTCGATTTTGGTTTTTTCGAGAAAAGGATACTTTGCCTTGTGTTTCGCGTTAAATTTATTTTTTCTTTTTGACTGCGACATGTTTTTCAAACCAAACAACGAAACCGAATGAAAATGTAAACATGAATACAATAATGAGAAGTGAACAATCCCGTTAGATTTATTCAGCAAAGCAAATGTACATATACATACATACACATACGTATATCATAAAGATGTGAAACTCCGCACTATTTGACATTTAAAGGTTGAGTGTTGAGAGGATGCTTATGCATTGAGTATATAGATGGCACTTCAGAAATTTGGTAATAAATTCACAGCGTGTTGCCGTTGTAGAGTTCTGTGATGTATTTTGTTGCGAAATAATTTGTACTTTGAATTGTTTAAGTATAAAAATTCTATGCATGAAAAAACAGTACAAAAACAGTAAAAACAGTATTTTGGTTAAAAAGACAGTACGCAGTTTTTGGGTGGAAAATACAGTACTGTACTGCGAAATACAGTACAGTTCCGAGCCTTACTTATACGCCAAAGTTCGACTGTGAAGAAGATTTATCCGATTTTGAAAGTGTATTGTAACCCTTTTTACTCGAAACGAACGAAATGAATGGTTATGTGACTTTGAGGTCATCGGTCATTTGTGACTTAAGGAAACCCCACAAGAAAAATTATAACAAGGTGAAATAATGACAAGATTTAGGTTATAAAGTTTTATAATTTACATGTGTTCCTTGAAGCTTTTACTTGTCATGGTGAACTGTCTTTATTGGCACAGAATTAAAAAAACAGAACCGGAAAATTAAATTCTTCCCGTCCCTATTGGAAAACCCTTTGTAATTAAATTAAATTTTGCGAATTCAACCGCGCAGAGCTTAAAAGGAAGCTGAAAAATCTGGAACTGCGATAAAGTTAAATGTCTAGATTTGATATACTGGAAGAAGAAGTTGGACATGCCTTCTTCTGAAAAAAAAATGCATATTCACACGCTGTGGTAAGCATGCTTTCATAACATTTAGGAGATCATGTTGGAAGCAGTTGTAGTGACATAACTACTTGGATCTGCAATAGGCCTCGACATTCTGATTTCTAAAGGGTATAAGAAATTTTCGAGTATCTAGCATCAATAAGAAAACCTGCAAATCCCTAAATATGAAGATATTGGAATCTTCGATAGAATGCTTGTTACTGTTTCCACAGTTTTAACCTTCAGATGACTGCAAGGTACTTCTGGAACTGACCATTGTGTTCTTAAGAGATAGGGTTTTAAAAGGTGTATTATTTAATGCACTGGCTGAACTACTTCGTGCTTGATTGATGGCTAATCTACTTTCTCTCATACAGAACACAGAATCCGTGACATTTGCCTCTTTGTTGTCAGTTGTACGTTATGGTCTGGATGACTGCCACCGATTCAGCTTCAGCTCCAGCAATGATCTTAAGATACTCGAGAACCTAAAAAGCAAATAAAGATATTTCAAAAGTTGCTCTTTAAACTCTTCTTATTGTTGTTGTAGCTCTCGGATTTGTCGATGATGGAGTCTCCAATGCAACAAAGAGGTATATTGTTTCTGCTGCTCTTGAAACTGAGGGAGTAGAAATGTGGATACTTCTTATATCAAGTTAAAGTGGTTGGGAGACCTCGACAACTACAAACCCGCCGAATATTTAATATCACAACATTTTCGTCTGTGTTTTTGACTAAGGATGTGTAGTGTATGATCCGTCTACACATTAAGAATATATTTCTTGTAAATAATATGTTTGTAATGTATTTGTGATAGATATAAAATGTTATAATTTTGTGTCTATAAATGTCTATTCTTAGAAAAATCGCACATAATTAAAAAAAGTTGTATTTTTTTTTTAAATCATTTTTATTAATATTCGTTGAAAGCGAGTTTATTTCTGTATACGTCGTAATTGGAAGGAGCACCCTGTAATAATTGCTTTGACGGTACTGACCTTTAAATATTATCCGATTTGAATGAAATTTGGAATTGTTGTTTGTGAATGTGAAAACAATTCCGTTTCGTTTTAGAGTATCGATAAACATGTTTATGAAAGGACGAGCTAGCAAAGCTCGTCATAGTCAGTCAAACAGTCAGCGATTAAATTCAAAAGCTTGCCAGGGATAATGAAAATTATACCATTGGCATACTCAAATTACGTTTTAAAGGATTGAAGATGAAGCACAAGCGAAAAGATTCAGAATGTAACAAATTCGTGCACATCAAACACAACGGCAGCGAGCACTGCATAATGAACATGACCGCTTTCGTCGACGAGGTGCTCCTACCCACACAGTGCGACCATGTTGCCCATCTCAATGAATTGGGGTTGAAAGGTTGATTGGGATTTAAAATCGCTTATGAAGAGATACAACCATATCAATATTTAGTGGTACGACCGACGTACGACACTGGCCCATCTAGTCTTTAATAAACAACCAAAAACAAGGCTAGTGCAGTCAAATGAGATCTCACAGATTTTGCTCTGTCAAAAATAAAAAAAAATATAAACAAATTTTAAGTATTTGATCAAAAACTGGTGTTTTTTTTTTTTTTTTGTTAAAATTTCTGAGATTACTGAGATTTTTGACAGTGGTTTATTACAGGCAATATAATGTACAATTTCTTTTCCGAATTAAAATATACTGGCGTCGCACTATGAAGTGAAACAATGAAGGCCACCATGTGCTTAATCATCAAAAGTCAAAAGTATTTTGTTGTTTGCTCGTTGTTCCATAATAAAATGCAATTTCATTAGTTTATAAAGTCTAACAATATATTTCTCTGGTTATATCCATAACTCTACCTTCAGGACTATTAAAATCCCTGCTTACAAAAAAGAATAAACAGCACTTGGGATTTCTGATGCAAGGCTCTCAGCCGCAACTATAGGCAAATAAGCCTACAAGTTACAACAGCATCGAAATTACATATATTAATGTTTACTCGTTTTACGTGTTATGTATGGATACGTACCGAATGTATCTCAAACATTCAATGGATTGTTATTCTCTATGATCTATCACATACACATCACTGGACTAACAAGTTCAAGTTTGCGAAAACACAAGCCAATCGTAAGGAGATATCTTGAATGCTAACGGATTCAATATTATCTTATCTTGCCTATAAGGCATCATGGAGTATGTATACTATATATTAGCTCTATGATAAGGTATAAGGTGCTGTCAACTATTATTATGGTGCACATAATAACGTTCACAAGTTGGAACATTGAAACATTCATATGAATACTTTGGCTAAACGCGTTTTGCGGCAGTGCACATGGAGAAATTGATATTTTTAATTTGCGAAACAGTAAAACTAGTATTTAACGACTTTCTAAATGACAACAAATACGAGTAGCAATGAACTATTTTTGAATTGGCAGCTCTTAATAATGGAATTGATATATGTACATCTAGTTTACGAAACTGTATTGTATTCAAAGACTTTTGTTGGCTTTATCAGCTATTCGTAGTTTGTTAATAAGAACCTAGAAAAATAATTAGCATCATACAACGTCAGTCAGGAACAAAACCATATGAAGGAAAATTTTAAAACTTCTGTTTATCTGAGAAAATATTGAACAAGAACTTGCTTTTTGATCTTCGCCAAATTCTGTTGTTAACTCAGAAACAAATTTTGACTTATAACTCTGACCGTGTGATATCTTTTTTTGAGAATACGCTTTTTTTTCCTTAAAAGTAGCTTTTTTGTTTAAACATCTACATATTTTCTCTAAAACGAATAAATTTTTTTTTGAAGCTTCGACACTACCAAATTAGAAATAAGAAGAAACTTCTGTAATCCTTGTTTCGGTCTCATAAAATCGAAAAACTTAGAATAGTTTCGGTATCATTCTCTAATGTCGCGCTTTACTCGTGAAAATTAAATGTATATAGTCTCGTCTCGCCTGGTTTCGGTCTCGTTTTTTTTCCACCACGTTCTAGTCGTATTTTTATTTTTTATTTCAAGGGAACAACAAACAAAATGCACATTGTTACTGATATATTTAAAATCGCTTAATTTTTCATGATTTAATATCTAAAAAATCATTGTTACATTTATGTATATGTACATATGTATGTAAAATATATTTTGAATGCAAGGAAATATATTTTTGTATTTATAAGCTCTTTAAAAAGGTTTATCCAATAGATAGGATGGGCGAATGTTACTAAATCCACTTTCTTAATATTTCCTTACGAAAATAATAGTTTTTTCTTTTTAATTTTCAAAAAGTCTATAGATAAAAAGAATTGTTCTCCTAAAGTAATAACAAAGGATTAAAAAAGTTATTTTTCTACCGAGACTATTCGAGACTGCTTGGTGAATGTCGCGTGCCGGTCCAAAAACTGCCGACTCTTCAGACTTTTAGGAACAACGAAATTCAAAATACTGTATGATAAATGGAATTATTAAGAATAACAAATACAGATTTACTTAAAAAAAACAGTTTTCAAAATTATAAATTTTTTTGTTTCGACTAAAAAAAATTAAAAAAAGTATTGAAAATTTAAAACTAAATTTGTTCTATGTAATTTTACTTTTTTTTAAGTTATTTTTTGGAACATTTCTTTTTAAAATAAAAGTAAGGAATGTTGACATTTCAAGTGTTTTTTACTTGCGACTTATAGGTACTATAAGGGCAAGTTATGCATTCGTAAAAAAAATCGCACTCGAGATTTTGATCAAAGTTGACATTACGATGATAGCGAAGACGAAAAAAGTGGGTCTGGCAATTCTGTATATCTGTCTGTCGGTTACAGCTAAACGGCTCGACCGATTTTCTTCAAACTTGGTAGATATGGGTTTTGATTTTTTACCCCCGGATGTTTTTTGATTTGATTTTTTATGACCAAAAATAACGGTACCTGCCATACGATTTTTTTCCGAAATTTTATAAATATTTTTTTTTCTCAAAAACTGTCCCTGCGATTTTCTTAAAAAAAATTCAAAAAATTTCATTTAGTTAAACCTAGGTAATGGTCGAAAAAAATTTTCAAAAAATGAGTAGTTTAGGTACCCTTCTTGGGACCATTTTTTTTGTTTTTGATTTTCTCAAAAACGGTACCACCGATTTTAATCATTTTTTATGCTAAAGCTTCCCAGCAGTTTGAATATTATTGTGTATTCAAATTTTCCAAAACAATTTTTTTGGATTTTTAAAAAAACTTTCAAAATTTTGTTTTGAAAACTCAATATTTCGTAAACCCCATGCTCGATTTTTTCAAAACTTGATAAATAAAAGTTTGGAAAAATAATCTACATTATATAAGCAAAATAAATTCATTTTACCTAAAAATAACGGTACCCTCCATACAAATGTTAAAAAATGGTTTTCGAAAATCGTATTGTTCTCGAAAACGGTTCCGAGAATTTTGCTTAAATTTTTTTTCTTTCTATTATTTTTTAATATCTATTATTTAATAAAAAAAAATTTGAAAACAAGGTATTACTGACTGTACCTACCATAGAATTTTTTTTTTTAATTTTGAATTTCTCATTATTAGCACAACGGATTTTAATGGAATTTCGTAAAGGGAAGCTTCTAAAAGGTTTAAAAAACATTGCATTTCAAAACTTTAAGAAAAATATTTTTTTGAATTTTGAAAAAAAAATCAATTTTTTGTTTTTTGAAAATTCAATGTCTCGAAAACGGCTCAATACTTTTTTTGTAAATTTAATTTTTATTCATATAATAATAAAAACTTCAAATTGGCGTACCAACATTTTTTCTTAAAAATGTTTTAAAATTTTCTTATAGTTATAAAACCTTATTTTTTAAGAAACCACTACAAAGACTTATAATTTTTGTTCTTGCATAAATCTATATTTGTTTAAATCACATGACATCCTATTCTTACCTTTAACTACTAAAGAAGTTTTTCTTAGTAATTTAAAAAATGAAGTTTATGCTTATAAACAGTTTCTCTAATAACATTCATTTTTGAAATTCTTAGTCTTTTACATAGGAGCAAGTTCGTGCGACCCAGTCGTGCATTTTATTTAATTTTGAATTACTCTTTATCGACATATCGGATTTTAATGAAATTGTTTTATAGAGATGCTTCTGAAAAGTCTTAAAACCATAGCATTTCAAAACTTTAAAAAAAAATATTTTTTGAATTTTTGAATTAGGAAAATTCGATATTTCAAAAACGTCTCAATATTTTTTTTTTTGAAATTTAAATTTTATTCGAACAGTAATAAAAACTTAAAGTTAGCATACCAATTTTTTTTCTTAAAAATCTTTTAAAGATTTTTTATATAAAAGCTTTTTTTTAAAAAAACCACTACAAGAACTTATAATGTTTTTGTCTCTTACAACTAAAAGAATTAAAACAAAAATAATTTTATGCTTATGAACAGTTTTCTCTAATAACATTCGTTTTTAAAATTCATAGTCTATTACATAGGAGTAAGTTCGTGCGACCCAGTCGTGCATTTTATTTAGTACGTAATTAGAAGTCTTGTCGCTTCCTGTTGATTTTTTGGAGTTTTCAGTGATAATAATGTCAACCACTTCTTCAGGAAAAGTAAAAACATCTGTCAGTTACGGCTCTGATAAGGGGATTTCTTCGTTGAGTCGGTGCCGTGCATTGAAGTCACCTCCAGGTACACAATACGGTTATTGGTTAGCCAGATTTTATATGGCGTTAAGGTCATGTATAATTTCACATCTTGTTGCGTTATACTTGTTGTATACTGAGGCCAGTAGCAGTGTCTCAGTAGGCGACATATTGATGACAACGGCTGTTTTTTCATGTAGAGAAGTCCGGGTATCCTTACGTCCCCGCTTCTGAGGTCCGATCTAAAAAGAGTGGCAGCTCCTGCAGGTGTATTTTCCTCTCTATAGGTAGTTTCTTACTGTGATGTTTGTTTCCTGTAAAAAGATAATATCGAGTTTGTTTAAAAACAAAAGTTTAGTGAAACACGTCTGGCTGTCGAATAAACAGAAATAACGTTATATGTATAATTAAGGATAGGTACGTGGTTTCATATATTGTACATCATAAAGAAATAAGTTTACCCAAAATAACTGGCTTTTCTTGATAGTTGAAACTATCTCATTTGTCTTTTGGAGAAGAGTTGTGTTAAGTATTATGAAAAACATTTTAAAATCAAAGTAAGAAAAAATTTTTAATATTATAAATTTTTCCAACTCAAGCACTCTTCCAAAAAATGTTGCATACAGTTCTTCCTGTGACATGTAATTAAACGATTGTTCTGAATCATAAGTTTCCTTTATTTGTTTAATTTGTATATAAAGGTCACTGAAATTGAGCTTATCATCTGAAAGAGATCCTGTGAATCCAACTCTTTTCTTCAAGCTCTAGTTATTCACTTAGTTTCGATTTACTAACCTATAAAATTTTTATTAATTTGAATTTGTTTATCACAATCAAAAACTCTTTTATTATATGAATGTATTGCGCTTTGTTAAATGGAAAGTGAAACTTTATCAAACCAAAGTTGCATGTTGCACAGGTAGACTGCACATTCATCGGTGCGCAAAGCATAGTGAGTTGGTACAGTAATTTCGTGGTAATCTTATTATATATATATGGTAGAACTCAAATAAGATAATTAATGGTGTTGTTCATTTGAGTCAATTATTTTGAACAGACACTGGAACCTTAGTATTTAATTCGATTTTTGTACACCCACTTCTTGTATTTGGTTCAAGGTTTTCGGAAAACGAAAGTAGAGAGAAAGAATGTATACCTCACCTTCTCTATGCATGTCCCGATCTACTTAAAGGTGTAGGCTTCATTTGGAAGATTTTTACTGCAATGATACAAGTGATCTGATATAGCTTCCTTTAGTTATTTAAGTTTCCAACGCTCCGTCAAAAAAATAAACTAACCTTTTTTATGTTTGGACTCGTAATTTTCAAAGCGATACTAAAAAGATAAAACATGTATGTACCTGTTACCTAATTTTAACTTTAATGTTGGAAGGAATATATAAATTCGATTCAAGAATTTGCAAAATAGTCTAGCACTACGAAGACGTTATGTTAATTCAGTATCTAGGTTCAAAAGGTATAATGCAACAATTAATAGTTGCTTTTGCTATGGAAATGAAGTTTATGAGTTCCAGCAGATAGATGAAATGGAATTCATACAGAGGTAGTTTTTTAAGTGCATTTTTATTTTGCTTAAATAGACCTTATTATACTTTTTATGTGAAGTCAGGGGCCAAATTACCGCATCAGTTATCGAATAATACGTGACTGAATTATGTGAGTTTGGCATTACCGCTTACGTTATCGAGCAATAAATTACTCCAATTTGACATTTTCATTCGATTACTGATGGGACTCACTCACTCGTCACTGAAGCGGTAATTCGGCCCCAGGCTTATTTCTAATATGTTCAAAAAAACTAAACGCTAATTTTATTGTCCGAGTTATGAAACGGTCTAATCGAAATCTACAAAAACGAATTGTTTTGGTTTGCTTTCCAAAGGTATGGCATTGCCGTAATTCATAACTTTTATATGAAGGCCACGACGACATCGACGACGGCACCAGTTGTTAACGTTATCAAAGGGCACGTTATCAAAGGCCAAGTTCTGGCACTGCACCCTTTTTACAGGAACAAACTCAGGCAATTTTTGACCCCTCCCTATCTTCAGTACCAATGAAGTCAGAAACTTAAAAGTCTGAATATTTGCTAAGCTAGTCAGGCACAGGCGAGGCGCCTCATCGAATTTTTTAGCATAACCGGTTCCTGAGATATAAGGCCTCAAAAATCACAAAAACCATAACTGACTGACTGACTGACAGATCATCAAAATTATGGAGCACTTCCCGACATCGTAGAATCTTGTAATTTTGCACAACGGTAGGTCTTGACATGCAAGTAGAGGAAAAAAGTAGAATAATATTGAAACAGCTACAATGTAATAGGGAAATTTTATTATTTAATGATTACTGACTAAAATTTGATGGGCTTACTTGGCAAGTTTTGTTTATGCCCACTTCAAAAGGTTTTAAAAACTTAACCAGTAAGCCCATCAAATTTTAGTCAGTAATCATTAAATAATAAACTTACTCTATTTCATTGTAGCTGTTTCTCCCGTTATATTGAGCACACGAACTCAAAATCTCTTTTTAAATTTAGTAAGCCATTCATCGCTTGCGAGGAAACAATCACGTTCTAATGAAATATTGAATTTTTCTTTTATAATCGGCGCACACTCAAGGGGTTTTTTTTATACCCTTAATATGCCAGAGACACAGTCTGAGCATTGAATAAAATAATAGTTTAAATAAAAAAATAATTGAATAAAACTTATCGAAAACTTTATTGCATCTATGGAATAAAGAAACAAAAACTGCGTAAAAGTCCAACTACCGTTAACATGGGTAAGGGTACACCAATTAGCCTTTTCTTAAATACCCGATATATGATATAAAAATTGGAGGTAGGCCCTAAGGTTAGGTTAGGTTGTTGGGCTGACAATTGATGTCACTATCGTCACACTTAGATCAATGTAGATCCATTGTGTTACCCGTGAGTGTAATCACTCTTTTCTGATAAAAACCTATGTATTGTGTTAATCAGTCAAGCCATTTTGAGGCATTGACGAAGTTCAATATGTAAATTCCTGAAATATTAGAAGGATCTTCCAAATTGTCAAAGAAGTACCATAACTACCAAGCCATTTCCTTCTCTGGTGGCATAGTGAAGGGCAATGACAGAGAAAGTGTGATGTGTCTTCATGTACCTCTTCATCACCGCATCCTCTACATAGATCATCTGTACTTAGTTTCATTTTAAATTTATGATATTTTAGTAAATTATGTCCGGTGATTATGCTCGTAAGAGAGCGAAGGGACTTCTTACTAAGTTGCATAATTTTGTCAGTCCTCTGCTTGTTAAAGCAGGGCAATACTTTCCTAGTGGTTTCACAGGTGTCAAGTAGACTCTTTCATTGGATTTCTTTAGGATTAAATCTGAAATTTTCTGTTTAATGTTGCAGAGTGGGATACTCACCATCTCTGCATGACTAGCGTCAAGCGCTGATCCCTGTCTTGCCAACTCATCGGCATTTTCATTACCTGGTATGCCGCTGTGTCCTGGTACCCATCAGAGTATAATATTGTGCTGCGTGCCAAGAACCTTAAGCTCTTCGCGGCAGCAGGAGACAAGCTTCGATTTTATCACAGTGGCAGAAATCGCTTTTATTGCCGCTTGCCTGTCAATGTAAAAGGTGATATCAGCCCGTGGTATCGCCATCATTGACACCTCCGCTTGGAAGACACTGCTATGATCTGGAGCCTAAGTGAGTTGTTTAGCTCAAGAGGTTCTGAGAAAAAGCCTACACCAACACCTGTGTCCATTTTGGAGCCATCAGTATAGATTGCTATTGCTGATTCACTGGCGTAGGGTTGGTTGTTCAGCCATTCTTCTCTGCTTGGAAAGGCAGTTTGGAATGGTTTATAAAAGTCAAGTTCGGGTGTTGTATAATCTGTAATCATACTATCACCCAAATATTTCTGAAGAATGTGAGCATGTCCTACTGTACTGTTTTTCCAGTATCAGGTTGAGTATCGCCTCTAACCCTGCTGTTGGTGTGGATCTCATGGTACCCGTAATTCCAATACACGCAAGTCTCCGTATTTTTGTCAGAGTTTTGAGGTTCGTGCTTTTTTCCGTTGCATTCCACCATACCAAATTACCATAAGTTAGTATTGGTCTGATTATCGCCAAATACATCCACCTGATAATTTTTAGGCTAGGTCCCCAGGATTTTCCAAAGATTCTGTTACAGGAGTAGAATGCAATCATTCCTTTTTTTCGCTCTTTCCTTAGTGTTAAGGTTCCAGTTTAATTTCCTATCTAGAATCACACCAGGATACTTTGCATGATCTGAAATCTTCAGCGGGGTGCCTTCAATTGAAGGTATTCTGAAGTTTGGTATTTTCCTTTTATTTGTGAAGAGGACTTATTCTGTTTTTGACGGGTTAACCATCAGGCCGCACTTTCTAGTCCATCTACTAACCTTAGAAAGGGCGTATTCGATCTGTTCGCTGATAGTGAGTAAAAATGTACTTGTCACTAATAACGCAAGATCATCAGCGTAGACTACTACCTTTACTCCACAATGTTTCAGATTAATGAGGATTGTGTTCATAACCAGAACCCAAAGGAGTGGTGAGAGAACTCCCCCCTGTGGGGTGTCCCTGGATGTTGATATTCTCATCTGTATCCCTGCCAGTTCCGAGTTAATTTGCTTGTTCTTTAACATGCACATAACCCAACGTATTATAGAATTATCGATTTTATTGTCTACTAGAGCTGACTTTACTGCTTTATTGTTCACGTTATTGAAAGCTCCTTCAATATCAAGAAACGCAGCAAAGGTATATTCTTTGTCGCTCATTGTCTTCTCAATCGTGCTAACGACGCTGTGAAGTGCCGTTTCTACACTCTTCCCCTTTGTGTAGGCGTGTTGAGCTGGAGATAAATCAACGAGTTTCAGAGTGTCACGAATATGTAGGTCTAACAGTCTTTCAAACGTTTTAAGAATAAACGATGTCAGACTAATTGGTCTGAAATCTTTTGCTTCTGTATGACATTTTAAACTGTTAAGGAATATATTTTTCAGGAGCGGTATTATTTGGATTTCGCTTTTCTGTAGCATCATTGGGAAGATGCCATCAAGGCCAGGGGATTTATACGGAGAAAATTAATGGATTGCCCATCTGATCTTTTCATCCGTTTTAATATCCGATGGTACAATGTGTTCCATGTAGGAATCTGTTTCCGGGTTGCTGTCATTTGACCCGCAGCCCGGGAAGTGAGTATTTATCAGGTGCTCAAGAGTCTCATTGCAGGATTCTGTCCAGCACCCAGTGGGCGTTTAAAGAGATCCTAGAAGGATTGAATCCTTGGAAAGAATTTTCCTTAATCTAGCTGATTCGTTTGTCCCTCGATTTCATTGCAAAAAGTTCTCCATGAGCTTCGTTTCGCTCGTTGCGTTTCTGCTTTAAATTTTTGCCTACTGGTTTTATATACTTCCCAGTCCTTCTCATTTCTAGTGTGTTTGGCAGCATTGAAAAGCCTTCTCGTTTCTTTTGTCAAGTTACCGAGTTCTACCGTCTACAAGGGTGGTTTCTTTTTGCTCTTCCCTATATGTTTTAGTGGACAACCTTTCTCGAAGGCATTACTTAGAATCACCTTAGTTCTTCAGATGATTGATCAATATGCTTGGGTTCTTGAATCTGTGTTATTGAGATTTTTGATTCTCTAATTCCCTATTAAAGATCCCAGTTAATATTTCGGAAATTCCTATAAGGTTTCCACTGTATCACCTATCAAGAAGCCTATAAGCTTGTGGTCTGAGAATGATTCTTCTTTGAGAACATTCCATTGGTCGATTGAAACTGTATCTGAGTTATTATAGTAACAGTTATATCGATCACTTCTTCTCTATTTTTTATAACAAAAGTGGGCTCATTGCCCCTATTTGCTACCTGTAAATTATGTTCTATAATAAATTCAAAAAGAGACTCACCTCTACTGTTGGTGTCGGTACTTGCCCATTGAGCATGATGTGAGTTAGCATCACATCCTAGAACCACGTCCCATCCTTCAATTGCTGCTCCCTCTACAAGCTGGACTGTTAGATCTGCAGGTGGTCCCTCCGTCCCGTCATATGGCATATAGCAAGATGCCAGGATGAGTGGTGGGAGCCCGATCCGCTCTAGCTTCACGGCAGTCTGATTTAGATTACTATAAATGTAGATAGAAGAAAAAGATTAAGCTGTTTCTTAGCTACAATACAAGTTCTAAAATTACTAGTCCTTTTGAGTGCAAGCCCTTAATTTTGCCACCTGCGATCCAGGGTTCCTGAATAAGGACGATGTCTATTTGTCTACTCTCCACGAGGTAGACAAGGTTAGTGCTGGCGGCTTTACTGTGTTGGAAATTATTTTGTACTACTTTCATGGTGATAATTTATTAATAAACTCCCGCCGCTTACTTACTTGGTTGTTCTTGTTGATATTAACCGCAGTTTACACCGGTTTATCCCGATGCGAACCTTGAAGCCAATTTTCCTCAAAAGTGCGGTATAGACTTGTGACTGAGCTGCACAACCACTTCTGTTCCGTCTTTCGTCTGCTCCCCCATCTCAAGCACTTTCCAGTTCTCACTGAGCTGCTCAGTATTTAGGGATTGCAGGTACCTCTCAATGCGGTCCCTAGGAATGGTCGGTCCTCGCATCATCATCTTCGCTTTGGGTCTATTAAGGTCTTTTATTTCCTTAAGCCTTATAAGTCGAAGGTTAGCATTAAGCCAGGGAGCTATCGTTCTTACGAAGTCCTGCAGCCACACGAGAGTGTTGTCGTCTTCGCAAGTCAGCATCTTGAATCCGTGGACGGTTCTGAGATTACCGAAGAGAGGCGGTTGCCCGTTCTTAACGATAACGGGGCATAAGTGTTTGTGTTTGGTAAAGGGAAATTTTAGGGAATTTTTTGTTAAAATTAGGTGTGTTTATTCACTGCTGCATAGCTAGCGCAGCAAAATTTCCCTCGACAAACAACAACAATTTGATTGCTGGTGAAAAAGAATACAGTAAAAAAATTACAGTTGTGCTGGTGATAGAACTTTAAATTATTGAAATGAAAATGGCGCTATGCATTAAATTTTAGAATTAAACATAATATGTACATACATGTTTTGACATCAGATTTTGATATTTTCTATAATAATGGCAAACATTGAAATATAAATTGAAATTGACATAAATGGAGTGAGTTTGATCGTTTTACTGGTACTTGAATGCTGCGCTGGCTATGCAGCAATGAATAAAACACACCTATTGAGTTCTCTTCACATTCCTGTAAAAAATGAAATTGATTCTTTCTTTCTAACAAGCGAAATGCATGAGAAAAAATGAGAAAGCATTATGTGTTGAAACAAATGTCAAGAAATGCAACAAAAAAACAAACGAAATGCAAAAACAAATATATTTGGAAAGATTCTGTGGCATAAAATACTTAAGTAATAACCACTTTATTTATTGCCCTGACGGGTTTTTATCGGTTGTAAATGACGACCAAATAAATTCAGCAACTGACCCACAGATGCTTTTGGAAAATCGGAACCTCATTTTGTAGTCATAGTCGGAGAATAGATTCCTGTGAGCCCAGGAATACTCTAAACTCTTGCTCGACGAATAACTATGCTTTGCACTTTATTGTTGGATGAAGATTTATTTTTTACTCTATTCTAAGTAAAAAACAGATAATTTAAATATTAGAATTAATTTGTATCTTAAGAAATTGAAAACTAAAATATTACAAAACAATAATTTCACTTTTAAAATTTATTGAGCCAAAAATGGACATTTAGTTTATAAGAGTGTTTAAAAGCTTGTTTAATTTAAAAGCTCTTGGTGAAACCTAAACATCCCATTTTATAGCTTAGAAGCCTATTAAATGTTTAAAAGTCCTTCGTGAAATCGGGCATTCAAGAAGCTTAAAAGTAATGCAACCTAAGTAAAATGCAGTTCCTAGCACATATTATGAAGACCTTAAATTGAGTACCTAAATAGAGTTCAGTTTTTGACAAATAAATCAGAATAAGGTTCAAAAATAATCTAAAGACGTGGTAGGATCGAAGCAAGTAAACAAAAATATTATATTAAATCACTTTAATGGCTACAACACATGTGCAGCATTTTCCCTGCAGCGAAATTTAATTACACAGGTTCTTATGGGAGCAGAATCATTGAAAGTCTGCATGCAGCGCTGCGCTGCACGATGTCTCTATTCCTAAATTTGCTGCCTAGTTTCATTGCAGCCATAATTGTAAAACAAAAATTTCCAAATAATTGCTATTTGGCATTACTGATATTGACAGATTGTTGACATTGTCTGTCATATTTGCAAAAAAAAAAGTTTTGTTTTTGTCTTTGGTGGAAAACTTGATATTGATACAATAATGGAAGAAAAAATAAAACAAATTCATTTATGACAAAACAAATCCGTACAATGAACAAGAAGTGAAAAGAATTTGTTTTGTCTCCGACTCGTATTTTTGTTTATTTTCAGACAGATGAAAGATTGTTACTGCTCACCAGTTCCTGTTTGGGATAGGTAAATTGTATCCAATTAAGGACATTTTCTTCAGCTATACATAGCAACATCAACGCGAGGAAAACTACATGTCTAGTATGTTATAGTTTTGTTTTTCATTTGTGCTTTGTATCTTCTTTTGCTATTCCTACTTATCACCAGGAACAATTTTTGAAAGTATAGGTGCAATTTCTCTTTCATTTTCTGATTAATTAAATTTGTCCACGGCCTTGCAGTTTTGATCTAGAACAAATTATATTCATTTAAAAACTTGAGATATTTCTCATACACGACAATCAAAATCAAAATTTTGTCCTTGTTTGTTGAAATATCCATTTAATTTAAAATAAACTTATGAAACTTTAAGTACAAAACAATTTTAGCAAACAAAAAGAATGGAAATTTGGCAGATATCATTTTTGTTTTAACAGAACTAGGCATCATTAAAGTTAGGCTGCAGCGCTGCATGCATCGCTGCGTGCAGACTTGCTGCACATCTGTTTTAGCCATAACTGTTACGGCAAGTTGGTACGTGCTTTTGAGAATGCCAAATAAAACTTGTACCTATAATATAACAGACTGAATAATTGTTACATTAGGTAGCCTGTGTACAAAATTTTAATCATAATCCTGACTTTATGTAAATGGGTCTAAGCTTTATGATCTAGTGTGGTAAGCTTTTAAGAAAGAATTCATTGCAAGATATCATGTGTCAAAATCTGATATTTTTGTATGAGTCTGGTTCGTATTTTTTTAATTTTTGTATTGTTTTGTGGAAATTCAGGAATCTGTAAGTGTCTGCCACTCCTTAATTAGATATGTACATTATTAACGAAAATCAATCACTGATAGAATTTAATGAAACGAACAGGTTGACCATACAAATTCTACAGTGGAATAGAAATCATATACAAATTTACTAAAATCATCACTTTTTAAAAGAATCAGATAAACAGCGCTTAGGAATTCAAGAATAAAAAAGATACAACTGAAACAAGACGCAGAGAACATTCAGTAAAATAAACTGCATAAATTAATCTACAAAATACTAGTTTATTTATTGAAAGTGAGTGGAATATATTTTTGATCGAGCATTAATGTTTATATCTTCTTTGCACGTAGTATTCTTTTTAAATTGAGGTCACATTACATTATGGATGGAATCAGTTTATGCTTAGAAAAAAGTAGGTTATACGTATATAATTATTCATAAAATGTAGGTTAAACATTTTTGTTAGTTAGAATATGCTCAACATGTACCAACTTACTCAACAAAAAAATTTGTATCTGTGCTAAGAACGTGTTTTAATATTCAATCTTATATCGATAGACATACCATGTATTTCGGAAACTAAATCTGTGGTAAAAATGCATCAGAAACAAAATATTTGTCATATGAAACTTAACAATAGGTTTATATGTATATGATTTCATTAAAAATCATAACCTTAAAAAAGTGTTTTAGTAAAAACTTAACAAAATATAAATTGGGAAGAAATACCGAAGTATGAGAACTTCGAAACTTAAACGGAACCTAAGGCTTCATTGGTGCAAATTCCTCTGTATATATTTTTGTAATGCATAAAAATGTCTTTCAGTGGGTTCCCTCATACCGAAAAAATCAAAAGATCACCGGAAGACCTTCCTGGAAAACAAGTTTTTTTTTTTTCTCGCCAAAAAGTCAAAAGAGAATTTTTATTTATTATTTTATTCGATGGCGAATCTTGTCTTTTATTTCCTTTGAAATAAATCTCATTTTTATGATCGAATCAAATCTGCAGGGATCTGAAAAATATGATTCATTCCCAAATATTAAAGAATCATTCACGAATTGTTGTTCGTTATACATATGTACATATATTTAGGAAAAAATATTACATTAAATTAACTGGTATTTATTCAATGTATTTCAATATAAAATGAACATTAGTTCTGGAATGTAGGTTTCTTATATTTTCTTATATATCAATACTCTTGAATATTTCTTTTGAATGTTTGTATGTATCTGTTTTTTGTCAATAAAAGTATTCCCTGATCTACAATTATTTTTTTAAAACTTTCTCGTATGGCTTCAACATTTTTTTAAAAAATTTCTCATCTTTGAAAATTCGAAAAGGGATACTGTAAATGGTAATTTATCGCACACAACAACTACTATAAATGTTTAATTTAGTAAATTGGTGAAGTAAGTTATTCTTCATAAGTCAATAAAAACCGATTTATTTTTTTTTCTTTTCGAATTGTAATTCTTGCAATTCTTATATTATGTAGGTAGACGTAATGTTTATGACTTTTTGAATATTACAACTTATTTGGCTCCAGCCAAATAAGAACCCCCTTGGTTGTAATTCATTCAAGTTGTTGTTGTAATATTCAAAAATTCATAAATATATGAAGCTTCGCAGGCACACTGCATGTATGTAACCATACAAAAACCCCTTCAATACGGTAGACGTAATGGGTCGTGAGAAGATCGATAAAGACCCGTTTTTATATGTATATCTTACGAACTGTGTCACTTTGACTTAAATTATGCATCGATTATGTGATTTGTACTGTAAGATGTTCACCAATAGAAATATAGCAGAATTCACAGAACAGATTGGTTTCCCGTTATTTTTTTTTATTACCATTTCATTTCTTCATATTATACAAAATTTAAAAACAAAAACCTAACCTTAATATGATTTTAGCGTGGTGCGACATTTGTTCCTATTGAAAAGTTCTAAATAAAATAATAAGTCGACTGGTTTTAATGAACGATGAGTATTTAATAATAAAATTAATTTTCACAAAAACAATAATGAACAATATTACTTTGATCTAAATATCTCTTTTTTGTACTGAGTGATTTTTAAACAAGTGTTTAAAACTATCTGAGAGTGTATTTTCAACACCCCCTCTCGCTCCAGAAAGTTTTAATCAAACATCTGATTGAATTCCTAGATGATTTGAGAATCTTAGGAAAAGATCCTTCGGAAGTGGTTTTATCAATATGTCAGCTATCATTTCTTCTGATGGACAGTATTTTAACTGGATAATTTGTTTCTCTTGTAGATCTTTTATAATGATGACAGATGTCAATGTGTTTGGTGCGTGCTCCACATTTGTCCGACTCGATTAGCCGAATACATCCTTGATTGTCTTCGTAAATAATAGTAGGCTTAAGAACTTTTTCTTCTATTTCTTCTAATAGTCCTCGTAACCAAATGAGTTCCCGACTTGCATATGAGGCCGCAACATGTTCTGCTTCTGTTGATGACATTGCTACAGAAGTCTGCTTGCGACTCGACCAAGCTATGCTACTGCCTGATAGTTGAAACACATATCCACTGGTGGATTTTCTGTCCATTTTATCACCAGCCCAGTCTGCATCCACGAAACAAATGAGGTCTTTTTCTCCATTTGAATGTAACCATAAAGATTTATCGATGCTATATGCAAGATACCGCATAACTCGTTTCACTGCTTTCCAGTCACTCTCAGTTGGTGTTTCTACACGTCGGCTGAGAAGACCTACTGCCAAAGATACATCTGGTCTGGACACTGTTGCAATATATAGTAATGATCCTATGGCTTGGCGATATAAAATGTTGTTGGGTAGCAGCGTTGTGCTAAAGTGCCCAATTGGGCCATTTGGCCCCAAGATTCTTATTTTGGCCCTGTGCCCCGGGCCATCACGAAATGGCCCCAAAATTGTAAAATTTGCAAAATAAAGCAACCCATTTTGCACAGCATTAAAAAACAAAATTTTATTTTAGAAATCGATAATATCCAAGAAGTCGATATTTACTCTCATCTATATGATAATTTGGCTGAACGCATTCATTGAAAAATTCAACACATCACATCGACTGACAGTAGCACATACCGGTTGTCTTCCTCTTTTTCTCTGTCTCATATTTAAGTTCTTCACTTTTTCAGAATTAAACTCGTTACAGTGCCTGTGCAGAACGTGTTTTTTCAGCTCTTAATAATAGGTGTGTTTTATTCATTGCTGCATGCATAGCCAGCGCAGCATTCAAGTGCGAATAAAAGGATCAAACTCCATATGTCAATTTCAATTTATATTTCAATGTTGCCCATTATTATAGAAAATATCAAAATCTGATGTCAAAACATGTATGTACATATCGAGCCCTAACCGCCATTTTATCGTAAGCGACATTTTTTACAAAATCAAGTTAATTATGCGATTTGACAGCGAATGCTACTACGCATCTTTCCATATCATTTATTTTTCAATACAACTTTTTAACAAAACGTTACAGTGAAAACAAAATTTATCGTAAGCGACACTGATATTTTCTATTTACAGCTAAATATCGCAAATGACATAGTAGGTAGAGTGTTGTTTCGTGTTGCTTTTGTATCAGTGTACCCATCGGCCACTGTTAGGAATAGTACATTTGTAGGAGAGTGAGTAGCTATCATGTTTGGATGCCGGGAGAGTTCATGTACAATGATCAGTGGCGTACGCAAAGGGGGGCCCCCCCAAGCAAAATGAAATACTTTGTTAAGTTTTCATATCTATGTATAATATCGAAGATTATCTTTTTTATTATTTTTTCGTTTAAATTTTATATTTGTTCAATTTCACCTTTAACAATATTCTTCAATTTTAATTTAAAGAAAAAATATAGGAAGGTAGGTATGTATAATGTTATAAAATCATTAGTTAATACTATGCAATCGGGCATACCACATACGTTCAAACAACTGAATATACCACACTTATAAACATAATACTAAGTTAAGCACTCTCTCAGTATCGTCTCTTTTTCTGTTAAATTTTAGAGTGACCAAATAATTTAAAATAAAACACAAGTAAAAATTATATTAGCAGCATTTAGCTAAACATCCCTCAGTTTTTTTTTTTTGGCAAACAAAACTAAGATCAACTAATATTTTTTATATTTCAGAATGAAAATCTATTTAAAAATGCGTAGCAGGGCATATGTAGTTCATAAAAACAAAAAGTCAATCATCATGTACCATCATAAATGTTAAGACAATATTGATGAAAGGGGTTATAACACGCAAAGTTTTTAAAAGTAGTTTTATTTCAATATTTATTTAGATATGGAAACAAATGTGGAAGGATGAAACCGAAAGTGCAATACCAGAAACTGTTCAAGTGTCGCTTCCATTTTGCAATCGGAATTTGTATCCTCATTTAATAAAACTTTTGAAGTTCTTTGTGTGCTACCAGTGACGTCTGCTGAGCCAGAACGTTCATTTTCAACTTTGAGACGGTTAAAAACGTGGCTGAGGGCCACAACAACTGAGACCAGGCTCAACGGATTAGCTTTGTTGAACATACACAAAGAAATCGAAGTTAAACCTGAAGATGTGGTGAATGCATTCGCAAATAAAAAAAAAGAAGAATGGATCTAATTTTTCACCAAATTATCATACTTAAATCTGTTTTTTTTTTCAAATGAAAAATATAAAAAAAAAGTTTACAAAGAAATAAATGAATAAAATTCATTTCATACTCGTAACTTATTCATACATATATATAAGGTGGTTGATAGTAAGAATGTCTTTCATTGTTTGATAGTTTTAGTGATGCCTTGAAACAAAATTAAAAAATAATAATTTTTTCACTGAGGTCAAACCGTATTTCTGCAGTAGCTAGTAATCAACATCTTGAATTATGCTATAAGACCAAGTTGAAAATATCCCAAGCAAAGTACCTTGATTAGAAAGGGCTTTGTGAAAAAAACCTATTCCTGAACGGTATCATGACGAGTATTTATCTTTGAGATTTAAACCTACGATCAAGGATGTCTTAAGTTAAACCGACGAAGAAAATAACAGAGACAACTAAATACCTAAATACCCTTAAGTTTTTTTTTATTTTTCTTTATTTTTAATTAAGAATATTTTTTGTCGTTATTTTTTATTAATTTAAAAATAAAATAATAAATTCCACTAAAAATAAACAAATAATGTGAATTTTTTCATTAAAATAGGATTTTTTTTGTATTTTTTTAAATTTATCGTAAACACCAAAATTTGATTATGAGTTAATAATTAGTGAACACAAAAATTATCGTAAACGCCAAAAACGTTAAAAATAACGTAAATTTGGCAACATCAGTGTTCAGTTCATAGTCACTTAATTGCATTTGCAAATATATAACTGAATACTGAAAATAAGCTCGTTCGGGTTTGTAACTCAGGAAGAAAACAAAAAAATGTATTTCCTGTAAAATTTATATTTTGTCGCTTACGATAATTTGGCGGTTAGGGCTCGATATGTTTAATTCTAAAATGTAATGCATAGCGCCATTTTCATTTCAATAATTTAAAGTTCTATCACCAGCACAACTGTCACTTTTTTTACTGGCTTCTTTTTCTCCAGCAATCAAATTGTTGTTGTTTGTCGAGGGAAATTTTGCTGCGCTAGCTATGCAGCAGTGAATAAAACACACCTAATATTAAAACCAAAAATCGCAATAGACTTACCTATGAAGTTATAAATTCGCTTATGAGCTTTAAGGGGTTTCTGAAAAATAATACTTGTGGTAATTTTATTCCGCCTCCAGAATTGATAAAAAAATGTCTAACTTAGATTTTAAGTTATTTAAAAAAATGTAATAAAATGCAAAAATACAAATAAAATAATATCTTCTGTTCTATTATTAAATTATTTTATCGAATATGGAAAAACGAAGTGGCCCCAAAAAAGTTGAAATGGCCCCAAAAATGGCCCCAACATTTTGCTTCCCAGGAACAACGCTGTTGGGTAGCTTGAGACTTGTTTCTTCAGTTGTACCCAAAAATCCTGTTTCCATTGGTGTCACAGCAGGTTTTGAACTTTCAAGATTATATGTTCTTATCATCTGTAAAATCTTACATTTCTGGTTCAATCGAAACGATCCATCTTCTTCACGTTTTATCTCTATTCCAAGATAATGTTTTACTTCTCCTAGGTCCTTTATTTTCAAATGTTGTTGTAGTTCCTTACAGATTTCTTTTGTAAATTCTTCAGAGGACCCCGCAACTAGCATGTCATCAAAATGCCGGACATGTAAACTTCTGGAATGTGCGACGGATTGTGTACGGATTGTTTCGTGCTTCACGACTGGAGCAAAGGTTTCATCGTATTCCTCACCGTATTTTTGTGAAAAACCTCTTGCAACTAGACGCGCTTTGTACATACTTATTCTACCATCTGCATCCAATTTTCTTTTGAAAACCCACTTTTCCTGGAGGCAGATTCACAATAGTCCAAACTTGATGTTCTTTCATTGACTCAATTTCATCTTGAGCAGCTTCAATCCACTTATGTTGTTCGGAAACTGGTAAGCACAACACTTCTTCCCATGATTTTGGCTCTTTTGAAATTTCAGCTTTATATGACAGACGAATTGGCGGAATACCTTTATTCAGACGTTCTGATTTACGAATATTCGCAGTTAACAACGGTTCCTCATCAACAATATCTTCGACCACATTTCTTTCAGTGCCCGGGGAAAATGAAATTCATCACCTGAACTATTAGATGTTTCGTCTTCATTTGATCCTAATTTGAGTGAAATATAATCGCAGTTGTCTTGTAATGAAATATCTTGAGTTTTTCATTTCTGGGAAATATTTGATTTCTGATTATTCGGATCATTTTCAATAATCCTCAAATATCTTGATATCCAGATTCGATTTGACATTGGATCCAATATACGATATCCTTTTGTATTGGAGTCATAACTAACAAGAAGTCCTTCTTCAGCTTTATCATCCCACTTTTTCCTTTTCTGTTTTGGTACTAATGTAAATGCTTTTGATCCAAACACCCGGATGTGGCTAAGATCGGGTTTCTCTCCAGTAAATATAAAGGGTCCGCCAAATAACTTTTTTTTTTTGAAAATGCTATAAAAAAAAAACTACTGAATATTTTCTCAAATTTCTTTTTTTATTTGAAAGTACAATCCTTCCGGTTAATAATGGAAAATAATTTCATTCAAATGGCTGCCTCGGCTGGCCATGCAGTAGCCTAGATGATCGGTCCAATTTTTAAGCACATTATCGATTGTGTGCAGCTGTATTTCACCAATGGCTTCACGAATATTGTTCTTTAAAGCTTCACGCACACTTTCTGCCACAGCAGCAATATTCTCGGATGTATGCACTGTTTTTGGCTATTCACGCTTTGGTTTATCGATGAGGATGCCAGTTTCTTTCACTTTTTCACAAGATAACGAACATACGGAGCTGACGGTGCTTCTCTTCTTCCAAAATCCATACGCAATTTTCGCACACATTTTGCAACATACCCATGATTTTCAAAGTAATGTCGCAATATTTCCCAGCGTTGTTCAAGCGTATACACAACCATATTCGTTCAGCGGAAGGATAAAACTAATTATCTGTCAAATCAGACATGAGCTAAGTGTTACCGTTCACGAAATAAGCACTAGTTGAAAAAAAAACGTTAGATGGCGGACCCTTTAGTTCAATTGGAGTCTTTTCTAGACTGCTGCTGGGTAATCTATTCTGTAAATATGCTGCAGTCAAAACAGCTTCTCCCCAAAATCGGTTTGGAAGATTGGCATCCAGTAGCATACACTTTGCTGATTCAGTTAGACTTCTGTTTTTACGTTCGGCTATTCCATTTTGCTGAGGTGTGTATGGGACAGTGTATTGATGTTGGATACCTTCCCTCTTTAGAAATTGTTCCAGTTCTTTTGAAACATACTCCTTCCCATTGTCTGACCGCAGAATCACTGGTTTTCTTCCATATTTGTTCGACATAGCCGCAACGTAGTCTTTTATAACATTTGTCACTTCAGTTTTTGACTTAAGCAAACGTAGCACCGTATAATGAGAGAAGTCATCAATTAGTGTTAAGAAATACCTGTTACCACTGGGAGTTGCTGTCGGCATAGGACCACATAAATCTGAGTGGACTAATCTTAATGGCTTCTTTTCTTTCGTCACTCTTACCGGGAACTTAGATTGTGCTAGTTTTCCTTTGATGCAGTGTTCACAAATGATTTTGTCAGCACACTTCTTAACTGTTATACCAGTTGCAAGTTGTTCTTTCACAAGCTTCTCAATAGCTACTGGATCTCTGTGACCGAGTCTACGGTGCCACTGGTGCAGACACAATGAATTTTCGGCCATGCATACAGATTCATCAGATTCCCTGGTTTCCGTCTTATAGAGACTGCCATTACTTTTGGCTTCTGCAACTACTCGAGAACCCTTCATTATTTTGCATATATTTCCTTGAAATAACACCTTATGTCCAAGACTTGCAATCCGTTGCACAGAAAGTAATCCTCCGTCTAGTTCAGGAACATACAGAACATGTTGCAGCTTTAATTTCTGGGATACTTTGTTAGACAGCAAACAGTTCAGCCAGCCGCATCCAACTCCTGAAGCCATTACTGATGATCCATTTGCAAGATAAATCTTGGTGTTATCGGTTTGAATTGTTGTAAAGAAACTTCTGTCACTAGTCATGTGATTCGTTGCCCCAGAATCGATGTACCATTCTTTCATTCGCAGTCGACGCTACTGAAGACTTAACATTGGGTCCCTTTTGCAAAGAAGCTCGGTATCGGAAACAGTCTGCTTTTAAATGTCCAGGTTTGTTGAAATAAAAGCATGTCCTCGTTTCTTTCATATCCGTTTTCTTTCCTTTGATCATTTTTAGATTATCACGTTTACCTGCCGGCCACATAGCAACTTCTTGACCACTGGGACCACCATTACTCTCAAGACGTCTTTGGTATTCCTCCAACATCTTTCCTGTCACATACATACTCTATGGTCAAATCAGTTTCATTTCGACCCTCAAGGGCAGTGACAAGCCCTGAGTATGATTCTGGTAGACTAACCAACAGAACAGCAACAACTTCTTCTTCATCCAATGGTTTTCCAGACCCTCTTAGTAAACCAACAACTCGTAGTATTGCATCTATGTGTTCACACATTTTTCCACCAGAGTAATGAATGCTATATAGCTTTCTTCTCAAATACAGCCGACTTCCAAACGTTGATCTCTCGTACTTCTTCGAGAAAGCTTCCCAAATGCTGTATGCATCCTCCAGATGAGCAATATGCATAAGTTGACCGTCCTCAACGCTTAATGTTATAAACGCCTTCGCTTTGTTGTTTTTCTTCGTCCATTCGACATCTTCTTCCGCAGGTTTTGGTGTACTTACCACATCCCAAAGATCATCTCTTATCAGTAGATATGGCTTGTAGCTTTGTTTTCCAAAATATATAATTTCCTCCATTTAGCATGGAAATGTTTGCCTTTAGATCCATTTTAAATTAAATTATCCTCAAACTAATTTAAAAAAAAAAAAAAATTCTTTATTTTAGCCACGATACTGGGCCCATAACCTATTGAAAAGTTCTAAATAAAATAATAAGTCGACTAGTTTTAATGAACGATGAGTATTTAATAATAAAATTAATTTTCACAAAAACAATAATGAACAATATTACTTTGATCTAAATATCTCTTTTTTGTACTGAGTGATTTTTAAACAAGTGTTTAAAACTATCTGAGAGTGTATTTTCAACAGTTCCCACGTGCTATCTTTCACGTATTTGACCTATATTATGTAGTTATTTTTATGCATTTCTCTTATATAACAACTTATGTTTGCATTTTCTTTAATTCCAGACTGCATCAAATATTATCTTTGCACACGAATAAAGATTTAAAAAACAAAGGCCGAAAATAAAACATAGAAGAGTTCCAAAATGCCAGGTTCAAAAATAATATTTAAAATACTATTCACACTTTGCGTGTGGTCGTTCGTGATGTTGGGACTATTTAAAATCCATGATGGTCAAATGGTGTCACAGGAGTATGTTTCAGTGCCAATAAATGGTCGAATTCTTCTACAAAAGGAGAATAAGTATGGAGTGGATCCTACCTCTACCACAACAGACCGATTTGACCCGTCTGAAATTCTGGTTGATAACAGAACTGGTATGTCATTAAAATTTTTTAACAATTCTTTTAATTTTTTTTTGATAATCTTATGGAGATTTCCATCATAACAATTACATTAGGTATTTACATATATATCACTATCTAAGTTTTTACATCTCAATAACTTTTACGAGCTTTCCTAAATATGTATATCTATCGCTTGTAACATACATAAATTCACACAGTAAAGCTAGGAATAGCACAGGACTCGATTTTTTTTTAGTTATGCATATATATAATTTCGTTACCATAAAAGCTAATAGTAAGCCTAATTTTACGACGAATACTCAATAATGTACAATTCCTGGTGAAAAACATTTCTTTTATCGTGTTAGCAGGAACGAAGACTACCTCCAATTTATCTGCCGAGTTCAAATGGATACTCGTAAGAGCTAAGATGAGAACCACTTTTCATGAAAAGAGTTAATGTCATAATCATAACAGTGCAACAAAATTAGGGGTGAATCATCATAAGGCCCCTTGAGGTCGGGCCCAAAGCGGCAAATATAAATAGTAGATATACTCGTAATATTAAAAGACAAATAACATAAATAATTAAGAAACTGATCACCTTATAACTTTATAAATTAATAATAGTTTTTATAAAAGTTAATTATGTAAATACATATACACTTTTTGGAGAAGTGCTTTCAAAGGAAATAAAATAAACACCTTTGCCCCAAGTCAGATTTACATAATATAATACTTATTAAATTTTGTCAATTTAAAATATTAAATAACCTGTTTTTCATTAAGGACGGGTAGATATTGAAATAGAAATTTGTATGTAAGGTATTAACAAATTTCTTTTTATTTGAAAGGCCATTATATATAAAATATGACACTGTTCACATACCCACCGGATCCGAGAGGTCTAATTTTCAATGTTACTTCCTTAGCTGAATTTGAGGGTAAAGATAATTTTCGACCAAAATTGAGATCCTTTTCCAAACGCTCCGAAGACCAGTCAGTTAACAAAAGAGTCGCGAACTTTAAGCTTCTTCTTCAGTTGGATCTTATACAGTTGTAACCCCAAGTCCCAACGCAAAATTCGCCAAGTTGAAGTCTGCGATAGACCGAGTTCTTGTGCACGGCGAAATATCGACTGCCTCGAGTTCTGTTGTACACCTTCACGGACCGCGGCTATGTTCTCGGCTAATCTTGCGTTTTTTCGTATGAGCTTTTGCGAAATTCCTACAATTCTATAATTTTAATCACATATTCCGCGTGAAGTTTTAAGATTTTCATAAAAGTGGTGATAATTCTGTTTCTATGTTTTCCATAAATAGTTGGGCGTTGTGTTGATTCAAATATCTCCTGATGTAGTTTCTCATCAATTTCTCCACTGATTCATACTGGCAGCATCCCCAAGTTTATGCTGCGTACAACAACACAAATTCAGATACTGCTTGAAAACCTTATATTTGATGCTATGTTCAACTTAGCGATTTGAAAAATATCTTTGGCTAGCTTGCGGACTATGCACTTTTTGCTTTTCCAAAATTTTCTTTGCATGTTTGATTTTCTGTATGATTCCGTAATTTCGGTAGGCTGTTCATTGAGATATTGTAAGATTCCAAAATTGGTATTACGAATCAAGATAATTATTCATTAGCTTCTCAGAAGAGCCTTTATCTAAACTCCATGTATCTCATGCCTCCGGTTGTAGGTCATTGATGTACATGGCAAGAAAAAAATACCAGCTTAGCGTGCATTATTGCCCTAGTCCCATTGTTTTTTCTACCCATTCCGAGATCTCAGTTCAATGTATGAATAATTCAGAAAGCATATTCCTCCATAATTTGATCAGATAAATTTCCTTTTAATGAAAATGAATATAATTATTGTTTATTGAATTGTGTTGGTATTACAACACTTTTCAACATTTTGTTAAAAATCGTAAATAATTTATTGATATCCCATCTACTCCTGGTTTTTCCGTCTTTCAGTTTCTATTTTAAAACTTTTTTCGAATATCTTATGCGAGTAAATAAATGGTATATTTGTTGTTGGCTCAATATCTTTAAATAATTGTTCATAAGTGTCGTAGCGTCTAATTGAATCTTAAGCTAATATACTTCAGACCAGAACTATTTAGTGTATTAACAGCATGTGAGCTTAAGAGCTTCGTTTTCAAAATATAGTTTCTTTTTGAAAGTCATCCAACCAATGTTCGCCATTTGTAAAGCCGTATCTTTTCTTGCCCCAGTCTTCCTGTATGATGTACTGTCTTTTGCAAGGAAGTGACAAATACTCCAAGTACATCTCTTGAGATGAAAAATGCTGCCCATTAGCCGTTTGGAATCGGCGAAAAAGTGTAGATCAACTCCATTGAGTTGAGAGTTGTCAGTCATAAGGTTTAGGCTCTCTTCGAGCCGTAATGGGCTATAAAATTATTTCTTATCATATTTGTATAAGATTCGCGATGTCGATTATGTTTTACTCTGCATCTGACTGCAAGCAGGGTTACCGTTGGGGACACTTTAGTGTCATTTTGACACCTTTTCAGCGTTCGGACACCAGGACACCTCTTTTCAAAAATAAGTCGATTTGGACACCTTTTATAAATCTAGCAACTCTTTGGACACTATTTTAAGCAAAACAAACAATTTGTTCGAAAAATGGAACGCAACCCGTCCCAAACAACCAAAATAAAAAATACCTACACCAAACTATCTATTTCTATCTCTATCTTTCATATAAAAATCTCAGTTGATACGAGTACGACACACGATCTGTATATTTGTGTTTAAATTAAATGCAATTCACCACGCACTCACACTACAGAAAACAAAAGTTTGCAAGTTGTTTGGCCAATGTTTTCATTCTAATCATTGATGAGACAACTGACATATCAACAGATAAATGCCTTGTTATTGTCGCCAGACTTTTTGATACACAAATTGGTAAGAGTCAGGACAGTTTCTTCAAGTAAATTGCGCCGGAAAACGGGACAGGAGAAGCTATTTTCGCTAAACTTTTATCGTCTTTGGAGGAAAGTGGGATTCCTTTATCCAATTTTATTGGATTTGCATCCGATAATGCAGCAGTGTTGATGGGTCGAAATAATGGTATCGTGGGCTTATTAAAAAAACATATCCCAAATATATTTTATTTAGGCTGTACGAGCCATTCGGTTGACTTTATAAATAATGCTGCTAGTAAATCTATTCCATCCAATGTGGAACAACTTTGCAGGGATATTTACAACTATTTTAAGCTAAGTGCCAAAAGACTCAAAGATTTCAAGGAACTCCAGAATATGTTTCATATACCGGAGCATAAAATTCTTCAATTAAGTGCTACAAGGTGGCTTTCTTTTGAAAATGTAACTAAAAGAATAGTAGAACAATGGGTAGTTTTGCAGCATTATTTCTTAAGAGCTAAATTCGAAGAAAAATCGAATGCAATAAATAAGCTTTCAATTGTATTGGATAATATAAATGGAACTAACCTTGTTTATCTTAAATTTTTGTCGTATATATCAGTATCAGGCACAGGGGCGAACGCAGAAAATAATTTCGGGGGGGGTTTTCAAAAAAATATGAGATTTTCATAAATATATTATTTTATTACTATACTGTAGGTACTTGTTAATTACATATTCTTTATTGTAATTATCATAAATATGTTATAAGTAAATAATATTTGCTCTTAGGGATAGGACCTATCCGAACAATTTCATACAGCTAATCGCAAAAACAAAACATCATAAAGATGTTGCAACGGATACCTATTTGGCAAATTTGAATAATTTTTCCAAAAGTTGGAAAATATTCACTACGAGGGCGTTTTTTGGTGCTTCCCATTCGGGCATTTTTATTCCGGAATTAATTCTTAGACATAGACTTTTACTACGGGCCCTGTAATGGAGGCCATCATTTGGTTCGTAAAATATCATTAATGCAACAAGAAGAAAAAGAGTGTATGTAAGTGATTCCATAAGTGTACCTAACAATAGAGTTATAATAAGTTCTAGGTCCGCCTAGTGGTCCAAATCTGCAAAACTAAATCCCGTATATATTAGTACGTGAAGTTATAACTTGTTGTACTTTTATGATCATAGGACAAAGAGTTATACGAAAACATAAGGACACCATCAACACTCAATTGGTACCTACCTACGTTAACTATACTACATAATTATAACCAAAACGCTCTCAGAGGGTGCTATGTGCTACTCATCTGTAACTGTAACTTTCACACAAACGAAATGAGTGAGTTTTTTCTATTGCTGTAACTCCGACCTTGGAGCCATCAATAACTCAAACTTACTCGTATATATGTTAATCGAAATCATTTATTAGCCATAAATCGGCCCTTAAGATTAACACGGATATCTGTATCGGTATTTTTGCTCTGTTAGTCCGTTTTCTGCCCTATACATAATGTTAATTATCAAAAACGCAACTGCTGTTCGATTCGTCTCTATTTTTTAATCATCAATTCAAATTAAGACAGTTGCGTTAAAATACGAAGACACATAAAATAAAATGCACGACTGGGTCACACGAACTTGCTCTCATGTAAAAGACTAAGAATTTCAAAAATCAATGCTAAGAGAAAAAGCATAAAATTCATTTTTTAAATGACTAAAACTCCTTTAGTAGTTGGAGCTAAGCACAGGATCACATGTGTTTTGAGCAAATATTAGTTTATGCGAGAACAAAATTGTAATTCGTTTTAGTGGTTTCTTAAAAAAATGAGCTTTTGTATACAAAATCTTTAAAACATATTTAAGAAAAAATTTTGGTTCGCATATTTAAACTTTTTTCTTATTTTTCGAATAAAAATTTAATTTACAAAAAAAATATTGAGCAGTTTTTGAGGTATCGAATTTTCAAAATTTTTTTTCCTCAGATCTCGTAGATTATATTAAAAAACTTTTATTTATCAAGTTTAAAAAAAAATCGAGCATGGGGTTTTCGAAATATTGAGCTTCCAGAAAAAAATTTTGAATTTTTTTTGAATAATCAAAAAATAAAACTTTTAAAATTTGTATACGCAAAACAATTTAAACCATGGTGGGGCTTCATAATGATTAAAATCGGTTGTAGGTACTGTTTTCGAGAAAATCAAAAAAAAAAACAAAAAAATGGTCCCAAGGGGGTTTCCAAGAATAATCATTTTTTGGAAAAAATTTTTCAACCATTACCTAAAATGACAAAATGAAATTTTATGAATTTTTTTTTTCAAAATTCTGTGGGACAGTTCTAGAGAAAAAAAAATATAAATAAGATTTCGAAAAAAAATCGTATGGCAGCTACCGTTTTTTTGGTCTTAAAAAGAAAAGGAAAAAAAAAAATGTGGGGGAAAAAAATTCAAAACGATACTCGTATCTACCAAGTTTAACGAAAATCGGCCCAGCCTTTTAGGCCGTAGTCGAACAGACAGACAGACAGAATTTTGGGATCAACATTTTTCGTCTTCGCTATCATAGTAATATCAACTTTGATAAAAATCTTGAGTTCGATTTTTTTACGAATGCATTACTTAAGGCAAGTAGTACCTATAAGTCGTAAGCAAAAACAACACTAGCAGAAGATATTATGGCACGAAAATAACACTGTTTTTTTTTTTAACAAAATAAACCCTTATTTTTTGGTCGTTTCGGGGGGGGTTTGAACCCCTAAAACCCCTACCTGCGTTCGCCCCTGATCAGGCATCATGAATAGGGTTAACAAAAATTTTCAAAGTGAAGAATCACAAAGAATGTTAAAGAATGTTTTGTCCCTGATATATCAAAAGTTTGTTAAAAAAGAATTCTTTTTAAATGTTGAATTACATAAAATAGACTATAAGACTGAAACAAAATTAAAAAATATACTTGATATTTACATATATCGGCCATGACGCTGAAATGAGCATTAAAAATGGACAAATTAAAGAACACGAAGTTCTTTTAATTAAAACTAACATTTTGAAATATTATCAAGTAATATGTGATCAAATCACAGCTAGGATTAATATTAATGATAAAAAGTTATCTATGTTACGTTTCTTGACCCAGAAGTTATAAAATTGGGAAATGAATTCAATTATTTCGATTTGGTTTCAGAGTTTGAAAATTTAATTTCTAATCCTGAAAAATTAATAGAAGAGTATAAATCTTTTTAAAATTAAAAATATAGAACAATTTTGGTTCAAAATAGGAAACTTAAAAAACCACTTAAATGAATTTATTTATCCAAACTTATAGGAATTTGTAAGAAAAATATTGACTTTGCCGCACAGCAGTGCATGTGCTGAGAGAATATTTTCCAAGCTTACACTAATGAAAAACAAACTTACTAATAAATTAAAAATTGAAACTTTAACTTTAATTAACTTTAACTTTAATTTAACCTGCGTTTTAATTGATAATTATATGGGACACCTTTTTTCCTCTCGGACACCTTTTTTGACACTTTTTGAAAATTTTCAGCGGTAACACTGACTGCAAGTTATTTTCATGATCGCTTATGACCAATACGGACAGTAAAAAGGAAATAAAACGATACATATCAAAGTGATAGCAAATTGCTTGATTTCGGAGAAAACAAATTAAATGTATATTCAATAAGCTAGGCCAGTGTTTTTCAAACTGTGGGTCCTTAGGGGGTCGCGGTCGCAAGTCGGTAAGATTAATAAACAAAAGTCCTGTGCTAAGAAAATTAAATAAAACAAAAAAAATTTTAGTGCGACATAAATGTGCCTGTTTATTTTTGTATAAACGTTGAAATCTTGGATTAGTTTTTGACACTTTTAAGATTAAATCATTTTTCAAATTAAGTCTGTTTCTTTTTTTAGTTTTAATGTCAAACATTGAAGAGAATATGACTTCACACAGGTAGGAGGTGGCGAATGGCAGTAACAACTTCAAAGCCTCGTTTGCCAGCTCAGGATACTCTCCTCTTTATCCAGAAATTGTCAATCGTTTTCAAATTGAATTCCATTCTCAGTATGCCATCTGCAGCTAAACCTTTAAGATTCTCTTTCATCTTTACCGATGGTAGATTGACGAGTTTGACTGAATATTCAAAAAAGGATTTAATGCCCATCTTTGTCCATCTCCACTTTCAGAATCTAGTTCCGGAAAGTAACTTAATAGTTTCTTTTCTAAATTATGTAAACTCTGTACCATGAGATGAATATTAGAGCTTAATGATATCGATTCATCTGATGAAATTACTTCGAGAATCTTTTGAAAGCAGCGAAAATAATCAAAACTGTTTGTTTGTAAGGACTCTGACCACAAACGAAGTTTTGCGAGGAGTCCTCTGATTTTATCTTTAACAGTTATAAATTATAATGCTTTCTTCTCTCCCTTGGAGGCTTTTATTCAATATGTTTGTGGTTAAAAAGATTAGCAAGAAATGATAATTGTAAGAGCCAGACCAGATCACAAATTTCCGAATGATCCGAATTTCCAGATTTTGAATCTTGTAAGAACATTAATAATTCTGCTTTCAATTCCAGAACTCGTGTCAATACCTTTCCTTTTGACAGCCATCTGACCTCTGTGTAAAAAAGGAGATTTTGATGGAGTGAACCCATTTTATCACACATGATCCTAAACAGCCGACTTTGCAAGGCCTTGCCTTTAATAGCGTTCACGACTATCACATCTTTAAGCACATTTAATTCAGAAGGTTACACCTTGGATGCCAGAACTTGTCGATAAAGAAAGCAGTGTGTCCATGAAACGTTTGGCATTATTAAGCCCACTTTTTTCCCGTCAATGCTTTAGCACCATCGTAACAAAAAGCAAAACATTTTGTGCAAAATTACAATACATAATGTATGTAGCAAAATAGATCAAATATGGAAAAAAACGTAGGTGTTTTTCGCGAAATTAAAGCCGGTCAGTACATGTACCCTTTTACCTATGTACATGTATGTATGTATTTAGATCGCTTACGTTCAAAAAACAGATATTATTATTTTTGATCCAAAAATAATAACGGGCATTTAAATAAGACCTATTTTTCTTACCTGACCCACAGTACTATGTTGCTGGTTAAGGTATTTCAATTTTCGTTCGAAAAATTCTAACGACTTATCTGCTTCTTTGGAATGTTTAGTTGAGAGATGTGGCTTAAGCTTAAAAGAATTTAAAAAATTTATTTTATCCTTATGAACAGTTTTCTCTAACAACATTCGTTTTTAAAATTCCTAGTCTATTACATAGGAGCAAGTTCGTGCGACCCAGTCGTGCATTTTATTTTCTTTGCTTCCTCCGCTTCCACTTGCACTGGATGTGCAAGGCTGCAACGATCTTTTGCGAAACTTTTCCATAATCACTCGTAAACAACACAACACTTAATTTTTAAATAAGTACTTACTCTCAGTTCAAAAAAATTAAATGACAATTTTGATGCGCACTTATTTCAAAACTCAAAAAAATGAAAATTACTGCAAGGCCTGCTACAATTTTTTTTTTGCAATACTTTTGTTTCTCTCGAACACCGTCGTAATGTCTCTTGTCTAACTTTGTTTTATCGCTTCTTCTATAAACAGTGCTCAAATGAAATAGCCAGTTGCATTCCTCCCTTGAAACAATTTCGCCGTAACACTCGTCTTGCTAAGAATGCCCATCAGTTTACCCTTGAGCCTAATTTCGGGCGTACTGTAAAATACAGAGATTCATTCTTAAGCCGTACTACTAGAATGTGGAACACTATACCCCACTCGATGTTCCCCCCTCATTGTGATGTACAAGCATTTAAAACCAATGTGCATCGGCATCTCCTTTTAAATCCCCTCCTCATTTCCTAACTGCTCACGCTGTGTTACTATAACATTATAAGGGTATTCATAACCCCTTAAGTGTGTGCTTATTATAAAAAAAAAAAAAACGTGAGAAAATTTCATCGCGAATAAGTAAAATTTTGTGTAATTAGACCGGGCTTGGAAGGGGTTCAGTGTATGTAGCTTTTTAAATAACTGACACATTACAATGGGGGGTCGCCATAATTTTGTTACTAGCAAAGGGGTCGCGTACTCAAAAAGTTTGAAAAACACTGAGCTAGGCAATCAAGTTGCCCTATAATATTTTCAACATTGTGCATTCTAGAGAAAATGTGTTTACAAAATATTCGAGGTGATATCAACAATCAATTTTATCAAAAAAAAATATTGATATCGGTATCATAATTATCTATTTTCAAAGTAGGTTTGTAGCAAATCTGTCATTTTAATTTAAATCAATTTACCAGGTCCTCCACATATGTAATTTAATTTTGAAAGTTGAATCACCAAAATACAGCAAACATTCAGGAACGCGGAAGGTTTTCAATAAAATGTTAGGCAATTTAAAATAACATACTAATGAGTTTAATTTCTTTCTTATTGGAAAAATTCTTACCGTATGTATTTGAAAAAAATTTCGAAAGAAATTTAAGAACAAAATAATTATTTTAGGCAGAACAACGAACAACAGCGCCAGCTAGTATCCATAAATATAATTGAACGAATAAATTAAATGTTAATCAGAAGGGACCCAACTGACAAATCAAATTTCTCAGTGTTAAAATGTTGAATAGTATTCTCTTTTGGAATAAACTAGGGCTAAAGCCTTTTGCTCTTACAATATTCGATTTGCAAAATAGCCGTTTTCACTGTTCTCATACCCGAATTTCTATGAAAAAACAAAAAATTATTGGATATTTAATCCGTAAATTCGTTTACACCCCGACTCCACAAGATATCTGTCTCTCCAACTCAATGTCTGATATCTCTATCTCTACATTTTCTTATTGCTTCGCTGGGCAAATTATGTCATGATTTTTCATTTACATCCCTACTGCACGGGATGTGTTTTGTGCGGACAACAGAAATTAGCAAAACGTAAAACTAACAAAAATTATATATATTTGCAAAGAAAAGAATGCGCATCTACCTAAAGTATAAATAAATAACACCAAACATAACTTAACGCACGAACAAATGAATAACATGACACATTAATGTATTTACTTACAAAATAAAAAAAAAATATTTGCCGACGGGGTACTTGGCAAGAACCAACCACTGATCTCTATAATACATGTATGTGTATTATAGAGATCAGTGGAACCAACCAAATGAGAAGACAAGAAATAATGAGACAAAAGGACGAAAAAAAACCATCTGTCAAATTTCATATCAGACATCTATATCAAGACAAAACCGCTGATATAGATCGCTGACATCCCATCATAAGAGGAAATATCGCGTCTCCATTGGAGATTTCATATCATGATGAGTATCCTGAGAGAATTTATCTCCTGTGGAGTCGGGGTGTTAACGAAGATTCTATACTTACTTTACAATGACACTACCCGATTTGGTCAAACGAATTCACGCTTCACAAATGTATTACACAAATTGTAAACACACCCGGAACCTTTTTAATTTTCCCTCCTCCATTATGCATTATTGTTACGCGATCACTTTTTATAAACCAATATCTATTTACAATTGTATTTTACTTATAATTTAATTTTCCTTTATAATTGTAGCAATGGACGATGAGCAACTTGTCCGAGATGTAGAATCCCGCATTCCATCGCTTCCTATAGCATATTGGAGTAAAAACAAAAACTTCTTGCAACAGAAATCCTCAACGTGTGCCAAGTATCCTTCAATATTTGAGCTAGAATTCAACAACATCTATTGGCAGACAATGAGAACTTCGAACGGAACATTCCAACTATTTGGTGCATACTATGACATACGCAAGAGTTCATTACTTGGGCCAACTGTTCGCATTTTAGGAATGATTAATCGTATTGAACCGAAAATAAAAACATTTTGCCAATTTTGGTTTGACGGACAGAAAGAACCATTCATAGTTAAGACATTCGAATACAAATATATTTGGTATAATAAATGGGGCAATTATAAGCAGGGTATTTACCAGCCATATTTGATTGCTTGTCAAATTCCAAAACCATTTCATGGAATTGTCCCATCATCAGTATCTATGGTTGAGAGGGAATGTGACACTGCCACAAATAATTTACGAGTAATTTACAATCGGCCTCAGGATGATCACAAAAAAGGATTTGCGGTTTGCGTCAAGGGCCTAGATTTTCTGTATGATGACCTATCAGTTCGGCTTATTGAATGGATTGAGATGTTGAATATTCTTGGAGCTGATAAAATATTTTTTTATAATTTACAAGTTCATCCGAATATTTCAAAAGTCCTAAGCCACTATGAGCAAGAGGGTATAGTTCAAGTAATTCCACTGACCTTGCCCGGGGGCCAACCCAATGTTCCTGGCTTCCAGCATCTTTACCTGACGAAGAAAACTAATCACAAACGACAAAATGAAGTTATACCCTATAACGACTGTCTGTATAAGAATATCTATCGCTATGATTACATAGCTCTATTGGACATCGACGAAGTCATTATGCCGAAAAATGAGGATAGCTCATGGATGGAATTGATGAAACGTGTAATCCCGAAAGCTAAGAAAATAAAACCCGAAGGCTATGCAAGCTATAATTTTCGTAATGTGTATTTTCTCGATGATCACCAACATGATCATGGCTGGCACAAGGATATACCGAAGTACATGCATATGTTGCAGCATGTTCATAGAGCGAAAAACTACACCAAGCCAAATCAGTATATCAAATGCTTTCATAATCCTGAAAAGGTGCTAACTCTGCACAATCACTTTCCGTTGGCTTGTTTAGGTGGCGTTTGCAAATCCTATCCAGTGGATACAGAAGACGCCCAATTACAGCACTATCGTGCAGATTGTGTAAAGACTTTGCTGAAATCTTGTGAACAATATCGAGAAAATTCAGTCGAAGATAAAACTATATGGAAGTACAAGGATGAGCTAGTGCGACGATCAGTAAAGACATTAGATACGCTGGGTTTTTTCAAGAAATCATCAAACTCGTTTGTGCCTACACCAAATGGGTCAACAGAACGGTGATTTTTACTTAACTGGTGGCGCTTGTTATGGAAGCTAATGAATGAAAAAGCCTATGAACAAAACAATTTTGTGTGACTAAAAAACGGTACCAATTATATTTTTAATGTAATCGTCACCATGATCGTCTGTCGACAGAAGTTGCTCCAATATCACTTTTATAAAGCATATCAAATCAATTCTAAAATTTTATAAGAGTTTCCCATTTAAATTGACTTTATAAAAGTCTATTTTACTACTGCCTACTTATTATCGGTGCTACAAGTTTGTCTGCACCTACAAATAAACAAAAACATATGACATTAAAATTTAAAAAGAAAAGATTGTGATCGATGATTATAGCGCCAAACAGCATGTTGTTTTAGTTCAACTATTTTTAAACGTACTTAAAGTGACAAATTAGAAAAGTATTGGTAATATAGCGAAATCAATTTGTGCCTTTAACAGTGACAAGATTAACAAAAAATAGTTATACCCGATGTTTGAGCTAAAATTTTATGTATAATGCATATCATTACTGTATGATACTGTTCTTGTTCTTCAACGAAATGTTTGTTATTTCTCATCAAGTAGTGA
Organism: Chrysotoxum bicinctum; assembly: GCA_911387755.1. Classification (NCBI taxonomy): domain Eukaryota; kingdom Metazoa; phylum Arthropoda; class Insecta; order Diptera; family Syrphidae; genus Chrysotoxum; species Chrysotoxum bicinctum. The sequence goes on along the minus strand of OU426990.1, from coordinate 87,968,889 downwards.
TGTTCAGTTTTTTGAATATTAAATCTTTACATACCTACAAATATTTTTTCTAAAAGAAAATATATAACATAAGTGAGAGTTAAAAATGACTGCTGTAATAGTAATTAAAGGAATTGCTAATTTTATTAACTTTTTTTCAAATTTGGATAAACCGAACTTCATTTTTATTGAATAGCACATATACGAGTATTTGATTTTCATTTGTATTTATTATAATTTATTATAAATTTTACGGAGCGAAACATGAATTTTACTTACATACATACATATTTACATATGTATACCTATGTACCCAGGTTTTCGAAAATACAAATTCCTTCCAATCAGTTGACTACATACATATTCATATGAACATTTCAACATGTACCCATTTACTTGAGCTAATACAAAAATCAATGTTAACATACAATTTGCACAATACAGGTTTTATACAAACCTAAGCTTTCGTATACTGTAGTCTACTCCTGCATAATGTAAATGTTTTACTTTTTATGAGTTTCATGTTCACATGGTTTACGTTTAATTCAAATCTTTTTCACCTTATGAACTTAATTAACACCTTAACTGTCCCATGTATCATATTTGATACACAAATTAAATTTTTTCTCGTGCCGCCTACGTCCATGTATCACAATTGATACATTTTGGAATTCGACTTCACTGTCCCCATACAAATTGATATGGAAATATTCACACGTCCATTATTTTGTCTTAGAAATAAAATACATCAACAATAAGTCCCATGTATCATTTTTGATACATAAAATTATTTTTTTCTCGTGCCGCCTACGTCCATGTATCATTTTTGATACATAAACATGTATCCTCTTTATGTGAACAAAACTACCTAAAAATTTAATTTTCATATAGACGTGTATAGGTAAGGTCTGATACTTTACCAAACTTCAAAAACAATTGGAAAAATGTTTAAGTAAAAAACTTTTTTTCAAAAGTAAATCCTTACTTTTTATGAACAAATTTTATATTATTTTGAAAAGCAGGTAAAACATAATTTATAATAACTTATGCTGACATAAATATATAAATAATTTAACAATATTTTTTTGAGATGTGCTTATGTGTCCTTATGATGTAAATTGAAACATGCCAAGCAGAATGCTTTGCTGCATTGTTTGCACTCTGTTGAAACTTGCTTCGAATTAAAGGCTGCTATAGACCTTCTCTCTTTACGTTGCTGTAGCACGAAAAACAACGTTTCCTTATAATTTTATCATTTTTAGGTGATATTTTTGTAAAGAAGTGTGTGCAGGGGTGTACTTGGGTGGCAGCTGGAGGAATACTTGACAAATTTGTAGCTAATGCACTCGACCCCAGCATAGGGTCTTACACCATATTTGTTTGATTTTGAAGGATTGTTAGTTTTTATTTGTAGTCGACCATTGAATTTTACCACGGATTCATCAACCACCAATATTTCGGAAGGAGTATACAATGAACGAAAGTTTTCCAATAATTTTTTTATCAAAGGATCAATTTTGTATGTCTTTTGTGTTTTCTCTTTGTTCAAGGGAGAAGGGGGGGTAATTTCGTCAATTCGATGCACACCAGAGATGATTTTTCCCTCCCAATGGGAAGAATTTCATCACGCCAAGCTAAATAATGTTGTTGCTCTGAAATTTGCCGGGGGACCGATTGTTGGTATTGGTACTCGGGGTTGAGGTTGTCATTACCTGAATTTAAATATACATAAAAAGTACTAAATCTTCCTCTGTTCTTATTTCTTAATTTTTATATTATAGACTACCAGAATGCGCTACATTTGAAACGAGCAATCCTGCTTCCTCATTTTCACTTTCTGAAAGCTCATAAGAAGATCCTGAGTGAATTTCAGATGGCCTATATTCACTATTACTTCCGTAGCTAAAATCTTCACTTTCACTATCCATAATAGTATTACAAATAAGTTTTTTAGCTAAGGACTTAGAAACGTTTATATTTTTATTCCTTTTTTCAATTTGACAGAAATGCAAAAAAATCAAAGAATGACTTGAGGGTTTAAAAAATAATATTTTCAATGAGTGTTGTGTTGAATAAGAAGCAAGAGAACCTGAGGAAGCCTTCACTCCATGGACTTAGAAGGCACGACAAAAATATAATTTTGTGTATCAAATATGATACATGGGACTTATTGACATGATATTAAGTTAGCATAAGCCCATGTATCAAAAATGACCACAAAACCAAATTCCTTTTTTTAACAGCAGTGACCAATTATTTACGTAAACAACGGCTTATATGTTGAATCGTACTAAATAATAATGTTTTCTCTGAAAAAAAGTACCGGACGTATGGTTTTTTTTAAATCAATTTGTATGGGGACAGTGAAGCTGAATTTTCCTCATGTATCAAAAATGATACATGGACGTAGAAAAAGAAAATTTTGTGTATCAAATATGATACATGGGACTTATCGTTGATGTCTTGAAAAAATAATGGACGTATAGGTGGTTTTAAATCATTTTGTATGGGGACAGTTAAGGTGTTAACCTCGAATCACAAACACACATTTTTGTATGCAGACATTATCGAGATCTACAAAATGTATTCTTTCTCCATGTATATGTATGTATTCATTTTTAAGATGTATAAAACCATGAAATTATAATTGACACATTTTAATTCTCATTTACTTTTTATTTAAACTACCCTTTTAATGATATTCTATGGGTCAGTCTGTTCACAGCGTATCTTAAGTCAATGTATCCATTCCTAGAGATCAATAATCAGAAGAGTTTGGTTGACGCCATTTAATCAATGATTTTCTCGAAATTTAAATGTTAATGCTCGTTTTTGGTCCTGCCAACTACAATGAATCATAATAGAATCTGTGATAATCAAAGTATCTACAGATCCAACCGCTGTGAACAAACTGATCCAAAGTATTTTAAATTTGAAATATTTAAGTTAAAGACTGATGGCGTTGGCAAAACAATATAAACAAATATTAAATTAGATTATATGATGTGATTTAAATAAAAATATACATACAACTTAAAACCTACCCTTAAAAATTGTTTTCATGTAAATATTGATGTATAATAAATTAAGAAAACATATTTGAATATTTATTTTGTAAAATTAATTTAAGAATATTATAATTAAGTATTTTATTTTTGGCGAATATATAAATCGATTTTACTGTTGTTGTAGGTACTAATATGAAACTTTTTCCTTCGTATACAATTTAGTCGTCACAACAACTGGAGAAAAATCTTTACATAAACAAATACAAATATCTATAATTTAAAGTTATCATATTATATACATACATACAAATTATATGATGCTTATACGACAGTTATTATTCTATTATTCCTATTTTGCCAATGATGATACATTATTTGACTATAAAAACATAGTTATTAATTTTTATATTGTATGTAAATTATGTTAATGTATTTATGACAAGTGGCAAAAAAATAAACAATAATTTCAAAATTATTAAAATAAACGATAGCACTATACCAGTGTGTATACAAATTCTGATGTTCTATTTTTATTAATGCTATATTTTCACTTAAACTTAATCTAATTTTAGATTTAAAGACGCAAATAGATTCTTATAGAGAAAAGGGATGAAATAAAAAATATATTAAAAACAACAGCAACACTTACCATAAATAACTTTACTTATTTTGAAACCTAATCACCTTGTAAATTTAAGTCAAATTTTCAGCCGAGTTCGTGGAGAGCCTATACTGTGTTCATGCAATAACATACTCAAGATTCTTACTCTGAACGGTGGGAGGGTCAAACTGCAACACATTCGGTCCCATCTGTAAAACATGGGTACACATTAATGTGTACCAAAAAATTGCATGATTTGAGAGCCCAAATCTTTTGCACTTACATATTCACCTCGACTATGGTTTGTAGTTTTATTGACATGGACCTTGCCGTCAAAGAACCTTTCCACACCACCTACATTTATGTACATACATATGTATGTTTGTATATATGTATATTTTCGAGCTCTGACGGTTGAAAAATAAATAAAAGAGGCTGGGTGCGACCCACACTGATAACTTCCCATTTGAAAAAAAAAAACTATTAGTTCAATATTTGTCAACATTTTACCAATAATTGTACAAAATTATACTATGTATAAAATAAACTAAATTAGAAGTCAATATCACTACTAGTTCTCGAGAAATTTGAGTCGAAAAACAATTTTTACCAATTTTCAATAGAATTTTATATAGTTTTTTATTTTTTTGTAAAAAAAACTGTAAACTGATTTTGTTTGAAATTTTCACCAGTTGTCAAAAACATTATTTTTCGTAAAATAAAATTATTTTGAGTTTCAAATTGTTTTCCGTTCTTAGAATATCTGGGTTATGAATTTTTTTTTTCAGTTTTTTTTTATTTAAAAAAATAAAGGTGTGTTCATTTTTTTCTAAATTCATACCAAATCTGTATGACCTTATAATGAGTACATTAAATTTTATTTGAAATCAATAGCATTATTTTTTCGTGAGATATTTAAAACTAACCAAATTTTTTACTTTTTTTTTTAAACCGTTATAGTGAAAAAACTACTCACTTAATTTTAATAAACGCCCTTTCAGCCTCTTTCGAAGTTATTATCTATTAAACAAAATTTATTTGAAGTCGATATCTTTACTCGTTCTTGAGATATCGACGACGAAAAATGGTACCAGAACGTACGGACGTGCGAACGTACGAACGTATGTACGTACACACACACACAGACATCTCTCTAAAAATGATTGATATAGCCTCTAGGGACCTTGAAACGTCGAGAAAAGTCAAAAATTCCAATTTGACAAATCGGACCGATTACAATAACTCCCTATGGGAAGTTAATAAAAGTCACGAATCTGCCATATTTTGAGTTGACTTTAAAGAATAGTCGGACCTTATCTTCAATGCAATATCACACCGCCCGGTATGACGATTGTCATTTCATAGGTTATGCGCATGACTGGGTCCACGAACTCAGGGCGCAAATTTTGAACGGTCAAGCGAAAGTGAATTCATGATTTGAGAAAAAAGTTTCCGATATTATAAAGCCAACCCTAATGAGGAAAATCGTAATAAGTTCAAAAAAACTAGAGAGAGCCATTTTTGCATGACCAACAATTAAGGCAAAATATACTACAACGTCCCAAAGGTAGTAACAAAATTTTGTCATTTGTAAAAAATGTACGAAATACTACTTCATTTTCGATTCCTACGCTCGTCTTCATTGACACTCCATGTAACAGCTCACAAGAAAAAGCGAATTTGCTTGCAGCACAGAAAGTGTCATGACTATTCCTGTAATTGAGAGCGTAAACGATTTTATGGGACAAATCTTCTTTCGCACTCATAGATGCAATTGCAAGAGTACTGAAAGACTTCGATGTGCATAAATCCACTGGCCTGCGTAGTATCCCTCCCATTGTTCGAAAGAGGTGTTCTTCAACGCTGGTAAATCCACTGCGTAAGGTTTTCCATCTGTCTCCCCTATTACTATCGTCCAATTGCACTTACCTCGTTTTTTAAGAAATATCTTAAAGAACGAAGCTTCTCAATGTCCGGTAATATGGCTTTCATATCAATAGGTCCACTGGTGATCTCACCGAACAGTGGCACAAATGTTTACTTCGTTTTGAAGAAATTAGGATTATTGAACTTCATATTCAAAAACAATTGATAGAATGGGGCTTACGGGTGGGTTCTTATATGTATATACTATACATATACATAAGTCCTTGAAAATGAAAAAAGTTACACTTTTTCGCCATCCAACGTGTCTCAAATTTGTTGATGCCCTAAAAAAATACGATTTCTCAAACCCCTCAAAAGCGTTTGTTTCAATGATGATCTCTTAATTCGACCCAAATCTAATACCTCGGAGCCATTTCTTTATGTTTGGAAACAGGAAAAAGTCGCAGGGGCATAAATCTGACGAATAAGCTGGATGAGAGAGGAGTTCATATCTTGCTACTGTGGTCTTGGGCGCAGCAGGTGTTTGGTTCCGCTGGTTCGTTATTGCCATACTTCGACGCTGATCATCAATTTTTGCAAATTTATTTCATTGGTCATGAAAATCGTGAATTGGATGAACGTTGTGCAATTGTTTCGAATACAAGACGAGAAATTATTCGTGAGCTACAAAGGTTTTTCCATCAGCATAACGCATTAGTTCAATTGTTCAAAATTGCTCTCGATCGTATGCCATCTGATAATCACAAATTGTAATAAGGGCTGATAGAACACCTTTTGGAGAGCATGTAAGGCGATTCAATGCACCCACAATTGATGAGGTTGCGATTGTAATTTTTGGTGATCAGTTTCAATCCCGTGATATTGTACTTCATCGGAGAAATGAGCAATTGCAACATGTTTCGGAACTTCATCGTATATGACACAATCATGCAAGCCGTTTCCAATAATGCAGGTGGATTATATTTCTTGGATGCGCCTGGTGGTACAGGCAAAACGTTCGTTATGTCATTGATTTTAGCTATTCTAACTATTCGATCGGAACAGAAAATTGTATTGGCACTTGCATCTTCGGGAGTTGCTGCTATATTATTAGAAGGTGGTCGGACTGCTATGGCAAAAGTTCTGCGATTAACGCCAATTATTTTATGGGATGAGTGTACAACAGCGAATAAAAAATCACTAGAAGCATTTAATCGAACAATGCAAGATTTACGTGGTAATCAACAGTGTTATGAATCAAGATGAGGCAATGAATTATCCAATTGAATTTTTAAATTCATTGGAACTAGCTGGTATGCCACCGCATTGCTTGAATTTGAAAGTTGGTTCTTTGATCATATTATTGATCAAATTATTGCGAAAATTATTGCACAAGAATAGCAGTGAAAAAGTTATTGCCAAATTTGATTAAAGCTACAATCTTAGCTGCTAAATCAAAAGGAGAAGTTTGTTTGATACCACGTATTCCTATGATTCCAACTGATATGCCATTTGAGTTCAAACGATTACAATATCCTGTGCGTTTATCATTTGCGATGTCCATCAACAAGGATCAAGGGCAAACACTTCACGTTTGTGGTGTGAATTTGGAGGAATCATGTTTTTTACATGGTCAACTTTATGTTGCCTGTTCCAGAGTCGGTACCCCCAGCCGTTTGTTTATTCATGCCCAAAATGGAAAAACAAAGAATATTGTTTATCCAAATGTTTTGGATTAAGTTTTAAAATAGCTAGCAATTAATAAAATATTTTTTTGTTTGAATAAATGAATTTGATGTTGCAATTAATTTTTTTTTATTATTTCACTTTATACGTAGCGAAGCACGTACCGGCCCGCTAGTGTTATATAATTTTGAATTCGTTGAATTCGAAACCTCCGAAGCATGCGAGTATCAGGTTCATTGAAGCCATAAGAGGTATGGTGGGTAGGCAGATCCAGATAGAAGAGACGAGGATTTCTAATTTTACGGACCCTCAATAGTCGATGAATAAAGAGAATGTCGCTTATTGCTCTTCGTTCTTCCATCAGCGTATTCAAGTTAATTAACAGAAGCCGGTCTCGAATCTCGATACGCAGGTAAAAGACAGACCACGAAGTGCGAAACTTAGGAAATGACATTGAATGCTCTCGATTCTGGATATATGTATGTACATTATGTATGAATTTATTGATAAGGGGACCATACCTGACAGGCGTATTCAAGAAGCGGGCGAACAAAGGTTATGGGATCGGGTCAAGTAGGGGTCAGAGAATTCTTTGGACCAACGTTTCACATAGCCATGTGTAGAGTTTGCTTTAAGTATAATCTCGTTAATATGTGTGAGAAAGTTGAGCTCTCTATCACATGAAACACCAAGGTCGCGAATTGACTCAACGGTGGATATGGGTTGATAATGGAGAAGGTATCGACGGGGAGTACACTCGGTGCGTTTTCGTGAAAAAATGATTGACTGACATTTGGAAATATTTAGGTCTATAAGAATAAAGAGGAAAGGTCCTAAGTGGCTCCCTTGTAGGACTTCGGAGGTAGCTAAGAAATTATCAAAGAAGAAAGATCTGATTCGAACTTTGTAGTAACGGGTTTTCAGGTTAGAAATCCATCTTAAGAAGATTGGTTCAAGCCCAAGGGTGGACAGTTTAAATACAATAAGCTTATGTGAGATTTTGTCAAAGGCCCTACTGAAATCGGTTATGACAACGACGTCTCCCTTTCCGTTTTTAGGCTGAGAGGCTTAAGGATACGAATTCAACAAGGTTAGTCGTTGTGGACCTACCCTTGGCAAAGCCGTGTTGTCTAGGAGAAATGAAATATGTGAAAGTTTGGCAATTGGACGATATTTGTAAATTCACACTTCGGTCCCTTTTATGTATTGAGGTTATGAAAGAGGTCTTCCATAACTAAGGGGAATACTCCTTGAAATAAAGATAAACCGAAGATTTTTGAGAGGGGAAGAGAGTGTTCAAGAGGATTTTTTTAGAAATATGGCGGGGATACTATGTGGGCCGGGAATATAACCACCATTGAGTTGATTCAGCTTATTTTCGATGAGAAATGGGTCAATGGTATGGGCTAGAAATCGTCCGAGGGATAAATTCGGTGAATAATTGAAATAATTACAATCAGGTATAAAGGAGTCGTCGGTAAATGATTTTTTAAAAAAAATAGCAAAGAAACTTGGCGATGGTTTGTGATTCGTTTGAAATTTCGTTATTGAAAGAGAGGGGGAGAATAACCATCGGATTTTCATTTAAAGTTGAAAAATTACAAGAATTTAGTGTCTTTAATAAGATTGCTTTGCGTTTGGATTAAATAGCTTTGAGGGAGTTGGAAAGGTCCGGTAAACTGAAGATAGGTACCATGATAATTAGAGTACCAAGAACGAAGGAAAATTGACCAAAACTTATTACTCTTGTTAAGCAACGATCGTAGCCTGTAATTATACCAACATGGGGAAGAAGACGATGTTTTACGTCGAGAAAAGGGTATACGAAGAGAAATAGAATTAAATGTTTCTCTTTAAAATATGGCTATTGCATCATTTACAGTAAGGTTGTTAAAATTAAAGGAAACTCTGGTGATATATATTCATTTATGAAAATCATTAGAAGATATATTTGTGGCGAGAGAAGTCTGTCTAGGAGAATCGTGGTAAAAATTTAGATTCAGAGGTGGATGATAGTTATCGATAGAAGATAGAGAAAGGGGATATACATAATGTACAATGTACATATATACCTACAAGCAAATACCTATCACTTACGTCGGCAGAATACCCACTTCTTAACCTCTAAATACATTTTTGGTTTTGGTGGGAAAAAAGAAACATTTCATTTCCATTTCAACTTCCCTTATGTAGTATAAAAGTTATCTCAACGGCGGCGGATGCGAACCTGTATTGTTCCTTTAAGTTTTCATTTTTTGTTTCTTAAATTTTATATTTGAGATCTTATCTTATTTGAGATCTTACCGTTAAGTTTTTGTGTATTGATTTTAATTTTCGAAATTATTTTAGTTCACCTTTGCATAAGGCTGAAAACACACCGGATAAAGCAAAACGTTTTTTATTCGATAGTCAAAAAAATATTTTTTATTTGAACACACACCAAGCGAAACAGAATAAAACAAAACAAAACGTTTTGTTTTTTTTTTTGTTTCGTTTGGTGTGCGTTGAAATGAAACAAAATACGAACTATCGTAAAAGCTTAACTCCGGCTGAAAGATTATAACTCTACGGCAAGTAAACACAAATAACAATTTTGTGTTTACAAAACAGACATTATGATGTGTTTATTTATAAGAAAAGAGAAAAGCTTTTAATCTTGCCAAACTTCAAATATCATAGTAGGAAGTTGCAATCCACACCTTATCAATAGTAAATTTATTGGCATGTTCCTTATCTTTATAATTATAGATAGGGCTTCTTGCCTTAATTAAAAAAAATTAACTTCTCTCCATCTACATATTTCATATTTATTTAAAATTTGCGTACAGAGTAAACGTAGAAGCAAATAAGTTTGTATAGTGCAACGAAAAAAGAAAATAAAAACAACGGAGTCAAAATTTTGTTTTGCAAAAAACAATAGGTCAGCTATCGGCAACGAAACATGTTTTTCTGTTTTGCTTTTGTTTTTTTGTTTTGTTTCATTTGGTGTGCGTTGCGCCATAAGAAACTATGCTATTATCGTCAACGACCCTTGTTCGAAACAGTTTTGTTGCATTCGGTGTGTGTTGCTCGTATACAATAGCATGTATTTTCGACAACCACCATTGTAACACTTCAAAACAAAAACATTTGTTTTGTTTCGTTTTCTTTGGTGTGTTTAGTCTTATAAGAAACAATGTTCTCTTGTTTCACGAAACAAAAAAACATGTTTTGCTTTATCCGGTGTGTTTTCAGCCTAATGGTAAGTGCGTTGATTAGATTTCAGCCGCTGTCTTGTAAACATAATTTTCAAGTGTGTACTGCCTTTTGTGAGGAAGTGACAAATCCTCTAACAGTATTTTGCCATGAAAAGTGCTGTTCATTAGCCATTCGGAAACGGCAGAAATTTTGTTGACAGTTGTAAGTCACTAGGATTAGGCACTCTACGAGCAGTAATGGCGTATAATTTATTTATTTATCTACTTATAATAAATATCAAATAAAGAATATCAGATCAGAAATGTCAGAGAAAGTTAAAAAAAAGGTAAATGTAATTGACTTCAGTGAGTAAAACATTCACCATAAGCTATGACAAAAAGCTGGAGTGTGCAGGTTGGGCTTAGACATAGAAAAATCGCATGGAAGGAGATTTATTCCCCTATAGCCGGGAGGGGCACTTTTCGTTAATAAGAAATTTGCTTAAAATATTGTCATGCGCAGGGCCGGACAAGCTATACGTGCAAGCTGTGCAAATGCGCAGGGCGCTGAACTCAAAAGGCGCCTTGGGCAAACGTTAAAAAAGCCACTACTTCATAACCACTACCTATACCATCTTTTTTAAGTCTCATTTCTTTTTATAGCTCACTCCAATATTGGTATTTATTATATCTAACTAACATATAACTAACAGCTAATTCTAAAATTAAAGACAGATATACATATATATGTATATAGATACATATCTACTTTTCCAAAAATAAGTCGATGTTAAATTTCCTATACACACCCCCATTCCCACCGTAAAAAAACTACATCACAAAATCTTTACAAAGTGCACAATTTTGTTCGCTTAACAACAGATACCTACATATTTGCTATTTTTCTCATTTTTATCAATCTACTGTTACGTTATTCTTCACACTCATCATCGCGTGTATGAGTGAAGGCATTTATTTTATTTTGATATCCCTTCCCTATGCAGTGTAACATAAAACAGAATTTCAACAGCAAATACAGACAGTTAACAGTTTGCAAGTTGATAACATGAGCACGATGCCAATTCTTCTATATGAAATCGAAGTCAGCAATGTTACTCAAACAGAAATTCTGAGGTACAAAATTCATACTCAGTGCGCAGAATTAAAAGTTGCGTCTAGGAATTTAAACTCTTCCGGTTGAGTGTTTCTTGTACTATGTTTTAGTTTGGCACTGGCCTCTGTTTATGAGTGAAATTTTATCACTGTCGTGTGTCGAGAATGAGACAAAGGGTTGAAATATAGAAATACTTGAGTGATGATGATGCGATGACTAATGTTGAGGAAGGTTTGTCGTTAATGAGTGAATCTGTTTTATTCAATTTCTCCTTTTCTCTATTTTTTTGTTCTGGCCAGTTATTGTTTACATTATAAAAAAGGGATTTTTTGACTGATCTAATTACTTTATTTGGCTATGTATTATGGTAAAAAAAACTCAAAACAAAAGAAAGGATAGGGAATCTATATTTACAATAAAACTTGCTACGCTACTATTCCAGTAGTGTATACGAGTATGTATAAGGTTATGATAATGGTTCAAACATGAAAGGAAAAGAGGCTGGTGTTCAAAACAAAATTAAATGTTTTGAACCAAGAGCTTATTGCATTCCTTTTGGTTGTTGTTGGTTTTTAATGATTCAGCTTGCTGTTCATTGGAAGCTGTTAAGTTTTTTGACATTGCTCAATGCATATAAAACTTTGTATCAGGTTCAACTACTATACTACTACTACTACTATAGTCTGTCAAAGCTCTTCAAATCCAGAAATCTCACCATAACTTCAAAACTGCTGCTGTACAGGACCATGGTCCTGCCAGTACTCACATATGGATCCGAGACTTGGGTGCTTAGCAAAAGGCACTCCGACCTCTTAGCTGCGTTCGAGAGAAAAGTCTTAAGGAGAATTGTTGGCCCCGTATGTGAGGAAGGACGATTCCGGAGACGGTACAATCATGAACTGTACGCAATCTACCTTGAAGCAGATATCGTGACAAAAATTAAGCTCGGTAGACTCCGGTGGGCAGGGCACCTAGCTCGCATGAGCGAAGAGGAACCTGCTCGGAAAGTTCTTTGTGGTACATTCTATGGTAGACGACAGCGTGGTAGACCATGCTTGCGCTGCGCTGGAGAGATGGCGTAGACCAGGACGCCCGAAGCCTTGGGGTGCGCAACTGGATGGCGTCGGCTAGAGACCGGGATAGGTGGAGAGACTTGTTGAAAGAGGCCAGGACCGGAACCCGGTTGTCGAGCCGATGATGATGATGATGATCAGGTTCAACAATGCGTTGGGACATACTCGTACATTATATACAAAAAATTTCGCTGGTTTGACCTTAACACCCCTTTCTGAAACCAGATGGGAGTAGACTAAATGCTTTAAAACCATTCAAAATCTTAGAAGCTATAATATGAAGCTCTTATTGAAATATCTGAGGCTGGAAACGTTGAGAATAGAAACATGCTGTACTTAGGAAGTAAAATTTTAGTTTAAAGTTTATATGTTGCATATTAATCTAGTTTGATATTTAAGAAAAAAATAATGGCGCAAAATTTTAATTGAATTAGTACGATGCTAAAGCTGTTTTAGTATGAAACAGAAGCCAGAAAAGTTAATCTATTGCAATAAATTCGGTTCTATTTATTTTTATTAAAATAATAATCTTATTATTATTTCCTACATGAACAACAATATTAATGAGTTCATTATTTATTTGTATGTTGTTATGTTTTTGAATTAGGTTTTAAATATTTTCTACTTCAAAAAATAGTTTTTTCAGTTCCTAAATTTTTGTGATATATTTTTTGACTATTTTTTTTTTGTGGTATATTTTTGATTTCTTAGTTTTTAATAAAAATCATATTTATTTTAATTAAATATAAGTATTGTCTAGGAATAGGCCTCTTGGGGATCCCTCGTTAAAAAAACGCATTGCAAAGGGTACCCCTTGGGTAATGAGGAAATGACTTTTTCCGCCAATCCAATCCAAATGAGAGGCGCCACTGATAAAGCTTGCGCAGGGTTCTAATTTAGCTCGGGCCGGTCCTGGTCATGCGTTATCTTCAGGTTTTCTTGATAACCCTTGTCAAAAAAAGTTGGAGTTTCAATTTTGTTCACAGCTAAAAGGAAGAAACAAATAATTGCATATGTTCTCTGATATAAAATTAAATTCGTCATAAATTAGTTTTAAAAATGAGCAGAGTTTTGCGTTGTTACTCAATATTTTATCTGATTATGACAAACGTCAACAAGAGAAAAAGATATGAAATCCCATGTCGCTTTTAACAGCTTGGTCTTTACCTGAACTCGCCACAGTAAAATACCTATGTAGATCTACTTTAGGGCGAGTTAGGGGCGCTTTAGGTCTAAAAAAACAGAATTTACTCACCAGGTTTTTCAAAAAAACGTTTCGGGGCGATCCCGGGGTTACTTCAGGGCTCAACGAACAAACCTTTTATGTAAGGACGGAAATATCTTCTTTTATTTTATTTTTAAATAGAGTTCACTAAAACTTTTTTTTTCAAGTTTTTAAAAACTATATTTTAAAACTTAAAATTTAAAAAAAGAAAGAGAAAAATTTCAAACTGTTAGGAAATAAAGCTTTATTTTTGTTTTCAAAATGTTATGTTCTTATTAATTTTAAGTTAAAAACAGAAAACCTAATGCTTAAATGTTTTGTACTTTTTGAGAAAATTAAAAATAACCAAAACCCAAAATTAAATTAATTAAATTAAATTTATCTGCTATGGCTAAGGGAATCTTGTCAAAGAAATTTGGGAAAAGGTCTCGTAGGAACTGCAAATATGATTCTCCATTTATAACGGATTTCAAAAACCGTGGTATGATTACTGTTTGACTGTTTGTCCAACAATACTGAACCAAACATTACAGGTTAAGCGGTATTTGAGGTACATACGAGTATATGTAGGTATGTACACATTTTATTTTTTTGTTGTTGTGTAGATTGGTGTTACTCCATTTGTGCAAATAGTGGAAGTTAGTTACTCCATCTTGGTAAACTGCGCTTCATCCGTCCAGAATATCCTTGCAAAAAAGTTCCCTTCAGTTTCATTTCTAAGTAATAATGATCGACAAAATTGGGGGGCATTTGAAGCATAGCAGGTAGATATTCTCCTTGTTGTGATCTTATACTAACCAGAAGCTTAAAGCAAATAAGGCATAAAAAAACGTAACAAAACGTAACAAAAAAGCATTTAGACAGATTCGTGTTTCAGCTAGAAAAGAAGACTCAAGCGTTTATGTAATTTAAATTAAAACACATCAGCTCTTCGATCTATTTACATTTATTTAATATTTTTACACGATTTCCTATATCTAATTCATACGAGTATAATTCATAATTATAATAATTTAATATTATAATAAATTACATAGGGTGTTTAAAAAAATCATGTGTTCTTCCAAATATGTAGGTCCGTAAGTTTGGATTAAGTGAAAAAAAGATATCTGTTAAAATTAAAACTCCAGTGATTTGTATTTCCAACGGAATTCTATGGAACCCGAGAAAAACGCATAACGTAACATAAAGTCTATTATAAAATGCCGGACAATAAAGCACTTTCCTTTATCCGAACTTTGGTGATATAGAATATTTAATAGGCATTCTTCATAAAAAAAAAATTATCGTTTTATTTAGATTATTATAGCAGTTTCAAAGTATTCCGTACAGCCTTTAGGGCTCATATATGTATGTCAGAGGTTTGATAAACAGGCTGATAATTATTTGAAAAAACTTCTCAAACCTTCTATGCCACAAGAATTAGCTTTCAGATCGGAAACTACTTGAAATAGTGGCTGCCCTTTCACTCGTGCATTTTCATTATGATAAGGGAAAATAGATGTTTGGATTTCCACTATAATTTCAAAGAAGTTATTATATTGTTATAACTAGCCTGTTATATATGTAAGTGTTTTTTTCTGTTTGGTTTAGTTTTTTGTATTAAATTGTTCTAAAGTACATATTTACTTAATAATTATTTATTTATTTATTTTTAAAAATTAAAAATTTGAATAAATGTAAAATCATATAGAAAACAAGTAATTTTCACAAAATAATTTTCCAATGTTTAAACTTTAAAAATTCTAATAAATTATTGTGTTTATTAAGTTTCAATAAAGTGTGACTCCTGAAGATGTCGAGCATTTTCAACGAAACGTGAGGAGTAAATATGGAATTGTTTCAATTCGCATAAGGGAAAACTGATCAAAAAAACCATACATAAGTAATACATTATTATTGTTATAGTTTTTCGAATCCAGGCGGAACTTATGCCGATTAAAAAAGAATTGTCTTCGCTCAAACGTGTTATTGACTACTGATAACTTTCTATGTACAAACAATGTTTTATTCCATTGACGTAGAGAAATATAGTGATCTAATTAAACGGCCCTATCGAGGTAACCGTCGGAGCGGAATTCTCTCTGACTTACTTCGAATCGGAGACTTTTTGCTTCGAAGTTGTTCTCCGATCAGCTGATTGGAAATTCTATCCGCCGAAATTCAACGCATGCGATGAAGTACTTTTAATGGTCTTATTTTTGACAGATACAAACAAAATTTTGTCCGAAGTCCTCCGATAACATCTTGTTGCGGAGTGTTTTCTTTTTAAAAAAAAATAGTTACTTAAAATGTAAGTAATAAAGAAATAAACTTTATTTGCGTTAACTTGTGCTACCCACTTACAATGGACTTTGTTCTTAGGCAGAGGAAGGGGACTTTATTCGATTGTTTTGATTTAAATCGGTGCATCTAATTACATTTCTTAAAAACGCTAGCGCATTATATTTATTAATACTTATATTATTAATATTATTAAAGAAAACTGTTCATGATGATAAAATGAATTCTTTAAATTCGTTTAGTAGTAAGACATAAAAACAGAATGCTATACAAATATGAATTTATGCAAGAACAAAAATTATAAGTCGTTGTAGTGATTCCTTAAATAAAAAGCTATTATATACAAAATTTTTAAGAAAAAAATTTGGTACGCCAACTTTAAGTTTTTATTACTGTACGATTAAGAATTAAATTTTCAAGAAAAATATTAAGCCGTTTTTTGAAACATCGAATTTTCCAAAAAAATGACTTTTTCAAAAATTGAAAAAAATTTTTTTTTTTAGAATTTTGAAATGCAACGTTTTTTAAATTTTTAGGAGCTTCTTTATAAAAAATTTCATTATTATAATATTATTATAATCCGTTATGCCGATAATAAGAAATTCAAAATTCGAAAAAATCGTTCTTAATATGTACAGTCAGTAATATCTTGTTTTCAAAAATGTTATTATTAACCATTTTTTTGGTTTTTGATTTTCTCATAAAACAGTACAGCCGATTTTGATAATTTTTTTTATGCTAAGGCTCCCTAGCAGATTGAACATTATTTGGTTTAAAATTTTTCAAAAAATTGTTTTTGGATTTCTAAAAAAAATTTCAATTTTTTTTTCAAAACTCAATATTTCAAAAACCCCATGCTCGATTTTCTTAAAAATAATTTTAAATGTTAAAAAATGGTTTTTCTCGAAAACGCTTCCGAGAATTTTGCTAAAATTGTTTTCTTTTGGTTAATTTTTACGGTCTATGATGAAATAAAAAAAAATTGAAATCAAGATATTACTGACTGTACCTACCATAGAACCATTGTCTTTTTTTTTCAAATTTAGAATTTCTCAAAACGGATTTTGATGAAATTTTTAATGGAGAAGCTTCTAAAAAGTTTAAAAAACATTGCATTTCAAAACTTAAAAAAAAATAATTTTTGAGTTTTTGAAAAAACGCAACAAAAAATTCGACTTGCGTTTGCAAAAAAAATGATTGCCAATTCTTAAGTGTTTGGAGATTGTACGGACGGACGCTTCATTCAAAATTTTGCGACAGTGCGATTAGCTATCAGGTAACAGTTCAAGAAAGGTAACATTTCTTAACTTAATTCAGAGACTCGTGTATCTTTTTTAGATATTTATTCTCTCCATTATTAAGCCACACTTATTTCTAAAAGCCTTTAACAATGCGACGCTTCTAGGTGTGGACGTGTGGTAAAAGCGGAGTACGAACGACGATAGCAAGATTAGAAAACTTAACAAATAACAACTTAACCATAGTATTAAACAATAAGAATTCTGCGCAGCAGTGTGATTGTTGAAGTAATTTAGACTTATATTTTGTAGATGAGTTACCATTTACCTTGGTGAATGAACATTCAAGCCTGAACTGGCAAATTAAACTTAAGGAAGGTTAGCATTGTGATCACTTAAGCTTAAGGTTTCTCCTGTGATATAAACTAAAAAATCTTTCGTAAAATGTAGCAACCGATTCACTTTCGTGAGCATTCACTTTAGGAGAAAATTCAAAATCAGTTTTCATAATTCCTTCTGAATTTGTTTCACCAGAATATCGAGGTATTATTACCTAGAGTACGTCAAGATTTCTTGATTTGAAACAATTAATAGATAGGTTTACAAACGTTAGAAGATTGTTTGAATAATTGATATAAATTGAATCTGTGGATAATTATAAGTTTACTGTAAACTTTGGACACAGTCAAACGTAATTACTCTTGGCCAAAAAGCTGTACAATTTTTAAAGATTCGAAATCTTCAAATATAATCACCCATGATCGTTCAACAACAGTTAAACAAGCAATTTCATTCACTGGTAAAGTATTATATTTATATTTTTTTTTTAAGTCAATGCACAAAACTTACGCTAGGTCTCTCATAACAATAAAGGGAAACAAAAGTTCTCGAAATATTTCTAGTTTTCTTTCCGAGTACAGATGCAAAAATATGCGAAATAGCATTTTTACTCACCTCAAACAACTGGGTCCGCAAGGGTCATCCAGACAACCTTACTAAGATCCAGAGTTACCAATACATAAATCAAGATCAGCCAGCGTTAATGAGATATACAAAAGTTTGAGATCCTACAAGCACTTTGGACTATTTGGCAGACATAACTTTAGTTCATGGAAGACATAATAACGTACTTCATAATCTGAAGACTTTTAATGAAAGTGAAAAACTAGTAGAATGTTTACACATAGATAAGATATATTTAAGAGCTTCACATCCAAAATTATGCATTTTCTTGAAATGTGTAAGTAAAGAAGATAGGTAATTCCCACGTGAATGACCTACGATCATATTGAATATTCAGTTGAAGGAGCGAATTTACTTTAGGGTCATGGACACGCGTTCAAAAAATGAATCAATTACGGTACGTTTTTCGAATATTTTAAGAAAATTGCTAATTTAAAATGTTGAAGATTACTGAAATAAATATATTTTAGTAGGAGCAGAACATATCCGCAGAAAGATTGCCCTTGGATGTGAACGCCGCTATCCAATGCATACAATACATAAAATGTGAAACTGTGTTGCACGAACTTGCTCTTACATTTAAAGACTTATACACCCAAATTAATAAAGTCAGTTTAGTGTTTTGGTGTTTTTTATTTATCTTTTTCTGTTTTTTTTTTTATTTAAACCCGTTGTACTGGTAACGAAAAGCTCAAAAATAAAACAAAAATCCCATGGTAGGTTCCGTTATAGTATCTTAATTTCAAAATTTTGATTTAATGATAGATGAAAATTAAGCGCAAAACAAAATTTTTTATCAAAATTCTAGAAGCTATTTTGAGCAAAATAAGGTTTCAAAAACCGTTTTTAACATTTTTTATTAAATTTTCTTGTAGATCGTATTGGAAAACTGTTAATTTCCAAAATTTAAAAAATCGTCATATGGAATTTCCAAACAAAATTTGATTTGTTTGCTGTTCAAACTTTCAGATCTTAAAGCCATTTTTTGAAGATCGAAAACAAAAAAAAGTTTAAAAAGAATCGGAATGCTTATCAGTTAACCCTTCAGCCTAAATTCGGACGTACTGTTAAGTTCAGAGATTTTTACTTGCGACTTATAGGTACTATAAGGCAAGTTATGCATTCGTAAAAAAAATCGAACTCGAGATTTTGACCAAAGTTGACATTACGATGATAGCGAAGACTAAAAAAGTGGGTCTCGCAATTCTGTCTGTCTGTCTGTCTGTCTGTTCGGCTACAGGCTAAACGACTCGACCGATTTTCTTTAAACTTGGTACATATCATTTTTAATTTTTTCCCCCCACACGTTTTTTTCTTTTTTTTTTAAGACCAAAAATAACGGTACCCCCCATACGAATTTTTTTCGAAATTTTATAAACATTTTTTTTTCTCAAAAACTGTTCAACAGATTTTAAAAATAAAGATACAGAAAAATTTCATTTAATTAAATCTAGGTATTAGTTGAAAAAAATTTTCCGAAAAATGGTTATTGAAGGTACCCCCCATGGAACCTTTTTTTTGTTTTTGATTTTCTCAAAAACGGTTCAACCGATTTTGATCATTTTTTTTTTGCTAAAGCTCCCCAAAAAGATAAATAGAATAATGTACTCAAATTTTCAAAAAAAAATTTTTTGGATTTTTAAAAAAAACTTCAAAATTTTTTTTTTCAAAACTCAATATTTCGAAAACCCCATGCTAGATTTTTTTTAAACTTGATAAATAAAAGTTTCTCAATATGATCTACAAAATGTGAAACAAAATTTTTTATTTTACCTTAAAATAAAGGTACCTACCATACAAATGCTAAAAAATTAAAAAAAATGGTTTTCAAAAATCGTATTTTTCTCGAAAACGGCACCTAGAATTTTGATAATTTTTTTTGTTTTTCAATTAATTTTTACGATCTTTAATTTAATAAAAAAAAATTTGAAATTAAGATATTACAGCTTGTACTTACCATAGAACCATTTTTTCGAATTTTGAATTTCTCATTATCCACATAACGGATCCTAATGAAATTTTTTATAGAGAAGCTTCTAAAAAGTCTAAAACACATTGCATTTCAAAACTTTAAAATAAATATTTTTTGAATTTTTGAAAAAAAAAATCTATTTTTTTCTTTTTTTTTTGAAAATTCGATATCTCCGAAACGGGTTAATATTTCTTTTCGTAAATTTAATTTTTATTCGAACAATAATAAAAACTTTAAATTAGCGTACCAAAATTTTTTCTTTAAAGGCTTTTAAAAAGTTTGTATATAAAAGCTTCTTTTAAAGAAACCACTACAAGGACTTATAATTTTTGTTCTTGCATAAATTCATATTTGCATAGCATTCTGTTACTACTAAAAGAATTTAAAAATTAATTTTATCCTTATGAACAATTTTCTCTAATAACATTCGTTTTTAAAATTCCCAGTCGATTACATAGGAGCAAGTTCGTGCGACCCAGTCGTGCATTTTATTTTCGACACATCGCTCCCGTTACAATATTCAGACATTCAAAATCAATATGCATCGGTACATCCTTTAAATCCTCTCCAACGCTCGCACTGTACTCCAACATTTTAAGGGTAATTTAAATATAACTATGTAAGGTGATGCTGGATTTGTATGGATAATGCTATTTTAGAAATGTTTGTCATATTTAAGGCATTGTTGTTGGTAAAAATGTATGTATGACACAACCTATTCAAACACGTAAAGCCACGTTTAAATAAATTAAATAAATTTAAATAAATGGCTTTTCGGGGAGTTTTATGATTTTTTTTTTCATTTTGAAATTCAATATTCGTCGCTTTGTATTTTTCTTATCGACGTTTTTCCCATCGAAAGTTGAACGACATGTAACAATTGCACCCCAAACATACAAATATTCATGTACACATTAACTTTACTGATATGGTTCATTTTCTAGTTTTTTCAAGTTAGTTATTGTTTTTTTCTTTGTTTCGTAGAAAAATAAGCTATGGTGTAGTAATTAAGTAAGTACAAGACGCTCAACTGATATAAATTTTGTCAGTTCCGTCTACGGGAACGATATAATAATAATATATATTCTATACATATATGTAAATGTGTAATTTTTGAACAACTAAATTGAATAAATATACATGATATACCCCTGAAGAAATAAGGAATACTTACGAAAACTTGGGGAAAATAATGGAATAAGGAGTTTTTTGTTCGCACTTTATAAACGGAAAAAAAGAGCCTACAAAAATACAGTGGAAAAGTTACACTAAAAAATGGTCAAATGCATGGAACAATATTATATTCCTATTATTTATTATACGTCGATAATATATAAAACTTAAAGAATGGATTAAATAAATTAAAAACAAAAAATTACATTTCAGTAGCTTCGAAAAATTTATGAAAATAGCGAGTGATAGTTTCCCTATAATTATTTCGTAATTAAGAATTTTATTCAGTGGAGAAAAAGAGAGATGCTATTTATGCTGATACATTATTCATGAATATTCAAAATACTAACGTAGTGGGACAAGTGTTCATCTATTTTTTTTTTAATTTACTTAAAAAAATATGATATTCGATTAGTCTTGGTACTTATCGTTAATTAGTTATAAAATTGCAAAAAGTCACATATTTTTCCCTATTTTAATCGTTTGGAAAATCCTGACTGTGACTTTGATTAGGCAAATTCCTAATAAACTTATATTAGGAGCGTCTTTTTCACTTAATCAAAGCATTTAAACTTGTTTGGAAGGATTTGTTTTGAAACACCCAAATAAATAATTATAATTATGTACCTTTTATCATTATTAATATTTAATTATTATCAATTTATAAGTATTAATTATTATTGTTTAATATTAATTAGTTATTTATTATTAAATAAGAATATATTTATGTCTTTAGTATATTTCAATTTTTTTATATTTTTCGACTTATTTGTAATTGTTTGCTTATAAAGTTTAATTTGAATCACTATTTGAGGATATACAATATGAAAATTGAACTTTTTCACGCATACATATATAAAAGTGAATTCCGTTGTTAACAATTTAACATACAATTTCTGAACAATAGATTTCAGTCATCAATCCTTTTCTCACAATAAAATTTTATTAACATTGTTTACAATTTAAAGTTTTGGATAAATATATAATAATCTGCATTATAAGAAAGGATTAAACAAAACTATTGGATTTTTTGTTTTGCAGTTATGACTTGTGTTGAACGTATATTATAATACAAATTGAGCTACTTTATATATTTCAACAGACAACATAGACAGAAACATAATAAACTTAATTCATTTTTAATAGGTGTTTATATACTTGTTTATTAAATTATATCTTTATGGAGTGTTTCCCTTTCAAAGTAGGTTTATCGAAAAGGAGAAGAATTTAATTTTGTACACCATTTACATAAGTGAAAAAAGTTGTGTTATGAAAAATTTATGTTTATATGAGTTAATTTATATTTATTTTCTTTTTTAATCTGTTATAAAGAACAAAAATGTAATATATCTATAGATGATAACATGTATGTTTGTTTGTTTAAATAAATAATGTTCTTTTTTGTAATAGGAAGATTTTAAAGTTTTTCATTGGATACAGTCTTACATTATGCATAAATTATTATCTTTAATGTCCCGAAACAGAAACAATTATAGTAACTGTATTCAGCAGCAAATCTAAATAACTAAAAAAGTATGAGAATTTATTATTATGAGGGAAGATATATGAAGACGTTAGACACTGAATAACCTTCTTAACTGAAGCTCTTCTATACAAAAAATTTACATAGGAATATTGCACGAATGTTTTCTCTTTTTAGCTTTTCATCCAATAGAAGCATCTAGTGAATTGCATGTGCGTTAGTCGTCATCTTCGATGCTAGCTTCCAAATAATCCACTCCACTATTCTCATCATCGAATCCATACCAATATCACATGATCATTATTTGTAGTGCCACTCATTGATCTATTGTCCGATATATTCGTCTTTGTGGCTCGGGAGTATAATGAATACGAGTTCGAAAATGCTGTGGTGATCCAGGAACACTTTCAGAACCACGTCTTGGTGGCGGGAGTGGAGGAGAAGCAGTGATGAATCTGAAATTATTTGTATACTATTAAATATATATCTGTTATGTGAATAATTATAATTACCGTCTATTCAGTAACGGTGATCCTGGCGGCTGTCCACTAAGTTCCAGAAGGTTTTTCCTTAGTAGAAGAGGTGATTGTCCACGATTGTATCTTGGAGGGGGGTCCGGACTACGGTGCCTTCGATCGATACCTGTCAATATGTGTGGACTCGGAGGCTGGACATAACATCTTTGAACACCATCAATTGTTTTATTTAAATGATGATCAGCGACACACATGGTTGGATCATTAATTTCCGTTGAATTTGGTGCTGAACTACTAGGATTTAATAAGAGTTTAGATTTCGCGCTGCTACAAGGTTCAGATTTACGATAAGAACTTCCACTTCCACGATTTGTTCGCATATCATCTTCACCGGCTCGATATGAAGAATTCAATTGCAGCTTAACGTAAGAAGAAAACTGCCGTTTCATCGTACCTGCAAGGGAATTAAACCATCCTACAAAATTCAAGAGTTTGTGATGATAGCAGCGATGGGAGTAAAAGCGTATGTATTAAGGATATCGAGCAAGCAATTAAGAAGAACATAATGAAATAAAAGATGAGTTTAATAAAGCAGATATTGATGTTCTTTGATCCAAAACAACTCGTCAGTTGGGTAAATAATTAAAAAGCGTCAAAAGTTTTAAGGCGACGATTAGTAATTAGTTTTGTTTTATTGAAAAGATTGTGTTGTTTAATATTCTTTTATTTAAAATTATAACTGAATATAAAAAAAAATTTAAAATTCCAAATACCTTCATGTTTATAAATGTCATTTTTTGTCTAATTTGATAGTTTTATTTTTATTTTATTTCGTTTTCATGTTTATTTATTTTCAATTTGTGTCAGTGCCGTCGGGAGGATGCAATAATGATAAACATGATATGATTTAGTACAAAAGTAAGAAAATATAAAAGTTATTGTTGAAACAGATTTTAATATTGTACATTATATTATTAGATTAAATAAATACAAAACCCCTGAAGAAATAAGGAATTCTTACGAAACGTTGGGTGGAGAATGGAATAGAGTCTTTTATTCGCATTCAAAAATCAAATGGACCAAAAGAGCATAAAGGAATAAAATCATATTTATTTGTACTATTTAATTATTTCAAGCAATTTACACTTTTTGGTAATTAACCACTTTAGAAAAATGGAGCTGTTTTCTAGTATAGATACTACGCTCATACTACCCTGACAGAAATGTGGTTCATGTGGTTCAACATTAACCATACTTTAAAGAGCTCGTCCAACTTTAACATGAGCAAATAGCTACTTTATCTTTTAAAAGTATACTTAATCCATATTGACAATAGTCATTTCATACCAAAGCAAATCGAAGTAAAAATGTTTACTGATGTTTTATTCGATTTTTTAAAAGATGTGCTTTCTAAATAAACTGAATCAATGAATGGTCGCGTTCACCTCGTAGTCCGATAGGGTATCTAAGATACTTTAGTATCCGATACGTTGGCGAACGACAAAAACCGGATAGGTACCATTTACTGTCAAAGTCAAAAAAAGACGTGAATCGTCCAGGGTTGGCCGATTCAACTACATGCCTAATTTACTACAATTTGTTACGTCTGCTACATACGTAGTTAATTCATAAAAAAATAGAATAATGGAAACCAAACAATTTTGCACATTTATGATCTTATGAAGGTTTGTACAAAAACTGAAAATGTTTCATTTACCATAAAGATGAGGAATTTTAGGAATGATACATGATAGATGGGAAGTTTATTTTTGCAGAAAAACAATTTTCTTTGGCATAATCAAAGGATTTGGATTATGAACACATGATTTAAAGATATTTTTTAATGCTGAATTTATTGTATAAGGTATGTTGCGACGATTTAGTTGCAGCAAGAGACCATTTGCTAATCTGCAAAACAAACAATTAATATTATACATTTGTATGTATGTATACTGGATTACAAATCCTATGATTTTTTTTTTATTATAATAATTCGTTAAATATTTAAGAATATAATATGGTATAGCCCTTATAAATATATACAACTGACAATGTCTCTATTAAGTTTTTAGTTCAAATTTTTGATAATTTAATCCTGCAATGAGGAAAGGTAAATTGAAAAGGGCAGATTTTTTAACCACAAATCATCTCACGCCAACGAGGTTTCTTTTTTTTGAGATTGTAATTAGCGGTGAGCTTTAAGCCGACAGAGTTAAGCTACAATTTCTTTTAGTGCTTGTTCACATTTGGTGAGCAGACGCTGTCGTTTCAAGGTACGTACATACATATAAATATTACCAAAAAAACTTTTTAAAAATAATAAAAACCAAGAATTGGTTATTATATTGAAACTGTTTATTTTTAAGGAGCGCAGCACACTTGTCGAAGAGAGCTCCAGTACGATCATTTTCTATTTTAATTGTGTAGTAAATCCACCTTCAGCCCAATAATTATGTAGCTTTTTGACCAGCCATTTTCACTTAGCTTATTAAAAATGAATAAGCCCAACTAACATACTCTCCAGAGCTAAACTCTTGAAATCTGACAAAAAAAAAACTCCCATACAACTCTCTCATATCCCATTGTTATACCAAAGTATTAATATCTTGTTATGAAACTGAACTGGGTTTCATAACATTTTTATTTTAAGAGGTAAACACTTTTGCTGCTTAAAACTACTTAAATCTACTTAAATCTTATAGCAAAACTATTTTCTCTTCTTGCAATAAGGTTATATAAGCTTATAGTCTTAAAAGAATCCTTTACTGAAAACTCAGCTCTAAATATGTCCATATAATCCCATAACAAGTCATGTTTAAGAGTTAAGATCATTTCATATTTCTATGAAAATCCTAAAAGAATTTGAGTTTAATACCTCCTATATCAAGAAACAATGTGAAGTTCAAAGAATAAAAGCTTTGCGATCCGAATGAGATCTTTAATGCAGCAAACTTTACTTTTCTCAATTAGTAAATTAGTACTAGACGCAACAAATGTTAAAAAGTTATAGTTCGGCCAACCCTGTACTCGACACAAAAGAAAATAAATCAGCTGAAATGTCAGCTGTTCTTCAAAATTCCCCTTGGATAGTTAAGTATACCAAAAATTTTTGGATAGCTTTAGATTTCTGCTTGACATCAGCTGTTTCGTTAATCAGTTGTTTTTTCCTATGGGATTACAACAACACCAACAAATCCGGATACCTTTGGATACGTACCCGAACGCGACCAATGTTAGAAATTCGAAACAATCGTACAAAAGTGCTCGACGATCAACAAATCTGTACATACAAATGTACATATGTGATGTATGCATGCCGAGACGAGTATAACCAAATGAATTTGCACCTTGCAACAACAAAATTCAGTTTTTATGCTGTGAATTAGCGATTTATACTTCATTTCCATTTAAAATAATGTAAATAACTTATAAACAATCAAAATCTGTACGGAGGTAGTATATAAAATATGTATACTTTATTCGGCGAAAAATTTTTTGGTTTGTCTGTTTCTTTTATTTATTTATTTTTTGTTATGTGTAGTTGTGTTTGAGTTATGTATGTATCTGTCAAATCAAGGGTTGTTCAACGCTGTTGTGTTTGAGTTATGTATTTGTCAAATTAAGGGTTGTTCAACGCAAATTCGCTTAGATTCTGTTGTAAATTAGTTAGAAGCTTTGTCTAACGTGTTTAAAATGATGAAAAAGTTAGACAAAGTCCCCGAGCTAAACGACTGCGTTAAGTAGAGCCGATTTTATTCCTTAAACGAGCAATGTTTAAATTTAGCGCCAATGTTTCGAAGACGACTTGTTCGATATTTTTAAATTAGGGGGAACTCTTATACGAGTACAATTGTGCAAAAAGAACCGTCAAGGCAAAATTTATATTATCGAAAATGATATATACGGGCTTGAAACAATAGTGAGTGCTAAAACTAAAGGGTCTATCATTAAACTTGGCTTATCTTTAAATTTGAATAAAACGAACTTTGACTAAGATATCATTTAATTTTTGTATTTATTTAAAAGCCCCATGTATGCCATTACGTATGGAATATAACTAATGTGCCCCACGGCTTCGATGGTTGTCGCGCATCCGAAACGTCCAATTTTGCTGAATTTTATCAATGACATTGATTATGTTGGCTTTCAGGGTACTGGTGGCTTGTGGTTTATTGGCATATGCAATATGCATGTGACTTAAGAAAACCCTTCAAGAAGAAGTCTAAGGGGGTCAAATAACATGATCTCGGTGGCCAATTCACATCGCTCCCGCGTTAGACTTCTTCTTGTGGGGTTCCCTTAAGTCACAGGTATATGTCAATAAGCCGCAAACGACCAATAAATTGAATACAAAATCGAAACCACAGGCATTAACACTATCAAATAGTCAATCATAAAGGTGATTTTTTTGAGGTAAATGTTTGTAACTTTGTTAGATTCATTGAATAAAAACAACTTTTCTGATAACAATAAACTGGAACAAAAATAAAACAAATAGCTGATGCACAAAATTAAGGTACAAAATATATAAAACTTCAGAATCAATGAAGTTCTATTCGCGAGTTCTATTGAAATTCGATTAAATGATGAATTTGAATGAATTGAAACAGCTGATTTAGTCTATAAAAAAAATGATTTTTTGCTAGTCAAATAAAAGCAGTTAAAAAGTCAATTAATTTAAACTAGCCGACCCAGCTCTCGAAATTCGAGTGCCAATTTATTTATTATTTATCTATATATATAAAAATCAATGCCACTTTTCGTTGTGTTTCTATAACTCAAGAACGGGCTTACCTATCCAAACCAAATTTTATGGCTTTGTTTGGACTATTTAGTAGATGGTTTATGTGAAGTTTGCACAAAATCGGTCGAGTGGTTCTTCATTTATCACATTTTTTGTAACAAATGAATTCAATAAATGTCGGATCATTTTGTTAGTGGGGATTTTGCTGTCAAATTGAAACTTATATTTTTAATTTGATTTATTCTTTTTTATATGAAGGAATAATGTCACAAGCCGGGCGAACAAAAATAGGTCGGCGAACGCGTAATGCAAATGATGTGGCATTACTAAGTCGATCACAGACTGCAGATGAACGCGCACAAGCTAATGCATCGCAGTAAACGTAATGCACGAAATATGTAGATCTGTTGACCCTCTGTACCTGTACTGAACCTTGCACGCCGATCACGAATACGTCGCGTCGTGCTGCTCTTTTGGCTAAAATGGTACGTGCTGCTTTTAATTACAACAGTCCACATTGTGATGCGGCTAACTTTCCACTTGAAACTAATGGCAAAGCGAGATTTCCAGCATTAGAAATTCCACCCAAACATTGTATTCATTTATTTTTGGGACATCTCAAACGTCGAAACACTTTTTGATCCATATTCAACAACACAATTCGGCATTTCAAATGACCTCTTTTAGTGCTATAATAAAATTATTAGAGATAATTATGCCGACGTTTAAGGTAAATACTTCAACATGATTGTCCCATGTTTATATCAATCTGAATCATAAAGTATTCGATAGTTTTAAAAATTTTGATCCAACATCTACCTAAAATTGCATACATGTTATAGATTCAGGGCCTGATTTATCATCAAGCTGGTTCGTTATTGCCATATTTCGACGCTGATCATCAATTTTTGCAAATTTATTTTATTGGTGATGAAAATCGTGAATTGGATCAACGTTGTGCAATTGTTTCGAATACAAGACGAGAAATTATTCGTGAGCTACAAAGGTTTTTATATCAGCACAACGCATTAGTTCAATTGTTCAAAATTGCTCTCGATCGTATGCCATCTGATAATCACAAAATCGTAATAAGGGCTGATAGAACACCTGTTGGAGAGCATACAAGGCGATTCAATGCACCCACAATTGATAAGGTTGCAATTGTAATTCTTGGTGATCAGTTTCAATCCCGTGATATTGTACTTCATCGCAGAAATGAGCATTTGCAACATGTTTCGGAACTTCATCGTATATGACACAATCATGCAAGCCGTTTCCAATAATGCAGGTGGATTATATTTCTTGGATGCGCCTGGTGGTACAGGCAAAACGGTCGTTATGTCATTGATTTTAGCTATTCTAAACATTCGATCGGAACAAAAAATTGTATTGGCACTTGCATCGTCGGGAATTGCTGCTACATTATTAGAAGGTGGTCGGACTGCACACTCTGCACTAAAATTGCCATTGAATGTACAGGTGATTGAAACTCCAACTTGCAATATTTCGAGAAATTCTGCTATGGCAAAAGTTCTGCGATTAACGCCAATTATTTTATGGGATGAGTGTACAACAGCGAATAAAAAATCACTAGAAGCATTTAATCGAACAATGCAAGATTTACGTGGTAATCAACAGTGTTATGAATCAAGATGAGGCAATGAATTATCCAATTGAATTTTTAAATTCATTGGAACTAGCTGGTATGCCACCGCATTGCTTGAATTTGAAAGTTGGTTCTTTGATCATATTATTGCGAAATATTAATCCACCAAAACTGTGTAATGGCACCAGATTGGCAGTGAAAAAGTTATTGCCAAATTTGATTAAAGCTACGATCTTAGCTGCTAAATCAAAAGGAGAAGTTTGTTTGATACCACGTATCCCTATGATTCCAACTGATATGCCATTTGAGTTCAAACGATTACAATATCCTGTGCGTTTATCATTTGCGATGTCCATCAACAAGGATCAAGGGCAAACACTTCAAGTTTGTGGAGTTAATTTGGAGGAATCATGTTTTTCACATGGTCAACTTTATGTTGCCTGTTCCAGAGTCGGTACCCCCAGCCGTTTGTTTATTCATGCCCAAAATGGAAAAACAAAGATTATTGTTTATCCAAACGTTTTGGATAAAGTTTTAAAATAGCTAGCAATTAATAAAATATTTTTTTGTTTGAATAAATTAATTTAATTAATTTTTTTTTATTATTTCACTTTATACGTAGCGAAGCACGTACCGGGCCGCTAGTTATTTATATATTTGGCAGTGTTTTCAAGCAAATTTATTGAATTGAATTTTATTTTATGTAATATGCAAAGTGTTCGACAGTGCAAAAACAAAAATGACCCACAGTGTGTAAATGCGTGTCTCAGGTATATTCTGCACATCTCCGTAACTGTGGCTTTCCAACCATATAAAATTTATCGAAATCGGTTAAATACTTTTGGAGAAAAGTGTACCACAAAAAACATGTTTGCCGTTTTATTATATGATTAAGATCAATCAACATTCAATTTCACTTTCACACATTTATAAAACATGTATAAAAAAATGGCTTCTTTACTTCGATGTGGAGAGTATCCAATCAATGCTGACTAAATAACTACTCGTACCTTGATGAATAATAGATAAACAAATATAAATTTTGTTTTTTTTTTTTTCGGTCAGTTTATAGGGTTTTACTTTGCCTAGTAGTGACAGTAACTCTTTTTTATTATATATTTTTTCACTTATGTATATTTTTTTCTTATTATACAGGGTGCCCGGTAATTCGTGTGCCATACTTTGGGATGTGATTCTTGGTCATATTCTAAGAAAAAAATTGTTCTACAGTAAAGTCCGATTTTCAACTTTCACATCACTTTTTGACGATTTAAAAAAGGCTAAGTTTGGTGTACCCTGATCAATGTTAAGGTCGATTTCTCTGTCAGTACTAATGTTAGGAACTTCATTTTAGACTTTGTTTTTAGTAGTAATACTAACCTTTAAAACTACGTTTAAATACGTTTTAAGGGTTGCCATTTATTCAATTTTAAATGGTGTTCAATTTTTCTGATTTACCTGATTTTACCTGATGAACAAAACAATAATAAAAAAAACTCATTAATAAGTGCGCCCAAAAACCCATACATTTTATGATTCTTGGGAAAATCTAAAACAGGTACAAAATGCAATTTTTGGTTTTTTACCTATATTTATTGCAGTACTTGGCAATTGGAGGAGTTTTCCAAGAATTGATAGTTTATAGGTAATTTTTAAGACTGTAATGATTCTTTATTGTATATAATAATATATATTTATTTATTTAGCTTAATACAAGCGTCCACTAAAATCTAAACTTAAATCTAAACTATGGTGGGTTTTTTTTTTTTTTTTTTTTTTTTAATTTTAATTTTAATATTAGTCTGGGCCCGTAGGCCCACCCACCAGTTTAAAAAAAAAAAAAACTTTTAAAAAACTTAAAAAAAAGAAAAAAATTGAAGATGAATCGGGCTTTGAATTGAGAGCGGTTAAGAACTAGAAGAGAGTGACAGAAGTCAGTGGAGGGATTGTGTGGTTAAGGTTGGGAATATAGCGACATTTTGAGAGAGTGTTTGGAAGTGTGAAAGTCGAAAGAATTTTGCATAATGTTGGAGGAACGAAGCATGCATGTCAATGGTTCATTACTACCATAATTAGTTCGGTGAAAATTGACATCAAAGAGAGATACCAATCTAAGATTTCTAGGGTTAGTATGCAATCAGATTTTTTGGAGAAGCGTAGGACAATCAATATTACCGGCTAAAATTTGATGAATGAATACAATGTCGGCTACTTTGCGACGTTTATCAAGAGGTTGCAGATTAATAAGTTGAAGACGATCAGCATAGGGTGGGAGGTGAAACGAATCAAGCCAGGGAAGCCCGCGAAGTGCAAATCGA
The DNA here is from genome assembly GCA_911387755.1 of Chrysotoxum bicinctum. Taxonomy (NCBI): domain Eukaryota; kingdom Metazoa; phylum Arthropoda; class Insecta; order Diptera; family Syrphidae; genus Chrysotoxum; species Chrysotoxum bicinctum. Next base: position 87,936,905 of record OU426990.1, on the reverse strand, counting down.
AGGAATCTTCGTTGAACGGCTTCGAATAGAAGGGAATGGGTATTATAACAGGGTGACTAAACCTGGCTGGCATATTCAAGAAGGGGCCTAACAAATGTGAGGTAAAGGGATTTTGTAACGTAGGGGTCTGAAAATTCTTTTGACCAGCGCTTAACGAAGCCAAGTGCAGAGTTAGCTCTATTAATAGATGTGGTAATGTGAGATCTAAAATTAAGTTCTTTATCACAAAGAATACCTAAATCACATAGTGAGTCAACTACTGTTACTGTCTCATTGTTAATAAAGTATGTTCGAGGAGGGAGAGGTGAGCGTTTACGGGAGTATGTTATAGCTTGACACTTACTAACATTAAGTTCAAGAAAGTTCTTCTGGCACCAGATAGAAAATCTATTTAAATCTTGCTGAAGAAGAATGGAATCGGAAAGTGAGGAAATTTTTCTGTAATTTTTTTTATCATCAGCATAAACAGAAATCATAGAATCATTGATGACGCAGTCTACCATACATCGTTAATGGTCAAAATGAAAATTAGAGGGCCGAGATGGCTTCCCTGCGGAACGCCAGAGGTTGCGAAGATGAGATTTGATTCGGTACCTCTAAAAAGGATTGTATACTGCTTATCGCTCAGATATGATTGGATCCATGCAATGAAGGAGGGAGGGAAGCCAAGTGCTTTGAGTTTGAAGAGAATAAGGGAATGAGAAATTTTATCAAAGGCTTTGCTGAGATCAGTAGCGATGACGTCAACTTCATTCCCAGCCTCCATGGTGCATATAGTACCAGAGACAAAATCAACTAGGTTTGTAGTAGTTGATCTACCGGTAAGAAAACCATGTTGATTGGGGGAAAAATTTGTTTACAGTGGAAAAGCAAAGTGTCATAGACTATGCTTTCAAAAAGCTTAGGAATACACGACAGCTTAGCTATGGGGCGGTAGTTACATATTTCTTTTTAGGGCCTTTTTTATGGATCGGGATAATATAGGAATTTTTCCAACGAGAAGGAAATATTCCTTGTGAGATTGAGAGCTGAAAAAGAGTGGTCAATGGCTCAATTAAAGTTGACGAGCAATTTTTTTAATATTATTGAAGGCAAGCCATCAGGACCAGCAGTAAATTTAACCTTGAGTTTATTAATCTTATCTTCAACGATAGAAGGGGGAATGACGATTGAAGACAGTGAAGTTTGGGAGCAGGTGTCTAAGAAGGAAAAGTAATCCGAGTCTGGTAGGGAAGTGTTATCAGAAAATGATTGACTGAAAAATTGGGCATAAAGGTTAGCGATAATTGAAGGATCGTCTGAACTGGTATTCAAATAAGTAAGCGTAGAAGGGTAGTTATCAGACTTTCTTTTAGCATTAATGAAATTAAAAAAACTTTTTGGGTCAGATAAAATGTTAGATTGAACTTGACTAAGGTATTTATGGTAGAGAGACTTACAGAGTTCAGAGAAATTAGGGTTTGCACTTTGAAAGGTAGAGAAATCATAGCCAGTACGAGATTGTAAGTACTTACGCCAAAGTTTGTTTCTTTTATTTCGAAGAGATTTCAATTCATTATTATACCATGGCGGGCTTGAAGAAATGTTTTTTGAGGAGAAATAGGGACTGATTGGCTAAGGCAACAAAATATTAGAGAGTAAAAATGGTGAAGGGCAGAATTGATGTCGTGACTTTCAAAGATAATATCAAAATCGTCGGCACGTAGCAAGTTATTAAGTTTGGGGAAATTTGCCTTACGAAAATTAAAAGCCATTATTTTTTCCGGAGCAGTGGCGATATGGGACGTGTCATAAGAAAAAGAAAGGAAAATAGGAGGATGGTATGGATCTAGAGTAGAAAGAAGATGATTACTCGGTGAAACTACACAATTGTCCACATCAGAGGAGAAGATAAGATCTAGTTGACGGTCTTAATTATTTTTGACACCACTCATTTGGTAAAGATCTGAGTCAGAGAGACAATCAGTGAATAAGGTTTCCTTAGCAGTGATGGCATTAGAACTCATATAGTGTGATTCATCATCAGAGAAAGTCCATTAGAGATTCGGAAAGTTGAAATCACCTAAAATTAAAACCAAGTCAGATGGTTCAGCTGCTTCAAAGATAGAATCTATAGCATCAACTGCGAGCTGATAACATTGAATAGGCTGGCAAGGTTTAATATAACAGCAAGCTATATAAAGGGTTACTTAGGCGATTGTTGATTTCACACAGGCATACTCAAAGGAGGAGGAATCAGATATTTTGAAAAGAGTCGAATCAAATCGATTGTGAACTGCTAATAGAACACCGCGTCCAACGGATACATCATCGTGCAAAGAGCCGTTTACTCGAAAGACGTTGAAGTCAGGGTTAAAGAGCTCACTATTGTTAATACTGGGAAACAGGTTAGTTTCAGTTAGTGCAAAAATGTCATAGGGTAAGGTTTGTGAATTAAGGTAGACTGCAGAAGTTTTGGTACGAAGCCCTCTGACATTTTGGTAATAAAGGGACAAGCATTTTGGAGGATAATTAAAGGAGATTTGAGGTTTAGGAGCGAAAAAAACTATTAAAGTTGGACCTACTCCTCTGCAAATGAGTAATACGTTTGGAGTTTACATAAGAGGCGAAAGACGATAAGTCATTTGCTAACATCTGCGGGAGTAAGTTGAAAAGATTCGTGAAAACGAACGAATATTTGCCTAAGTTCAGCGGGGTTAGTTGTGAGACCTTCTTGCTGTATAGATACCATGAGATTAGTTCTAGTAACGCCGTCTATACAAACAGAGTCATGTTTGTCATGAAGGTATGCAAGATAAAGACGAATGTTAGAGTATATTCTATGATCTCTGAGTCGTGAGAGAACATAACGACCATCATCATTAAGGTCAACAAATTGTTTGGTAAGTCTAGCAGTTGGAGGGGTGAGAGGTTCTAAGAACGGAAGCGAAGATCCGTGAGTATGGGTATGGTATGGAGCGATTGATATGGGGGGAGATGGGATGGAAGTTGGTTGAGGAGATGTTGATGTGGTGGAGTAGAGGTTAGATGTGGGTGTAGGGATCATAGAAGGATGAGAAGAAGAGGGTGCTGTATGTTGTTTTGTTAACTTTTTGGATGTGGTTGGAAGAGGGGGAGAGCCGGAGACGGGAAGAGTGGACGAACGCTCGGGATTAAGAACATGGGATTGGATGAAGTTTGGGTAGTATGACGTACGAGGGTGATTAGAATTGGGAAATTGGTCATTCAGTTTGTTAGGGATATTGAAAGAAACACGTTTCTTAGGAGGGACTGCGGGAGGATTTTGAAATAAAGAAGGTCTAAAGCTAGAGAAAAGTTTAGTTTTAAAGGACCAGTTTGGGTCAGATTTGGGATTGTTAGTGGGTTTGTTTATTGGTATTGCGTTGGTTTTAAAAGGTTTGTTTGTTGTTCTATGTTTAGCAGGGGGCTTATTGGGAAGTAGAGGGGACTTTTGTTTGAGGGATTGAGTAGACTTACTTTTAGAAGAGGGGATGTTAGTGATATTATGTTTTTAACTAGATAGATTTCTTTTCCATTTGAACAGCGTCATGTTTTCGAGTTGAAACGGTCCTGAAGGTTGATGAAATAACCAGTCGTACCTTGAAGGAAACTGGATTTTGAAACATCTAAGCGAAATCCGGTGACATTCAGTTAGTATGATGGAGAATCTACGCCCAAAATAGGACTTTACCCAGGATTCATTTGCGAAGATGGGAGTGTTCTTCAGGCAAAAGTTGGTATCATTTGAATCCGCTAGGCTCCACAGGTGACCGAGTTTAACAATGGTTTGTGAAAGAGGTTGTTTGGGGGGTGTAGAAGGCACGGTGAAGGCTGGTTGGACATGTGGTACCACACGATTAGATGGAGGAGAGCTTCCAACAGCATTTTGGGTGATAATAGGAGGCACGGTATTCGTTTCGGTGTTTAGGATTTCCTCCAAAACAGATAGATTGTTAAACATCGTTACGGGTTCCGGTGTGGAATATCTAGGTTCATCCAAGATGTCATTAATCTTCAGCCGTAATTCACGCGAATTCGAATTCAAGCGGCTCATGTCACGCTGAATTTCCATCGTCCATTGACCATTGCTGCTAACGTCGTATCCGATAGATATCAGCTCAGCTGAGACCTTTGATAGCAAAGACTTCGAACTTTGAAGTTCATCACAAATCCCGATTAGTAAGGGTTGGTCCGGTGAAGAGAAGGGAGATACAGTTTTAGATGAGTTACTTTGGAAGTGGACCTCTAAGTCTGATTGGAGGGATTTAAATTTAGAAAATATGTTATTGTTTAGCAGTACAAACTAATCATTAATAGAGTCAAACATATTGTGAAAGGAGTTGAGACGTTTATCAAAGTCTGAGAGCTTAGAAACACATAGTGAAGTATTTTGTTGACACTGCTGGTGAAGTTCTTCAACACTTTTTAAAATTATATCAAATTTTTTGGACACATTCTGAATTTTATTGAGGTAGTCAGTGTTATTGTTATTTGTTGAGTCACTTAGGCATTTGATAGCTAGCATAATATGGGAAAGGGATATGCTTTCACACTCATCAGAGTAAAAGAAGAAGTTTTTTTTAAAGTCTTTTAAATAGGCAAGTGGTCTCTTACTTAGACCGACGCAGAAAGGGTGAAAAGAGTTTCCACAAATACCACTGCAACTTATCCATTCAACACTGGGTTCGATGTTGACGCAAATGGGGTTTCCGCACTTGGATGACATAATTTGTTATTATTATTATTTTTTTTTTTTTTTGGCAAGAGTTTATAAATTGCTTATTTGGGGCAATTGCGGAGCGAAAAGTAGATGCGTGTGTAGTAAGTACTGTTGAGAAATGAGGAACGGCGGCGGTGGGCAAATTATGTGGGTCACACGCGCTATAGGTTTAGATTTAATTATTTTAAAGCTAATTGGGTCACAGAGTTCGTGGTTGGAAAATGTGCAGGGATAGGCGAAATTGTAACAGAAAAATTATTCACAGGAATACGAATGGAGAGACAAATTGAAAACACGTCTTTACTAGGCGGCGGTTGAACTTGAATTGATCAAAAGGGTTAAAAGTGTACTTATGACTACTTGACTTGCTGTCAAAACCCTAATTACCTTACCTCTTCGTAGGGAGAGTTAAATTTGTTGTATGAATGTGTAATGGGTAAATTAACTAAATAAGTGGTATAAAAGAATAGAAAAACAAATTCATTCGTCAGATTATCAAGTTAAGTCACGATTACAGTTAGATAAGAGCGCTTTTTGAAATGCCTTCATTTACGAGAGAAGAATGCGCAGACATTTTATTCGTTTATGGGTTGTGTAATAGAAATTCGAGAAGAGCACAACGAAGATATCACGAATTTTATCCTAAGAGACGACTTTCTTCTCGAAATGTTTTTGGAAATAACTTTCGAAGGCTTCGAGAAACTACATCACTTTCAACTGCAAGACCTAACGCGGGAGCTGCAAGCACAAGAAGAGTTTCGTTCGATGAAAGAATACTAACAGCTGTTGAAATCGATCCTTCCATCAGCATAAGATGCTTGGCTCTACAGTTTAATGTTTCCAAACACAGAATTTCCGGTATACTGCATGGTGAAAATATGTATCCACATTACCATACACCTGTGCAAGAACTGCTTCCCGATGATTTTGAAAAGAGACTCGAATTTTGTTACTGGTTGCTAGAGAGAAACTTATATGACAACCAGCTTATAAACAGAATTCTTTGGACAGACGAATTTCAATTCACAAGAGATGGTATTAAAAATTTCCATAATATCCACTTCATCATATTTCCATCAAGATGGTGCTCCGCCCCACTATGGTCGTGAAGTTAAGGATTGGCTGGATGAAGAATACGGTGATCGATGGATAGGCAGAAAAAGACCAATTCATTGGCATGCAATCTCCCGATCTCACTGTACTGAATTTTTTTGTATGGGGAAGAATGAAAGAAATCGTTAACTCATCTGAAATAACAACTTTAAGTGAATTAGAAAAACGTATTTCCGAAGGATCACTAAAAGTAAGGCAAGAGTTATCGAGAAGAAACATTCAAAATGAAATCCAAAAACGGGTTCTACCATACTGTGGCGAACAGAGCTTGATACTCCTACAGCGCCATCTGTTGGAAAATTGCATATCTACTTTATGGAAGAAACAAAAAGCTCTTTTCCAATGTCAAATGTATTGCCCCTTATTCCAACCATCTAGAACATTCCAAGACGAGAACCTTCGAGAACAACTAACGTGAGTATATAAGGGAGTACTCGCGGTGAGCACAGACAGAGACAGTGGATTTTTGATTACAGAAGTGTGCAAAACTATGCTTATTGGGTTGTGGAAAGTGTAAAACAAGTGTGATTTTAATCTGAATAAAGTATTTGAGTTGATTATAAATTGAGATTTATTGTTGTGATTTGGAAAGTAAAAATAAAGAAGAAATACTAGAAAGAGTAATACGTTTTATTTAACGAACCTAGTAAAAATATTACAATACATTGAAACCGCAGGAGGATACTGAGCACTTATTATGACTGTATTTGTGCGTGAATAAAATAAAAAATTACTTAAAACTATACAAATTATTGTTTTATTTAAACCTCAGGGCAAAAAATCATTATTTTTTTAATTTTTCCTGTTTTAGATTTTTCCAAGTATCATAAAATGTATGAATTTTTGGGTGCACTTATTAATAAGTTTTTTTTTATTATTGTTTTGTTCATCAGGTAAAAAAAAGAAAACTTTATGTTTATTACGCATTTTTTTGAAAAAAAAAATTACCTCAAAGTCAAAATTTTCCTCGATCAAGGAAAATTGAAAATCATTTAAAATTGAATATCTGGCAATCCTAAAAACATATCCGCTCAATTTAAATGTAGTTTTAAAGGTTAATATTTCTACCAAAAAAAAGTCCAAAATGAGGTCCATACCATTAATACTGACAGAGAAATTGACCTTAACATGGACCAGGGTAAGTTAGCCTTTTTTTAAATTGTCAAAAAGTTATGTCAAAGTTGAAAATGAGACTTTACTGTAGAACAATTTTTTTCTTAGAATATGACCAAGAATCACATCAAAAAGTATGGCACACGAATTACCGGACACACTGTATACAAAGTAAATACCTGCTATTGGTACTTATTTCTATATGGATTTTAAGAAATTAAATTAATAATTCATTTGTCCCCATAGGTTTACCTTTGATAATGAAATATGAGTGTTTGGGTAAGTGTGAAGATTAAAAAAAATTTAATCCAAGTTAATCGATGATACGAAATATAAAACATTTAATTAAAATAAAAAATAAAATAAAGAAAAGAAAAGCAATACTCAAACTTTAAGTTAATTTAATCTATGTGTTATGAGGAGATTTCATACTTCTTGTTTCTAAACAAAAAAATATTTAAGTAATTAAATGTACTGCAGAAACGCAGCTCAGAAATATTATGGAAAATAGCGCGATTGATCAATTAAATTAAATAACTTACCATGATCATCTTTTAAGGCTTTCTCTTTCAATGCGGGAGAACCTGAAGCTAAATCAATGTGACGATTGGACGCGTAACTTTCGTATAATTTATTCGTTTTCACAGCCTCACAATTTGGACTCTCTAAAAATCTCGAAGATGATCGATTCGAGCAGTCATTGGTGGGAGAAGAGGGCTCTCCACCCGAACTTAGACTATTGATGGGTAAATATTGATTGCCTAGCGAAGAATAACCATTACCATCTATGTGTGAAGAGCTGGATTTTGAAGATTGACTAGATGTTGAAGGAGTCGATTGGTTCGTTGAAATCGGTATTTGAGATGTTTGATAGTTAGGAACATAACTATTCAAAAAGGGGTTGGTAACTCCATCGGAGTTAAAGCGTTCTTTTTCCCGGTATTGGTTTTGTTGGTGATAAAACCGTTGAAGAACTATTAAAATAAATTTGGATTATTTGTCTGAATTCATTTTAAAACAAAATTTTACTCACCAATAGGACTTTGATTGCCCTGTCTTTGTAAAGGACATTGATAAGACTGATTTTCAGGTTTGTTATTTGAAGAATTCAGTGATATATCAAACCTTTTGTGTAACATCGCATGAGATTGCTGCATCAGTTCCGAGCTATAACTATCAGTTCTATCTAATAGAGGCGGTTCATGGGAATTTGTTATTTTCCAAGTGGAATCAATCTGGTGGTTTGGTTGAATTGGATTTCTCTTTTGACTAAATGGTGATGTTGTAAGATTACGCATTATAGATTGACCTTAAAAAGATAATCAATAGAATTATATATAGAATACATAAAGAATACAATCCAACATACCAATACTACTAAACATTGATTCTTTTCGAGGACTTTCAACATATTTTTGATTAGATCCTATTTTTCTTTGCATAAATGGTGATTTTCTATAGAATTTACTCATATCGTTAACAATATTTTCTTCGATATTGGGTATTTGAGTTAAATTTGTTCTATTTGTAGATATGGTTTGAGGTATAGTTGATGATTGTTGTGATCGCATTTCATGTTGATTATTGTACTGAGGAAAATTACATGGTTTTATTGTTGTTGTATTTGTAGTCAGGAAGTGCTGATAACTTGGTATTTGTGTTATCTTCACAGGCTTAGACAATTGTGTTTTTGAATGAAGTTTTTCTGAGCTGGAATCTATGGTTGTTCTTGTTGTTGATGCTGCTGATGCTGCGGAGTTACTTGGAATTAAAACTCTGAAATTGAAATAAATTAATGTTGCTTGTTTTTATTTTATGTTATAGATTTCTATATGGAATTGTAAATACTAATTAGTTGTAGCTATTCATTAGTAAAATGAAGTACAGGAATGCCGAGACTCAGCCTGCGCACAAAAATGGAAGTTATACTTTTCTTTGCAGTTGTAAGGTTGAAGGTAAATAGAGTTTCTCCCAATTTACGTCTGAAGTTAGGCTCAAGTGTAAACTGATGGACATTCCCTGAATCGCAAGTGTTACGGTTGATTTGTTGTTTATAAAAATAATTATAAAATTATGAAAAAAAAAGAAACATTGCGGTGGTGCTCGAGAGATTCAAATGTTTCAGTTATAGTTCTATCACCTATCATTCTTTTTGTATTCTATCCAAACATAAGAAATTGTCTAATTGCTCAGTTTCCACGGAGCTTGCATCGATTGGTGTTATGGATTGAAATCAGCTGGTGGGCACTGCCGCTAATTTGTTACGAATATTTTGGGAAATGGTTCTTGGCAAAATTGTTTTACATTATGGGTTTATCTTTAACGTTCACGAACATCATTTATTGAGGATTTAAAAAAAAAAAACATAGTTTATAGTGTACCTTGACGTATATTAAAGGAAATTGCTCTTAATTAAGACTTTATTTTTAGAAGAAATAGAAACCTTTATAATTGCGTATAAACACTTGTTGGAGTTATCAGATAGGTACTCAATTTTTCAGCCTGTTCATTTTTTCTTGTCTATGCTAAGTTTTGGCCTTGAGGTTACTTTTCGCCTCAAAATGAGTAATAAACAACGTTTTAAGTTTTATGAACGTAACGTAAATCCATGACTTTATAATATCTACTTCGGAAAATCTGCATTATGTCAAAAAAAGGAATTTAAGGCACAGATCATATAAAATCGAATTTAAAACCGAAAAGTTCGATAGATTCGTATTATAAATATTTAGTCGCGAATTTGTTTAATCCGGGATTATGAAGTATTTAGTGATAATGGAAGAAAAAATTTAAGTGCATTTCTATCACTTGTTATTGTTTATTTTGGAATTGAATTAATGAGGGACCTTATTCGGAATTCCCCCCCTCCCCCCCCCACCAAAATTAACTTTTTTTTTAACGAATCGATAAAAAAATGTTTGCTGTTGATAAAAAACATCAAATTATGGAGGAGAAACACTTTTTTATGGTAACAAAGTGAAGTATAAGCCGACCACCCACAGTACTATAACTAAAACTACTTTTTTATGGGATATTTGCTTTTTTGCTTGCTTACCTACGCATTACGGCGTATAAAAAGTGAGATATGTATGGGGGGGCATGCTGCCCCCCTGCAACCCCCCTGCTTGGGCACACTATAGGAATTGGGGTAGGTGCGAGGTTGGGTGTATGCAAGGTTTCTTTTGCATTTACAGAATCTGGATTTAAAGAAACTTTGAATTTACCCTATGGTCTATATTAATTTTTTTATACTTCACTTTTTTACCATAAAAAAGTGTTTCTCCTCCATAATTTGATGTTTTTTATCAACAGCACACTTTTTTTTTATCGATTCATTAAAAAAAAAGTGCATTTTGGTGGGGGGGGGAATTCCGAATAAGGACCTTAATGAGTTATAAATATAAATGGTAGTTTCAAAGAAATTGTGTTATGTTTCGAAGAAAATATAATATATATAGTATATATTAATATATTATATACATTGTTTGGGTATCCCATGTATTGTGTGTAATTGATTACATATATTAAAGCACTATAAATCAAAACTAATGGATCGTTGCCAGGATCTGCTAAGTTTTCTCAGCGCAACGAGGCATCAAATACCTAAACTCCACCCAATCCAATCTCTCCTCTTCCTCACACCTATCTGACCTTCATTCTGGGAAGCAAAATAGATGCATTGATATCCGAGTTAGATAGTGTGCACCTTAGCAGTTCCAGTTCAGTTTCCAGTTCACAAAAGGTGTGGTAAGTATTAAAAGTTTGCAATATTTTTTAATCCTACAAAGCTATTAGAAAATTTTATGCTTGCTTGTGTATTTGACTACCTATCAAAACTCTCATATCCTTAATTTGCGATTACCTATCAAAACCTTCATTTTCTTACACTGTTCCTTAAAGAGTTAGATAATTGGGTGCCATATGGTCCTCGCAATATTACACCCCTATCGCAACTCGTTTGTTATTGGCTAAAACGCTTGTTATACCAATACTTACATACGGGTACGAGATCTTTTGCAAATGCGATGCAGTCAGCAGGCGAAGGCTTAACGTAGCTTTTAACAATACCGCACTTTATATTTTTGGGTTACATAGAATGGACCGTGTGTCAAATTTCTCCATACTAATATACACAATTTCCCTTGATAACTTATTCCGCTTCCGAACTTTGGTATTACTGTTCAATATAATTCATACTAATGAACCATGTAGCCTATTCAATAGGTTACAGTTTGGGTCCTCGAATAGATCCCAAAATCTCAGACATCCCCGTTATGCTTGTCTTACTTCTGAGCGACAGTTCTTCGTCAACGCAATACGACTGTGGAACTCCCTTCCGAGGCACATAAGGAGAGTTAGTGGCGAAACACAGTTTCGTAGAGAGTTACGTAGTCATTTTCAAAACTAATTTCAAAATTAATTAAAAAAATAACGATTCTTTTTTTTTAAATAGAGATGTAATTGTAATTGTTTTTTTTTTTTTTTTTCTCTTTCTTTTTCTTTGTTTTATATTCAAGGTGTAGTTTTTAACTTTTAACTTTTTCTTATTTCAAATTTATTAAAATAAAATGTTATAAAATATTATTGCTCATACAATCAAAGTAGCTCTTCTTCACATAATTGTTAAATTTAAAATTTAGACTTACACTAATTTATAAGAAGTATATTCTTAATGTGTAGGTACTCATTGAATTCAATAAACTAAACTAAACTAAAAAGTAATACATATACCTACAAATCAACAATCCACTTTTGAATAAGCTATGTCCAGTTGAAATAGAGTTGAAATTGATGGCTATATGTACATTAGGAGTGTTTTTTTGCAAATCCATAAATAATTGTAGAAAAAAAACGACATCAGGACTAAAAGGGGGGTTCACATGGAAGAACATGGTTGTACAACATTGTTCCATGGGAAAATAACTGTACACACTACTTTGCGTTCACATAGGATACTGATGTTGTCGAACATCATTATTTTTATATCTTAGAAGTGAACGGAAGCAGTATGGCGATACAAATTTTGGCAGCCGTAATTATGAACGATATTCTTGAAGAGGAAGAAAACACGAAACTTGCATTTTCTTCCACTTCTTTATATTTTGTTAAGAGTTTTATTCTTATAAAATTTATTCTTTATAAATTTCACTTTTTATTTTCCACAATTCTGGTAAATTTCTTATTATAAAGTTCAAAAAATCTTTTTAAAACTCATTATTTGGTATAGATGCCATTTTCCCGTTGAATGTTTTATGGCCGAGACAATTTACAGAATGAAAAAAAATATCAAAGTTGTCAACATCTGTTCACACAGGTTGGTTGGTTGCACGAACCACCCAGGTTTTCAAAATATTTTGAAAACCATGCAACATTGTTCGGTTTTGCGTTCATATGATAGAACATTGATGGTTATCGAACCATGTTGTACAAGATGTTCTTCCATGTGAACACCCCTAAACGCTTTACATGTAAATACAACAACTACTTAAGTCTACACAATTTAGCTAAGTCCAGGTAACTTTCGAGACTTAGGCTGGTATTCACTGAGCGCTCTTAAACGGCTCTTAACTTGAAATTTCTTTGGGGTATTAGGGGGGTTCACATTCTCAAATATGTTTGACAAATATGATTTGATGAATATTTGACGGATTGAAAGCATTTGCGTTCACATTCGTCAAATATGCTATCAAACATCACTTCTCATTAGAATTCTTACCATGGCGGACTAACTCAGAGCATAGATGAAATATTAGTTGAGCAAATTTACTACCATTTTTATATTTAAAAGTCTGCAGAAAACTTTTATTAATCTAATAAAATCCACCTGAATTACCGGTATTGCATATATGACTCATTTTGAAATATTTTCTTACGATATGCACAGCTCGAGAACTTCATTGAAAATGAAATTTGCTTGTAGCTTGACAAGCATGCGTTCACATTCTCAAATATGCTTGTCAAATCAGCAAAATATCAAAATATTTTGATATCATCAAGCATGTTTGACAATCCATTTGATGAAGCGTTCACATTTTCAAATTCGAGTCAATCAAATAGCATTTGTCAAACATATTTGAGAATGTGAACCCCCTATTCACCAACCACTCACAACTCACAAGTGTTTTTCGAAGTTCGAAGTTCGAAACTGTTTTCGAAATTAAATGACAGCTGGCAGTGAGAATCTTTCGGTCAATTTCGTATTTTGCTTGGGGAGCGTTGCTGGTGACGATAACTGGTTTTGGTTTTGCACTCACCGTCGTTTGTTTATTTTGTTTAGTTTTCGAATTTTCTAACAAACTTTCGAAAAGAGCGCTCGTAAGTTTAGGAGTGGTCGGGACCACTCCTAACTTTTAAGAGCGCTCGTAGATCTTCACTAATATTGCTTGGTGAATAGGTTTATGAGCTTCTTAAGTTTTGAGCGCTCGGTGAATAACAGCCTTAATCTAAGACCCGATAAAAACCGTGATGCCAAAATAATATTACGCTTTATCGATAATTTGTTCAGGGAAGTAAAAAGTGACGTTTTTGGATGTTGGTTGATGCTAGTCTCAATACAGCTGACAAAGGCCATAGCGTACACAGTGCTTCCAACTGTTTGGAAAGAAGCTCCTAAGTCCCGATGTTGTTTTTTTCCACAGTTTTGTATGAACTTGCAAAAAACAAAACACGGCTATTATGTAGTAGGTTAAAAATAAAATTCTTAAAAACATTACTTAAGCTATAAACTCGTTTAAGATAAGCTGACAAATTTTCTATCAAACAAGTGGCAAAATTATTAATAAAATCATATCTTAATAGCATGTACATATGTACACAAAGTCAAATAAATGCTCGGTGTCAGAAAAAATCTGCGAGTTCATGCTTCCTTAAGCCAGATATATGTACATATGTACATTGTTCAAATGCATCACAAGCACATGAAAGTGTATTAGTAAATTTATTCTGCTTGAGTTTTCAATGCAGTACCCTTGTTTGAAGGAAAATCAAAAGATTTTGCATCAAGCCTACCAACCCAATCTCTACGCGTGATTTTTTCTCTAATGAACTTGCACGTGTTTGTCATACATTTTAACAATGTACAGTGCATCACAAAAGTCATGGGATAAGGGCAATTAGATTATGTATCTGCAATCTAATTAAACATTAAGACAAAAGCAAACACTATAGGCAATCAAGAAGAAAATCAAACAAAAAAAATTGTCAATTTATTAACGTTTAATCTAATCGTAGATTAATATTTCAAACCACATAATTTTGGCTCTAGTGAAAACAAACCATAAAATGGACAAATATCACCGAACACATTCTCGAATAATTAAAACCTGCCAAACTCACGCAAAATAAAATGTCTGCAACCAATTTGAGTATCACTGTAATCCAGATGCTCCAAAACTTTATTAGCACTATTATGTGCACTCTTATTACTGGCTAATTTATATGCACTATTCCTTTGTTGTTTACTGTATAAAATTTTACTACACTGCCTATACATTTACCAATAAAAAACGACTTATAACTAGTTGTAAAGTTATCCATTATTTACTGAACACCCTCTATCAAAAAAAAATAGAACTATGAACATCACTCTTGTATTTGTGAAAACAAATTAATTGGTGGTGTAACGTAGCCTCTTCTTCTTCCTTTTCTTCGGCGCTGTTATGATCTCGATGTCGAGGGGATCATAACTCTCCCACGTATCTGCTTCACACTAGTGATCCGCCTGTGGGGTTCGCCGGGTTGACCTCAGAAATCGGCGGCAAGCCTCCCGGTTTTGTATTGTTCCATTTCTGAGGCCAACTGAATGCTGGTGTTTTTGCATTTGTTTGTACCAGGAGTGTTTAGGCCTACCTTTCTTTTTATTTCGAATTGGAACGTTGTATGATATTGCCTTTTTGACGGGGTTCTCAGGATCTCTCCTTTGAACATGGCAATACCAACTGAGTCGGTCGTGTTCAATTTTTTGGGAAATGGTATTCTTAACATGAAGGCTTCCTCGGATCTTCGTACTTCTAATTCGATCAAGCTTTGTAACTCCTGCTGTCATACGAAGCATCTTCATCTCAGCTGCCGTAAGCTTACTCTCATACTTTTTGTACATTGTCCAACATTGTGAACCGTATGTGAGTGCTGGACGCACAACTGAAGTGTAGAGCTTTCCTTTCAGCTTAGGGGGCATTTTTCGGTCACAGAAGATAGCAGAATTTTCCCGCCACTTCATCCACCCTACGCTTACGCGATGATTGATATCGTCATCACAAGTAGCTAGGTGTAACGTAGCCTCTAAGACACCAAAAAACGATTTGATGCACTTTTAGTCTAGAATATCTCAAAAACCACCGATTATCCATTGATGATGGAGCCGGATTCGAACTGAAGACATCTACTCGTAAAACCTTGGGAAAAGTAATACACACGAGGGCTATTCATATTCTTCATATTATTGAACAAACAGAATTGTAAGACGAAAAGAACATCACGTAATTGAATCAAAAACTATAATGAAACCATTGTATAGAGGGTGTCCCTTAATACATGCATAATATTTTGGGGCGTGATTCTTGGGTATATTCTTAGAAAAATATATATCATATATCGGAGATTTAAGAGAGGGCTTACTTTGGTGTATCCTGACCCATGCTAACAGTAATTACCCAGTTAGTACTAATGATAGAACTTTCATTTAACACTTTATTGAGTAGATATCAGTTTCCAGTATGTTCCATTTTTTCTGCCCTTGACTTTGGGCTCTCAACTTTCTCCAGAAAATACGTAATAAACATAGTTTTACTTTTTTTTTCATTTCCATTTTCTGGAGAAAATTGAGCACAAATTAAAAAAATTAGCTTGGTCAGGAAAATGCTAGAAATTGGATATCTGGCATATCTTGTAAATGCAAAGGTCTAGATGAAGTGTCTATCATTAGTACTAACAGGGTAATTACCGTTAACATGGGTCAGGGTACACGAAAGTAAGCCTTTTCTTACCCCTTTACATATAATTGGAGATAGGCTCTTACTGTAAACGATTTTTTGTTAGAATATACCCAAAAATCACGCCCTTAAATATAATGCACGAATTAGTAGTTTAATTAGTTTAGTTCTTTATTTTTTATTAAATGTGGTGCAATTTTTTGGATAAAGAATACGGACATCGCAATTTTACTGTCTGGCGGAGATGACATTTCGTTAACAAAAAAAATTAGTAATCAAAATAAATTTAGCATAATTAAAATTATAGTAGTATAAAAACAAATATATGAATTCATAAGATATTGTTTAATTGAATTCAATTAAGATAGATAAGCGAATATATCGAAGTTTATAGCAGCTATAATTTTAGATGGTTTAAAACAAAAATACATTTTTTTGATGATTTGAAAGATAAAACAACAGTTTTTGATGATTTGAAACATAAAAAGGTGATGCTTAAGCCGTTAATGGTGGAAAATCATGAAGCATACAAAAACCACTTAATATAAGTATTGAATAACTGATTAACAGTTATCTCGTACGTCATTGCATGGTTGCAAAAAATTTATGAATTGAGTCAGCCCCCTGGCTTTTTAATATTTGATACACGCTACTAGTATTTAGTAAGATAAAACACCTTCTTGGAAATACAATCTTCTTATTACTTGTAAAATAGGAGAAACGCCGCGCCGATGAAGTGGAAAACACCTTCGGATTACAAGTCTATGAGGTGTGAAATTAAGATTAATAATTGCAATTCTTTCAATAGTGCTTATGGTTGTAGAAAAGTAGATCTGTATGTAAATGGGAGGCAGACCAAAATCTACATGTATTGCATATGACGGTGTTGACTTGGGCCATCGAAATAGTCGTTTGAAGAAATACCTTTGTACGATTTGGAAGTCTTCAAAGGAACAAATTCCAAATGGCTGCACTCCATAACAAAGACAGGTGTTAACAGTCGCATTAAAAACGTTCTATTTCGACAAGAGGTCAATATTTTGCTGAAGGCCGGCTTTTTTCTTTGGCATTTTTACTAAAGCTCAAATCAGATGAGAAGAGCACACTTAGATACTTAAAGTCACAACCTATTTCAATCTTGTCAATTTGGAGTTGAAGCGTTAAAAGAAAGCTCAAAGATGGCAAAACTAAACCATCAGCGTAGATGAGAACCTTGATGGGATTTTTAGCAAATGATACTCCATCTGGCAGAATATCGCAAATATTATCGATGAATAAAGCAAACAAAATCGAACTTTAAATGCATCCTTGCGATACTAGGCACCATTCGGAAAGCGTGCCTCTATCTCATATAAAAGTTGCCCTTGATGACGACAGAAAGATTTGATAACGTCGAAGGAATTTTTTAGATAACCCGAGCAAAGCTTATTTATATGTCAATGCTCTAATCCCTCTATCAAAAGCAGCTTTGAAATCCACAAAGCACGCATACAGCATACAGTATCTCCTGGCGATGCTAGTCACAGCAAAGATGTGGTCTGTTGTTAAAAAGCCTGCTCGAAATATATTGATGCGATCATTGACTTCTACCCATTTAGAAATTCTCACGAAGAGAATCGTAGCGAATTTTTGTCTTAGTGATGTGAGAATAGATAGATAGATTTTTTATTTGGTATGTATTTTATACATAGGGTGAAGTTAGGGGATGTGGCACCCATTTTTGTTTTTCTTTATAAATTGAAAAATAAAAAAGATTTTTGTTTTAAATCAAAATAACCTTATTTAAATACTATTTTATAGGCAAAAAATAGGAACGTAGGGAGAATTTTCAGTCATTTTAATATTTATTTTTGTAAAAATAAAAAACATTAAAAAAAACACGATAATAACGATCATATTGAATTGCAATATTCCACTGTCTACGGTTGCTTATGTGAAACTAAAAATTGAATGTGCGCGACTGTTCTTACTTCATTTATTAATTTCATTTAACGTGACGACAAGAAATGCTATATTACCTACACATATCTTCGTCTGTTTTCATAGTTTAAGACTGATTTTACAACAACGACGATGTTTCATCAGGCTCACATCTATTTTTTCTTATCGCATTCATTGTGTTTGAGCCACAGGATTCTTCCAATTGTAGGCAATGCTAATTTAATTTTGACACCGAATTTAAAATTCTTCGCATATGGCAATGCTACTTTATATTTGACAACAGAAAGCAGAAAGTTTATTTACAAGTGTTTTTTTTTATATTTCGCATTAATTATTTTGTAAATTTTAGTGCTTCGTTTTCAAGTTAAATAGTATATAAGCATTCAGTATAATATAGGATAAAGTGTTTTATGTTTTAAATAAATAAAACCATAAAAAGATGTATTTGTTTCCTTTTTTTTACAAAAGGAAGTGGTTTTCGATTGAGAAATTGTTCGGCTACATCATTAATAAAAAGGAAGCTTTTATTGTGTGTTTTTTAATGAAATTATATTTTTAATTGTTTTGTTGGTTAGTTGTTGTGGTTATTTCATTAAAAGAACATTCTATTTCGGCGATTAAAGGTGTTTTTAAAGTCTTTTAAATAACCTCGAACAAAGTTCGAACAATAATCACATTTAGAGACGACTTTAATATTTGAGTGAAATGAACCAATATGTAATTAGCTCTATATAGTTAGCCATACATGTCTTAAACTTAATATTTAAGTGGACTCTAAATTATGAACCATTTATTGTACGGAACTTAAAAAATAAAATGTAACATTTATGGTCAGTTACATAGAGTCCATTAAATAATGGTTAATTTTGCTCAAATATTAAAGTCATCTCTAAACTTGTTTATTGGTAAGGCCCGCTGTCTTTAATGAATAGCGTGTCGTTTTGACATCTCACTGACAACTCCATAGAAAATTGTTTACCCCCAACGCCGGAAAAAAAGTTTTACTTCAAAAATGAGTGATGTCGATTCTCTTCATGCTGATGTACGGAATCTTCTTGATGTTGTTGGTGTGCCAAAAGAAAGCAAAAAACCATGTACTGATGGTGGTGAGAGGACAGAGGCTACGTCAAGCAATAGATTATCAAATTGTTCCGGTTGCATTTCGGAGAAGGTGTTGGTAGGCGCAATCGGTGCGACAGTTGAAGATTGAAGTCAATATACTTACGAATAATCTCGCACAAGTAAACAACGATTTTGTCATTGATGGTGCTCGAATGCAGAAACCAAAGAAAAAACAAGAAGCAGAAGGTGCGGTAATAGAGGAAGCACTTACACCTATGAATAATAGCACACAAGTTAACTACAACGATTGGGTTATTTCTGGTTTTTGATTATTTACTGGAAGGATACAAATTATCCAGAGTACGTGAAATAAAAGACTTCGGCGTAGTTTTTAATGATAAACTAAATTTTGAGTCACATGTTTTATTTATTGTTTCAAAGTCTAATTCCATGTTAGGTTTTCTAAAACGCAATTCTGCAGATTTTAAAGATCCGTACACTTTGAAAGCAATTTTTTGCTCTATTATTCGACCATTATTGTAATATTGTTCTATCATTTGGAATCCTGATGCTAAAAATCTTATAGTAAGGATTGAGGATATTCAGAATTTTTTTTAAGATTTGCTTTTAGAAAATTCGCAAAAATTGATAATGTAAATCTTAATTATAATAGTAGATGTTTATTGTTAGGAATAACTCTTTCAAATGATATTGATAATGAGTTTTTGCTCTCTTTAATTAATATTTACGCGCCAAGTCGGGCTTTCGTTCTACAAATTATGGACACCGTGAACCTATTTCTCACTGTTGTAAATGTATTACAACGACCTCGACATTTATTTATCAAGAAGTCAATTTAAAGCTTTATTATTTTTATTATTACAAAACAATCCTTTGTAAATTATATTGTACATATACATGTACCAATTTATTAGTTTATAACATGTATATAATTTGAGAACTAAGCGAATCTGTCGATTTAATTATCGCAGATTGAATAAATAAAAAAAAGTGGATGGTGATATCACACCTGCTGCAGGCGGGTGATATGGCTTTCTACTTTTTTGCAGTTTTTTTTTTTCACATTTCTTACAGTAAATAATAAATGCGATGCATGATTCATGGAACCAAAAGTGACATATTACCTATGCACTTTTAATCCACTCGTCTGGCTTAATAGTGCCACAGCCCACACAAATGTTTTCCTCAAAATCTTCTGGCCCACTTGACTCATCATGTAGGGATATTATCTCATCCTCTGAAGAACTGATTGCAGCAGATGTTTTATAGATTCCAAGTTTTCCACTAATTTCAAAACTCGAGACTTTTAAGACCTTGTGGCTTAATACCAATTGAGGTAAAGGGTATCAGAGATCAAGTTTATTTTTCCTGAATTTATTTCAATTATGTCTCGGTGCCATATCTCTCTCAAATAACACTAATAAACACGTTTCGTAGTTACACGTACTTAACTAATACAGAAAAAAGTTCTTGCTTCACATAAGAGTAAGAGTACTAACTTTTTTTCTCTGGTTTTAAATACTTAATTTCAAGGGTTACGGAGATTTCAATCCACTAAAAGCTTTCGTAAGATTCAATAATATGTTTAAAAAAAAATTTCATTAAGTGGAAGGTATTGGAAGGGGGCCATTTTTCTTCTTGTTCAGTAAAACTTTTGCACTCATATGTACTTAACGGATCGTCAACAATGTGTGGCAGTGGGAAACCACAGTTGTCTTCATATCTTGCAGTTCCTGCAGGAGTACAGTAGGGTTCCATTCTTGGGCCGCTATTATTTTCGCTATATGTCAATGAAATTCCTCATCTAGTTAAGTCCTGCAACGTTCATATGTTCACATACGACGTCCAATTATACTTATGCAGTCCGTTAGTTGGCATAAGTAATGCTATCAGCCATATTAATAAAGACCTAGAAGGCGAAAACTTAATGTCATATACAACAATCTTGCAAGATACATCTTCAATATAAGATATTTTGATAATTATGTATTCATATCTTGCTTTGTTAAACATTTTCGAAGATTCTTCACTAATAATAAGATTGTAGTCTTAATCTGAAATTATCATTAATGAATACGAAATACGAATACGAATATCATCCATGGTGCCAAATCACCCGACTTTACCCTGCATACATACTCCTAGGTACATATGTACTAAAGGTACTGTACAGGGTGGGCCATCTGGTGGTTTCTTTTAAATCATAGCTTATTTTGAAACTGACAGCTGTTGCCCGCTCGAAATCTTGACAGAAAGTCAGTATCATTCCTCCGCGGAACCAAATGAGTCACTTTGCGCTTGAACAACGTTGGGAAATATTGAAAACAACAAAGTGAGTGCTGTGTATCCCAAATAGTACGTTTTTTAAAAGAAGTTTTGGCCGAAATGAAGCACGCATAACGCCTGATGTAAGCAAGTTTGTGCAAAGAGTTCGTGAGACCGGTATGCTAATGGACAACAGTTATGGTCCCCGTCGTCATACGTGCACAGACGAGAATGCGGCTGCTGTAGCCGAGAGTGTTAGACTCAGTTCACGAATATCAACACTCCATCGATCTCAGAAAACTAACTCGATGAAAGGGAACAAGAAACTAAGTTGGATATTGCATTACGGTTAAATTGGAAAAGTTATTCGAAGAGAGAATTGATCAAATGTTGCGTGCAGGAATTATAGAGCAGGTGAACGGTGACGGATAATTGAATAAATAAAAATATATATTAATTTTAATTTTAATTAGTTTTTTTATTTTCAGTTTTATTTTGTTTACACAACTATTTTTTAAAAATATTAATTAGCAACGCGTTTCGGAATTAAATTCCATCTTCGGGCTACTTAAACTGAATATTCAGTATATGGCCTTCGAAATGTTGGAAAGATGCTACGATCATAACATGTTTTCGTTTAAATCCGAAATTATCAACTCAATTCATGGGAGACAAACCAGCAGAACGGATTACTTTTGCCAGGCCGTTCTCAACCACTGGGATTGATTTTTGCGTTCCAATTATCCGACACAGCGTATTCAAAGTCGACCCCCAATTAAGGGGGACGCTCTAAGGCGATTTGTTGCACGAGGAGGTAGTAAATTGTTTAAAAATCTATTCTGACAATGGAACTAACATTACAGGTGCCAAAAATAAACTTAAAAAAATTGGTCACAATTTAGGTTCTGCACAATTCTGAAGTACATCAATTTTGTCAATGTGGAGGAATTGAATGACACCCAGAGCTCCTCATTTTGGAGCGCTATTCGTGTAGCTAAGCGACTCATGCAAAAATCTTGTTTGACTATAGAAATCGTTGGTTTACATGATAGGTTAACAACACTCTTAATCGAATCTGTAATAAACTCCAGGATCTGGGGGCCTTATCCCAAAAGTCTAATGGACCTCAAGACATGGAAGTTCTCACGCCAGCACACTTTTTAATGTGGGTGGTTCACTCACGGATTTATCTCAACCACAATTACATGGTAATTTTATTTTCTTTATTTATTTCATCAATTTGAGAAATTCTCTTTTAGATTACTATAAAATATTAATGAATAAAATAATATTAAAAATATATACAATTTTAATATAATAATAAAATAAAATAAAAATAAAAATAAAAATAAAAAAAAACATAATTTAGTTTATAAATATGTAAATATGTACAACAAAATCATAACATTTTTTTTAAAAAGTATATCTTGGACATACAAACATCAATCATATTATTAATTACATTGGTCTCTTTGATGCAACGAGTAATCGGTTCATTTCTACCGTAATTGCTTCTTGAAAAAAGAAGTTTTACTTCAATAAGTCTCTCGTAGGTGAAAACTTATACCAAGACTCCTGCAAGAGAAAAAACCTTCATTCGCTTAAGCAAGTAGGGGCAAATAATGTTGCTATCAATAACATCTTTTACCATCATAATTGAAAAATATCTTCTTCTGAGCTCAAGCATTTACATGCCAAAAATCAGACATCTGATATAATAAGATGGCATATCAATATTCAAATTTAGCTTGTAAAAACAATATCTGGTAAAACTTTTTTGCATTCTTTCAATTCTTAATGAATGAGTATCATAGTAAGGATTCCAGACCACACAACCGTACTCCAGACTAGACCTAACAAAAGCCATATAGAGACATTTTAGAGCATAAGGATGGGAAAATTCTCTAGAATTCCTTTTTAAGAACCCTAGCATCTTACATGCTTTGTTTATTATATAATCATAGTGACGGGTAAAAGAAAACTGGCGATCCAATACTTCTCCTAGATTTTTTTTTTTTTGTTTAACTTTTTCCAATGTAATATTATTAACAGTATAGTCAAAAACTATAGGAGCCTTTTTTCTTGAACATATTAAACTTTGATATTTAGACACATTCAAAAAAAGAAGATTGCTTTCACACCATAAAGCTAGTTTGTAAGTCCTCTTCAAGAAAGAGAAAATAGTTTAATGATTTAAGTATTTTAAAATTTTGTACATCATCAGCGTATAACAGGTTCCTGGAAAACTGAAAAAAAAATCTGGAATATCCTTAATGAATAAATTAAAAAATAAAGGACCGATTTGGCTTCCTTGGGGGACGCCTGAGGTCACAATTATACATTTGGAAACAAATCTCTCTATCTTTCTTTACATATTGGGTTCGATCAGTTAGGTAAGAACAGATTCATATTAGAAATATGGAATGCAATCCGAGCTTAGACAGTTTATAAATAAGGATTTTAAGACTAAGTCACTATCATCAAATTCAACACACGCGCGATCTCTTTTGGAAGGAATGGAATGTTTGAAACTCAAAAAATAAAGATTGATAAACTCGTCCTCCTATACTCGGACAACACCCCACCGGTACGATGGCTGATAGGAAGGGTCGTTGGTGTGCACCCTGGTAAAGATGGACAAATACGATTAATTTCAGTCTTAGCAAAGGAGAGTATTTTTAGGCGACCAATTCGAAAGGTTGCATTGATTCTCAAAAAATAGTTTTGTGTTATTAAATTTAATAATTTTGAAAAATAATATCTTTTTTCTTAAACATCTTGTTCTTTTTATTTTTTAAAGGTAAAAAAAAAATTTGAATTTTTTTTTAAATCCAAAAAGTTTTTTTGAAAATTTAAATACACAATAATATTGAAACTGCTGGGGAGCCTTAACATAAAAAAATGATCAAAATCGGTTGTACCGTTTTTGAGAAAATCAAAAACAAAAAAAATGGTTCCAAGGGGGTACCAAAAATAACCATTTTTGGGAAAATTTTTTTCAACCATTACCTAACTATTCACCCCTCCTACGGATCTGTCTTCTTACGACTTCCATAAAGCAAACTATCGTCTAATAAATGAAAACCTCAACAAAGTCTCCTTCAATTTTGACAACTTAACCGTAAATGATGCCATAACCTTATTCTACAGAGAAATATTTAACTCTATTTCTCTTTATGTTCCTTTTTCCCGCCACAAAACCTCGTCTACTTCTCCACCCTGGTACAATCGCAAACTTCGTTCTCTGCGAAATAAAAGAAATAAGTTGTGGGAAACTTACCTCCGTTCTCGTTCTCCTACTGACTACTCTAACTATCTGGGTTCGTATCTCCATTTTACCGAGCTATACAATTCCCTTTACCAGCGTTATCTAATGGAAACGCAATCCAACCTTATCAAAGACCCTAAGTCATTTTTTCAATTTGTTAACTACAAAAGAAAATCCGATGGCTACACAACCACTCTCTCTTTCAATAACGAAACATCAAACGATCCTTACACTATCGCCAACCTTTTTGCTACATTCTTCAAACAATCTTTTGCTGATGACTGCTTTGTTCCTGATTCAGCCTATTTCAATTATCTACAAAGTTTTTCTGTTGGACCGCTTCTCCCTCGTTCCGTCGATCCCCTTCCCGATCTCATCGAATATAAATTGAATCAACTTAACGATGAATTCAATCCTGGTCCAGATGGTCTCCCTGCCATACTTCTAAAAAAATGCTCTTCCATCCTTTCTCTCCCTCTCTCAAAAATTTTCAGCCTTTCCCTAAATAAAGGAGAGTTTCCTGAGATATGGAAATTATCTTTCATAACCCCTATTCACAAAAAGGGTCCGAAGAGCGATGTTAATAATTATCGTCCCATTGCCAAACTTTCACACACAAACTTTCATACATACTCTTTGAAAGTATTTTGTATGAAACCTTAAGTTTCCACTGCAAATCTCTCATCTCCCCCTCACAACATGGCTTTCTCAAATGCCGGTCTACAACCACTAACCTTGTTGAATTTGTATCCGTCACCCTTTCAGCCTTAGAAAAAGGCTACGAAGTCGATGTAATCTCAACCGATTTCACCAAGGCCTTCGACAAAATTTCCCATAAGCTTATTCTTTTCAAATTGTCCACTCTCGGCTTTGAACCCTCTTTGTTACAGTGGATCTCTTCTTACCTTGAAAACCTTTATTACAGCGTTCGATTTAGATCTGCCACCTCATGCCCTTTCTTAAGGTGTGTCCACACCAAAGAAACATTTCAGGAAACATTGTTTAAAAAACGTTTCTGAAATGTTTCCCATTTGTTTAAAAAACATTTGAGAAACATTGCAGAAACATTTCAGAAATGTTTCTGATTTGTTTCTTTGGTGTGGACGATTTGAGAAACATTTATGAAATGTTTCTTTGTTTCCCATTGTTTCCAGATTGAGTTCTCTGTAATTTTTTTGCTCGCCTGTGTTGCACTTTAAGCTCATGAATTTTTTTTTTCTACTTTATATTTATCACAATTTATATTTTCGCAAATTTCATATATTTCATCGGCTTTTTTTGATTTTATTTTTAAAATTTTCGACAAGTTGATCCCACAAAACTTTTTTGTATTTCATAAATTTTTTTGAATTGGATAACATCCTCGTTGCTCCACACTTTTCGCGACATTTTATATTTATATTAATAATTACTCACGCACTTTCTACCTATGTAAATGCTTGGGAAACAAGTAAAGTTTCCCATTCGGAATGGGAAACAGAAAAACATTTCATAAACATTTCAGAAATGTTTCGCGAGCGTCCAGACCAAAGAAACATTTTTGAAACATTTCAGAAACATTTAAGAAACATTTCAGAAATGTTTCTCTGTTTCTGAAATGTTTTTTAAATGTTTCTGAAATGTTTCTTAAATGTTTCTGAAATGTTTCAAAAATGTTTCTTTGGTCTGGACACACCTTTAGCTACCTCCGGTGTCCCCCAAGGCAGCCACCTCGGCCCACTTTTGTTTATTCTTGCTATTGATGATATTGATAGGGTCATCAAACATTCTTCTGTCTCTCTGTACGCCGATGATACCAAGTTTTTCAAGACCATTTCCTCAACACATGACTCTTCGCTTATTCAAAAGGATCTAGACAGTTTTTCAGTTTGGTGTCTAAAAAATTGCATGGAGCTTAATGTCGTCAAATGCCAATCAATTACTTTTTCACGCAAACGTAACAAATCTCCTCCCCGTCTCTACCTGCTCCATAATCAACCCATACCCACAGTTGATAATATTCGTGACCTTGGCATTTTATGTGACCCAGAGCTTAATTTTCTCACTCACATAGACGATATCAGCAAACTCAGTGCTCGGTTTCGTCAAAAGATGGTCCAAAGAATTCTCCAACCCCTATGTAACCCGGTCCTTATACATATCGTTTGTTCGTCCACTGCTAGAATACGCCTCTCAAGTTTGGAGCCCTTACCAAACTACTCATATTTCCAGAATCGAAAGCATCCAACGTCGATTCCTACGCTTTGCTCTTCGAGGTCTATCATGGAACAATCCTCTGATTCTGCCTCCCTATCTAGATCGACTTTAACTAATCAATCTGAATTCGTTGGAAGAACGAAGAGAGATATCAGACATTCTCTTCATTCATCGACTACTCTCCGGTTCCGTTGACTGCATGTCGCTCTACAACTCCATCTCTCTCAATACTAATCCCCGTAATACACGAAACCCTCGTCTCTTTTATATACCCACCCACCGAACCTCTTACGGCTCCAACGAACCTGTCTCTCGCATGCTACGGGCTGTTAATTTAAACATATGTTTCTTCGACTTTAACCTGAGCACTCCTTCCTTAAAACTCCTGCTTCTGAACCGTCCTCCCCCTCACTAACCTTAGCTTAAGTTCTTAGTTTTTAAGTTAGATTAAGAATTAGCTTGTATTAAGCCGAATAAATGGGGGTTTTGCCCCCACCAAAATTAAATTAAATTAACTAAATGAAATTTTTTTAATTTTTTTTTAAATCTGTGGGACAGTTTTTGAGAAAAAAAAATATTTATGAAATTTCGAAAAAAAATTCGTATGGCAGGTACCGTTATTTTTGATCTTAAAAAAAAGAAAAAAAACGTGTGGGGGAAAAATCAAAACCCATATCAACCAAGTTTGAAGAAAATCGGCCAAGCAGTTTAAGCTGTAGTCGAACCGACAGACAGACAGACAAAATTGCGAGACCCACTTTTTTGGTCTTCGCTATTATCGTAATGTCAACTTTGATCAAAATCTCTAATTTGAAATGAGGCTAGTTCAGGCCACAGGGGCAATTTTAGTGCTGTATTTAAGGACGATGGCATGCTTGTCTCGGCTCAGCTAAGCTCGTCGGACGGGGGGAGTTCTTGTCCTTATCAAGACACTTTTAGCTCAATTTCATATTTATCATGCCAAAATTTAAGTTAAAGGAATAAAAAAGAGGTAAGGAAGCTACTTAACTATGTCGGACGGACACGGACTGGACGATTAGAAGAAAGCTGAAGAAGAAAAATAACACACTCACTTGCCTATGCCATTACCCTGGTGAAAAAATGGAAAAAGTACGGTAATATGTCTTTGAATTAAGATAAAAAAAACTATTCTAATTCCTAAAACTATATTTTTACCTATTATAAAGGAAAAAATCTAACCCCCCCTTATACTATAACTACAACTAAAACCTTATATCTAATCTACTCTATCTTTCTCATCAATAGACTATACCTTCATTCCATTGTCTCACCAAGATAATGGTTCGCTAGGAGCAATTAGGTTGGCCTGATGTTGTTGGCGAAGCTTGGCCATCCCTCCCATGTCAAAGACATATCCTTTGCTATCTTCTTTGGCCTAAGTTTGTGGAAGATAGCCCCTAAGTTGCTTTCCAGCTATGTAGTCCTACAGTTAGATCGTCATGTTCCTATATTTAGCCACGTACTTTGCCCTATAGACGGCTTGACGCGGTTCTCCACACACCAATTGCTTTATATTTAGCAAACCATCATTATAATATTACCACTATAAATTTCATTCCAACTTCAGAAAAAAAAATATACTTGGTTCATTTCTTTCAAAAAACAATATAAATATTTAATTTTTTTTTTTTGTAAATTCAAAAGAAAAGGTTTTTAAAAGTATAAATTATATATGTATATAAAAATTAAAAATGGCAAACAAAATTTATCTCAATCCCATGAGATTAAAGAATGCAAAAAAAAAAGGCAAAAATCTGTCCTTAAACGTATATATATGGTCTCTTGATTTTGGTAGGGGTATACTTTGTTCGTCCCAATGAAATTTTTTTTTTTTTTTATATATTCGGTACTCACGTTTTTATACGTCCCTCGAAGTCCTGCCGGCAGCACAAATCAGGAACGTTCTTTCGTGGATTCAATTTCACTAAAAATGTTAGTGCACGTAGAGCTAGCAACTCATTTAAGCACAGATTTGGGATTTACATTTAAAATTAAATTTACTATAGTAAAAACTAAATTTACTTTGAAAAAAAAATTTAAATCAAATTGAAATAATTATTGATGCAAAAAAATTTAAAATTATTATTTCACTAATTTGTTCTTTGTTCTTTCTTTCTTGTTCTTCTTCTTTGTTCACTTCGTTATTTCTTTCACTTTAATTTTTTTTCTTCTATATGCTTGTGTACTGTTTTCTGGAACTTTCTTTGAGCTTCCTATTTCCTTCCTAAGATCCAGGTTCTTGGCTACAAAATTCCCTGCTACATATATTTCTTCTTCTTGAAGATGGTAGAGACAGGGCTCCTGTATCCTTATACAAGCAGAGGCACCTATTGCGTCTATTCTGATTTGTAAAGCCTCAGAATCACGAATATGTACCTCTTTTTTTTTCAATTTGATTTTTAAATTAAAATTCTCTTTAAGTTTAAGCTGTTAAATTTTGCTTAATTTCACACTTTTTTCAAACTTGAATTTAAATTTAAATATAAATTCGATAAAAATCTCTCAGAAAGAATTACTTTTATTCGGCAAGAAAATCACAACTTAATTGATTAGCTTTTCTTTTCTTTTGTTCACCAAGACCCTTATTACATAACTAAACTTCTTTGTTTTAATAAATATATAGATCTATAACTGCTAGATAGTTGGATCCTACCCATCAGTTATCCAATCAAACACCTGTCCTCTTCACTCCCATATATGCAGCGTAGTAGTTAATATTACTAACATAATTTACTAACATTGTACTATTGAATCTTTGCTACCTTACATCTAATATCACAGTATCTATATTGCAGAATCTTATCCTAATTACTTTTTATTAGTTTACTAAATTATTATTTACTATTACATTTTCTAATATTGTTTTCAAAGTGTAACTGACTCTAAATTCCTTCTTTCCTTTGAATTTTTACCTTTCCATAATCATCTATTACAATGTTTATAGATCGTTCATTGAAAATACATAATAGTTTTAATTCGCCGTAAACAAAAATGGCCGTCACAAAGTGTATTTATATGTTTTAACTCCTTTAAGAGTGAGACCAAGCTATACAGATCGATATGTCAAATTTGATTTGCATAAAAAAATGTGTTTTTGCATCAAACGTGGCGGACAGTTGACAAATTTGGTAGGTATTTTATTTTTCTTTATTTATAACTATTATAATAATTATTTTACGTTATATTTGTTTTTAAAATTTTAAATACCACTGTCGAAGAAGTATGGAAATTTAAAAAAAAAAAAGGTATGTACAACTTTTATACATCAAATCAAAGATGTAAACATTGGTAGTAATCTGGGCCTTTGCCGAAATGGTCGAGGCCTATGGGGCTATCCAATAATTATTATATTCGACTATTTATAAATTGACATTTATCCATTATTTTATTTGTATCTTTCAGATATACTTCTAAAACATCTAGGATTGACCGACAAAAACAAACACCAAAAAGTCATAAATAAAATTGGATATTGAGCCTCAGATATGCATATCGTGCATACACATATATGTCCTACAAATATGTCCCAAGGGATCTTAGCCCCACAGATGCCACCTTGTACAATACACAGGTAGAGGAGGTGTGTATGATCACCTCTTCCCTGTGGGAATTATTATGGTATTATGTTTTGATGTAGTTAGTTTTGTAGTTAGTTAGTTTTTGTAGTTAGTTATTTTTTTGCAAATTATGTTTCATTTCGGTATTATGCATATTGATTTTTTTTTTCTAAAACGCAACCGGGCCACGTTACAGGATCGACGATTATGGCTGAGTGGTCGTGAGGTCATAAGCCTCGTAAAAAAAAGGGGGTTTAGGTTGCGACTCATTACCTTATTTCGTCACAAACGTGTGGCAAGAGCCCCGCCCTGAACTCTCATGCCTCTATCGACACAGCTGGGCATTGGTAAAAACATTTTTGCTTGGGTTATGTACACGCTTCGAATTATCGCTACATTAGCCATAATTAACAGAAAGTGGACGTAACTAGTAAAAATATCACAGATGGAAAAATTAGGTTTTATTTGTTATGGCAAAATTTTTGATTTTCAAAATCAAGAATGTTAATCTATGCTTAACCTATATTGCACATTGTTTGATAGTTGTTCTTAAAAATAAAAAAAAATATAAATAAATAAAACTATCTGATAGGTACTAAATCTAATATAAACTCTCTATTTGATAATTATTACCTAAAGCTAAAAAAAAATATCACAAATGCTATCACAGATTTATATTTCTATCTTAGGGCTAAAGTTTATCACAGAAATAGGTTTATCACAGGTATAGATTATCAGTATATCAGTAGTATATCACAGAAGAAAAAAAGATTTTACAGAGTATATCACAGATTTTTAGCTATGCAGACGGGATTTTCAGATTCATCAAATGATTAAGTGTGAAGATCCTTGGCATGGAAAACTCCGACTTTTTCTCCTTTGAGATTTCCGATGTCATACAAGGAGTTTCCAATTTTCTTTAAAACAATGGATTTCACAAACTTCGGACCTAATTTTGCGTTAAAGTAATCTGCTAAGTTACTCTGTTTGAAACTTCTTCTGTAAACTATTTGTCCTACACTATACTGGATGTCTCTACTTCGTGTGTTATAAACTTTTGCTATCTTTTGGTGTGCAAGCTTTAAATTCTCAAAAATCTTTTTTCTGATGAGCTCTAGCTTATCACTATTGTTATTTATTTTAATATTTCCATCTTTTAAAGCGTCTAATCTGCGGAGAAGTTCATATGATTCTCCATTTTGTATCATTTGGGAGCCGAATACCGCATAGTAAGGCTCAAAACCAATGGAGTCGTGAATGACACTTCTTAAAGAAAACGCTGCATTACTAGCATGTAGATCCCAATTTCTTTGGTCATTGTCTAAATATGATCTGATCTTTGCTAGTATAGAACGATTTACTCTTTCTGATGCATTCGCTTGTGGCGAATAGAATGCAGTTCGGACGTGTTTAACACCATATCTTTTGAGAAAGCTGGAAAATAGTTCTGATATGAACTGTTTTCCATTGTCTGAATGTACGTATTCTGGTACACCAAAAATATGGAAGACGTTCTCTTCTAAGTATCTTACTACTTCTGCTGCAGTCGCTTTCCTTATCGGTTTTAGGAAAACAAATTTACTAAAATGGTCTAGGCATATAAATATGTGGGTGTGTCCAGTTTTTGACCTAGGATAAGGTCCTAGAAAATCTATATATAGTCTTTGAAATGGTCTCTCTGTCATAACTTGATTTCCCATTAGAGGTCGAGATATAGTGTTCAAAGGTTTACTACATTTGCAAACGTCACATGAATTAACGTGTTCTCGTACGTCTATGGTCATATTTGGCCAGAAGTACCTTTGTCGCAATTTCGCTAGAGTCTTATGTATACCTCCATGTCCTGCAGCAGGCGAGTTATGAGCCGCTTGCAAGAGACTCCTATGCAACTCCTTCGGAATCCAGAGTTTCCAGGCTCTGTCTTCCTGTAGTTCGTCTCCTGTCCTTATGTTTGTCCGTTTGTATACGAATCCTTCCGAAACACATACATCAGGGAGACGGTCTTTGTTTTCGTTTACCGTTTTTCTTCAGCTCCTCATATTCCTGCGAACAGAAATATGGGGAACTGAGATCAACTTCCTGCATTTCTTTTTCGGGATTGAGCTCGTCCATGTAGATACGGGAGAGAGTATCAGGGACTACATTGAGGATACCTTTCCTATGTTCGATAGCGAAATCAAAACCATGTAGTTTGAAACTCCATCTGGCCAAGCGTCCAGATAGATCCTTCTGAGTCATTAACCATTTTAAACTGGCATGATCTGTTATTATAGTGAACGGTAATCCCTCAATGTAGGCCCTAAACTTCTTCACTGACAGAACGGCCGCCAAGCATTCAAGTTCAGTCACTGTATAATTCCTTTGAGCGGAATTAAGCTTCTGAGACATGAATGCTATGGGCCGCTCGTTCTCTTCCGCATCTTTCTGAAAAAGAACACTCCCTACGCCTGAAGTCGAAGCATCACACTGGATGTAAAAATGTTTCGAAAAGTCCGGGTTCGTCAGTATTGGAGCAGTTACTAACATGGTCTTTAGTTCATCAAAGGCTTTGATCGCTTCGTCTGTCATTGAAAATGATTTACCTTTTTTCAAACAGTCTGTCATGGGAGCTGATATTGTTGCGAAATTCGGTATGAAACGCCTATACCACCCTGTCATCCCTAGAAACCGACGGAGTTGCTTAGGAGTCCCTGGAATTGGAAAATCTTTCACTGCTGAGACTTTTTCGGGGTCAGTTCTCAGACACCCATCACCGATGAAGTAACCAAGATACTTAATCTCCTTGAAGCAGAATTTGCTCTTCTCCACGTTAATCGTGAGCCCAGCATCCCGTAGACATTTAGCTACCTCTTCCAGTGTCTTAATGTGAGTTCCAAAGTCTGGAGAACAAATCAAGAGGTCATCAAGGTAGACAAAGACATTCTCTCTCATACGAGCGGGAATGACTTTGTCCATCAGCTTACACATTCTCTGAGCGGCATTGCACAGTCCAAAAGGCATAACCGTGAACTGATACAACGGCCGCCCAGGGACTGTGAAAGCTGTTTTCTCCCTTGATTTGGCCTCCAGAGGAATCTGCCAAAATGCATCTTTTAAATCAATGCTTGAAATAAAGTGGGTGTTTTGAAGTCGACTAATTATGCCTTCTATGTGTGGAAGAGGATAAGCAAATTTCTTGGTAGCCGCATTCACTTTACGTGAATCCAAGCAAAGTCTGTTCTTTCCAGGTTTCCTCACCAGCACCACTGGGGAACTATAGGCACTGTTGCTTTCTTCGATTACTCCAAGAGCGAGCATTCGGTCAAGTTCCGCGTACATCAACTTCTGTACTGCAGGTGAGATTGGGTAGTGTCTTTGTTTGATGGGAATGCTTTCGTCTTCCATCTCAATGACGTGTTCTTCTAGACTTGTCTTTCCCAATCCCAACACTGCAAACGAAGGAAAAAGCTGCTTGACCTGCTCTAATTCCTCAGTTTGTGCTGGTGAAAGTTGCCTGACGGGACCAAGATCCTGTCCCTCCATCGGCAATGGAGTGTCAAGAGCACTGACAATGTGTGGAGCTACCTTGAAGGCTCTCCAAAAGTCGACGCCTAAATACAGCTTTTGCAGTAAGCCTGGTACGACATACAGTTCCATTTCCTGAGTGTTCTTTCCCCATGAAACCTTTGTTTTGAATCTACCCAAAATCTGTTGATTGTTCCCGTCAGCTGTTTTAATTCCTATATTCATTTTAATAATTTCTATATTATGATTTCTTACGAAATCCATTGCACTACTCCCCAAACAACTAACTGATGCTCCACTATCTAATAGACCGAGCATCTCTTCACCTCCTATATATACCTTTGTATATGGTCTATTGTCGTCAGTATTTGTTATCACAGATGATTCTATTCTAATTTTATGAAACCTATTAATTGCACATTTTTCCCTTAATTTGAAAATTTTCTTGAAATTCTTTTACTTTTTTGTAGTTTGTTCTAACTCTAACTCTTCTCCAAAAATTCGTTTTCTTGCTTCTTGATAATCAATAAGTCTTTGATGAAGAGTTTTCCTAGGATTCGAATTAGGTTCAATCATATTTATCTTTTTGCTTTCAATTCTTGTTACAATATTTACTTTTCCTGGGGATTGGGATTCCCGGGAAGTTGAGTTTTCGTCGGTAGCTGATTCCCGGACGCACTCCCGACTTGAACTTTTCCCATACACGACGCACATTTGAAAGAAATGTTTCCTTGTCCACAACTAAAGCAAGTCATGGTATGGAAACTCGAAGGACAAGTCGTATTCTTAGCATCTTTCATATGTTCATTCAAACCTAAATGTCTTTTTTCATTGTCTATATGTTTAGGTAGACCCAAACTTCTCTTATTATGGTTCATATTCCCTCTGCTCTGTTGAATAGCTGCGATATCATAGTCTTCATCTCCTGTCTTGTATGAATCATCTTCTTTTATCCATTCATCTTCTTGTATATCTTGTCTACAATAGTCTACTTCACTTACATTTTTCCTAAACTTAAAATCTCTTGAAGCTATATGAATTTCCGCTCGCCTACACTGTTCTCTCAATTCATGAATTGAGTTGATCGAACTACTAAAAATCAAGTTAGCTACTCTGTCTTTAATGTTGGGCATTAGAATTCCTATCAAATCCTGTTCATTTGGACGATTTCGCATTTGAAGGAATAGGGCCCTAACATCGCTGTAGAATTCGTCAAAGGTTTCATGAGGAAGTTGTCTTCTGTCCATAATTTGACGCAAAATCTCGGGGTCTCTTCTTTTATTTTTATACTGATTTAACAGTTCAGCTTTTAGATCATAATAATTGAGTAATATATCGCCAGCATTTTCTTCAAGGTACTGCCAATACCATCTTTCGGCGCCTCCTGTGACTAAGTGATGAAAATTTGCAAATAAATCTTCATTACTTAAATCGCATTTACGTTGGAGAGTTTCAATTCTGAAAATAAAACTTTCTACAGGCATGGACTTTGATGACCCATCAAACTTTATTCCCCATTTATGTACGTCCACTCGTCTAGTGGAATCTCGTGAATTTAGAAGACCTCTATTCATAGGTATCCTCGAATTAGGAGCTTGACCTAATGTTGTAGGGGCTGGCGGATTGGGAACTACTGGCCTAGATGTGGTCACGTTCTCGGTTTGTCGAGTCTGTCGGGGAAATGAATATTGTGTTGAGGAGTGTTCATAATGTTCAAGTTCATTTATTTTTTTATTAATTTCACTGATCTTATTTTCCATAGCGACGAACATCTTCGACATACCCTCATGAAACATAATCAATGTCCTATCATTATTTTCACGGACGGCTAGTGAAACTGCCGTGCCTATCTTATTTGAGACACTCTCCTCGGTAATTCTCCGTATGAAATCTGAGTCAGACTCATAAGGATAGCGTGTCTTTTCACCACTCCTGCGCTGTGAGCCACTCTCATCAGCTCCTATATTTCCTTCAATATCTCGTCTATTAAAACCCAAACTGGGGTTAAACTCTTGACGAGTCTGTTCCCTATTCAACGTAACGCGTTTTGTATTTCTTTCAAGAGCTTCTGTGTTTCCACGAACGGTTTTCTCTTGAATTTGGATTAGACGAATCTGATTGAGGATATCATAATCATCATCTGGATCATGAAGATCATTATTTTCGTCGATCTCTTCGATCGTAGGTCGAAGAAACGCAAATTCCCTAACCGACTCACTTTGCGTTCTACCATTTGATAAATTTTCCTCAAATCTATTGCTTTCCTGTACCCCAGGCAAATTTTCCCCTAAGGACCTACTCAATATATCACCGTTCAGAGTAGACATAGCACTAGGATTGTCTTCGGGCGCAGGAGCCCTGTCTTCCATCTGTTCTGTCATAAGACTCCTAAGAGGATATCTTATGCATGGTCTAGTCGAAGTGTTTTTTGGAATTGCTCCTTTCTTCATACCTGACATGCCTTTCTTCTATTCAATTTTCCTCTCTAAACTTAAAAAAAAATCTAAAAAAAAGGAAAAATTTAAAAACTAAAACTAAAAATTCACAAATTAACTAAACTAAGATAAGGATATTTATTAAAATATAAGAATTCAAAAAATGTCTATAAAAAAATTTATATTCAAATACAAAAAAAAAACTCAAAAAAAAATCTGTATGTTACAAGAAATTGAAATTGAATAACTACTCAAAAAACCTAATTATAATTCAAGAATTCGCCTTTTCTTCAATAATAAAAGATTATTTCTCACTAACTCAAATTTTTGACTTTACGCAAGAACTAGTAGTTGAGAAAAATCTAAAAACTGAAAACAAAAAAAAATGTAATGGTTTCTTTCAATTTTGAAAGCTAAAAAGAAAATGGTAGAATAATTAAAAGAAATGAAAACCTAAAACCTATAAATTCACAAAATTGTATTATTTGTTCCAATTATAAAAAAGAATTATCAAAAGGAAATTCAAAACCTATAA
This sequence comes from Chrysotoxum bicinctum, assembly GCA_911387755.1. Taxonomy (NCBI): domain Eukaryota; kingdom Metazoa; phylum Arthropoda; class Insecta; order Diptera; family Syrphidae; genus Chrysotoxum; species Chrysotoxum bicinctum. Next base: position 87,900,224 of record OU426990.1, on the reverse strand, counting down.
ATAAAACGCATAATTTATCTTGTAAAAGAGATAATTCAAAATTCTAAACCTAAAATGAAAACAAAAAACGTAGTATGTGCAAAGCGAAAGAAAAATAAAAGAAAAGAATTGAACAAATTTATAAAAAAGAAAAAAAAAATAATAACTCAAAAATGAATAAATGAATAAAAATGAATATTTCAAAAATTTCAAGTTTCTTTTTAATATAATTTAATTTATTTACTTTAGCTGTTAAATTCTGAGATTGGATTTTATATTTTTGTATTATTGCAGTGGTGTGTGGAGTTCCTAATCAAGTATCCTTTCTAATAAGGAAACCGTACAGTCTGTCTATCTTGTCCGTCAAGTCAGTTGTCTTGTCGAGTCTTCGTGTTCATAGCTGGAACCCTCTTGACCCTAGCGAGTGTTGATGCATAACCTTTCTTCTCTGCCACAACTTGCAACGAGTGTGGAACCCTGATAGAAGGCTGGCATAGTTTTCCAGTTAAGCATCAACACGGACAAGTTTTCCAGACCAAAGCTCACGCCTCACTATAAAAACCTGGCTGTGCCTTATGTTCCAGGACAGCGCGAAGCATATGGCCTTTCATACTTGTCCCACTCCTGCTTCCATATTAATCTTTGAATTCCCTCACGGAAACGCCGGTTCTGAAGACCTACTACGTTTTGGGCAGAAATCTTCGGATTAATCATAAAGAAGCAGGAGTATTTACGACTAGTGAGTATGTTATATTGGACAGAAAAGTAAAAAGAAAGATTATTGAAGAGGCTATTGGAAGTCCACGGTGACGACCTTCCGCAGAAAATCGTCCCCTTGAAGTTACAATTGGTCTCATGAGTTGTTAAAAAAAAAAATCGTTGGGCGCCATTGAAATGAGGCTAGTTCAGGCCACAGGGGCAATTTTAGTGCTGTATTTAAGGACGATGGCATGCTTGTCTCGGCTCAGCTAAGCTCGTCGGACGGGGGGAGTTCTTGTCCTTATCAAGACACTTTTAGCTCAATTTCATATTTATCATGCCAAAATTTAAGTTAAAGGAATAAAAAAGAGGTAAGGAAGCTACTTAACTATGTCGGACGGACACGGACTGGACGATTAGAAGAAAGCTGAAGAAGAAAAATAACACACTCACTTGCCTATGCCATTACCCTGGTGAAAAAATGGAAAAAGTACGGTAATATGTCTTTGAATTAAGATAAAAAAAACTATTCTAATTCCTAAAACTATATTTTTACCTATTATAAAGGAAAAAATCTAACCCCCCCTTATACTATAACTACAACTAAAACCTTATATCTAATCTACTCTATCTTTCTCATCAATAGACTATACCTTCATTCCATTGTCTCACCAAGATAATGGTTCGCTAGGAGCAATTAGGTTGGCCTGATGTTGTTGGCGAAGCTTGGCCATCCCTCCCATGTCAAAGACATATCCTTTGCTATCTTCTTTGGCCTAAGTTTGTGGAAGATAGCCCCTAAGTTGCTTTCCAGCTATGTAGTCCTACAGTTAGATCGTCATGTTCCTATATTTAGCCACGTACTTTGCCCTATAGACGGCTTGACGCGGTTCTCCACACACCAATTGCTTTATATTTAGCAAACCATCATTATAATATTACCACTATAAATTTCATTCCAACTTCAGAAAAAAAAATATACTTGGTTCATTTCTTTCAAAAAACAATATAAATATTTAATTTTTTTTTTTTGTAAATTCAAAAGAAAAGGTTTTTAAAAGTATAAATTATATATGTATATAAAAATTAAAAATGGCAAACAAAATTTATCTCAATCCCATGAGATTAAAGAATGCAAAAAAAAAAGGCAAAAATCTGTCCTTAAACGTATATATATGGTCTCTTGATTTTGGTAGGGGTATACTTTGTTCGTCCCAATGAAATTTTTTTTTTTTTTTATATATTCGGTACTCACGTTTTTATACGTCCCTCGAAGTCCTGCCGGCAGCACAAATCAGGAACGTTCTTTCGTGGATTCAATTTCACTAAAAATGTTAGTGCACGTAGAGCTAGCAACTCATTTAAGCACAGATTTGGGATTTACATTTAAAATTAAATTTACTATAGTAAAAACTAAATTTACTTTGAAAAAAAAATTTAAATCAAATTGAAATAATTATTGATGCAAAAAAATTTAAAATTATTATTTCACTAATTTGTTCTTTGTTCTTTCTTTCTTGTTCTTCTTCTTTGTTCACTTCGTTATTTCTTTCACTTTAATTTTTTTTCTTCTATATGCTTGTGTACTGTTTTCTGGAACTTTCTTTGAGCTTCCTATTTCCTTCCTAAGATCCAGGTTCTTGGCTACAAAATTCCCTGCTACATATATTTCTTCTTCTTGAAGATGGTAGAGACAGGGCTCCTGTATCCTTATACAAGCAGAGGCACCTATTGCGTCTATTCTGATTTGTAAAGCCTCAGAATCACGAATATGTACCTCTTTTTTTTTCAATTTGATTTTTAAATTAAAATTCTCTTTAAGTTTAAGCTGTTAAATTTTGCTTAATTTCACACTTTTTTCAAACTTGAATTTAAATTTAAATATAAATTCGATAAAAATCTCTCAGAAAGAATTACTTTTATTCGGCAAGAAAATCACAACTTAATTGATTAGCTTTTCTTTTCTTTTGTTCACCAAGACCCTTATTACATAACTAAACTTCTTTGTTTTAATAAATATATAGATCTATAACTGCTAGATAGTTGGATCCTACCCATCAGTTATCCAATCAAACACCTGTCCTCTTCACTCCCATATATGCAGCGTAGTAGTTAATATTACTAACATAATTTACTAACATTGTACTATTGAATCTTTGCTACCTTACATCTAATATCACAGTATCTATATTGCAGAATCTTATCCTAATTACTTTTTATTAGTTTACTAAATTATTATTTACTATTACATTTTCTAATATTGTTTTCAAAGTGTAACTGACTCTAAATTCCTTCTTTCCTTTGAATTTTTACCTTTCCATAATCATCTATTACAATGTTTATAGATCGTTCATTGAAAATACATAATAGTTTTAATTCGCCGTAAACAAAAATGGCCGTCACAAAGTGTATTTATATGTTTTAACTCCTTTAAGAGTGAGACCAAGCTATACAGATCGATATGTCAAATTTGATTTGCATAAAAAAATGTGTTCTTGCATCAAACGTGGCGGACAGTTGACAAATTTGGTAGGTATTTTATTTTTCTTTATTTATAACTATTATAATAATTATTTTACGTTATATTTGTTTTTAAAATTTTAAATACCACTGTCGAAGAAGTATGGAAATTTAAAAAAAAAAAAGGTATGTACAACTTTTATACATCAAATCAAAGATGTAAACATTGGTAGTAATCTGGGCCTTTGCCGAAATGGTCGAGGCCTATGGGGCTATCCAATAATTATTATATTCGACTATTTATAAATTGACATTTATCCATTATTTTATTTGTATCTTTCAGATATACTTCTAAAACATCTAGGATTGACCGACAAAAACAAACACCAAAAAGTCATAAATAAAATTGGATATTGAGCCTCAGATATGCATATCGTGCATACACATATATGTCCTACAAATATGTCCCAAGGGATTTTAGCCCCACAGATGCCACCTTGTACAATACACAGGTAGAGGAGGTGTGTATGATCACCTCTTCCCTGTGGGAATTATTATGGTATTATGTTTTGATGTAGTTAGTTTTGTAGTTAGTTAGTTTTTGTAGTTAGTTATTTTTTTGCAAATTATGTTTCATTTCGGTATTATGCATATTGATTTTTTTTTTCTAAAACGCAACCGGGCCACGTTACAAATTCGATTTTTTTTTTCGAATGCATAACTTGCCTTATAGTCCAGTCATTTTAGGTTTTATCTGCGGAAAAATTCCTAGTGAGCTGAATTTTTGTATACACCTTTATTACGGTATTGTAATGAAGATGTGAAAAATCGACATTGATATCGTGCCGGCTAAAAAAGTTATAGGGGTCAAAAGGTCACAAAAATCAGTTTTTCGCAAATATCTCGCGATCTATTGCTCAGAGGTCAATAGAGGTCAATATAAAAATTGTTTGTCGTGAAATTGTCTACAAAAAATGTCTTTTGCATTTTTCTGTAAAATTAACCGTTTTCGAAGTAGAGTGCTGAGAAAGCGAATAAATTATGACGATGCACTCGTTTCCTCACCACCTTCGAGGTAGAATGCAGTGCGCGTTTTTTTTACATGTTTTCCCCGTAGGCATAATCCATGATATGTAATCAGAGGTTTTTTTTTACTTACGAGTAAATAATTTTTTATTTGAATACAGAAAAATACAGAAAAATTAACTTTAGTATATAATTTTTTTTTATCATTCATTGTCGATATCTTCAGTTTCTGTGTCATTAACAATTGCATACCGCAATCTTCGATATTAAAAATGGCCTTCAGCTGTGTTAACTTTGTGATTCTATTCAGCATTTACACCAGCGATCTAATAGGTAGTCTAACTCGGGAAATTGTGTATGCCGTCGACCTAATAGTGTACAGAACAGCTCACAAAGTCGAGGTCATCAGAATTCTTTTGCACAGTGACTTCAACAAGATTCAGTGATATTGCGATGATATGGAAGTCAGTTTCAGAAATCTGAAAATATTCTGCTTAGGACTCGATCCATCAGTGTGCCACTTGATGATATTTGTTTCGAGGATCTCAAAATAACTCCCATTGCCGCACTTCTGATGGCCTCGTGTAGAGGGGATAGATAGAGGAGAACCTCTATAGCTGCGGTAGGGCAGGTTCTCATTGCTCCTGTAATAAAGATACACGCGAGCCCTTAGACTTTTTCTAGAGCTTTCCTTATCCTTGATAATTCGGTTCTCTTGTGCCATGCAACCGCCCCATATGTAATGATTGGTCTTACCATCATAGTTTATATCCAGCTAAGGATGTTCGGTTTGCATCTGCATGACTTGCCCGCAAGTCTCTTGCAAATCATTAGGGCTTTTGTGGCTTTCCCGACTATAGCTTTTAAGTGTTTGTTCAAGAGAAGTCTACTATCTGGTAGAATTCCTAGATATTTTACCCCTCTCTGCGTTTCAATCACTTCACCAGCTAGATGGATAGGTTTCATATGTGGCAGAAGTTATTCCTTGTTAATGGTATGATTGTCGTCTTGGAGGGGTTTATTGATAATCCTACAGATAGACACCATTTCCGTGTACTTAATTGTTAGTCCTCTTTGGATTACCTACGGCTGTGATAGCAACATCATCAGCAAATCCAATGGAAAATATACCTTGGGAGGTAAGATTTTCTAACAATTCATCCACTACAAGACTCTTCAACAAGGGTGATAATACACCACCCTGAGGACAGCCTCTTGTTGTGATTACTTTTTTTTACATTTTGTCCTTTTTGTGACAGTATGTTTAGTGCCTAACATTTCCATCTACTTATGGTGATGGGTACGCATTTCCTAACAAAAGTTGTGCCTACAGCCTCGTGGGATGTGTTGTCGAAGGCTCCCTCTATGTCTAAGAACGCATTTAATATTCTATCTTTTTTCTATATTTTGGAAATAAATATTAGCTTTCCTGTTCTCCATATACTTGGTATATACCCAAACGCAATGCTACTACGAAGAATATTAGTGAAGAATATTGTCAATGACACAGAAACTGAAGATATCGACAATGAATGATAAAAAAAAATTATATACTAAAGTTAATTTTTCTGTATTTTTCTGTATTCAAATAAAAAATTATTCACTCGTAAGTAAAAAAAACCTCTGATTACATATCATGGATTATGCCTACGGGGGAAAACATGTAAAAAAAACGCGCACAGCATTCTACCTCGAAGGTGGTGAGGAAACGAGTGCATCGTCATAATATATTCGCTTTCTCAGCTCTCTACTCTGAAAACGGTTAATTTTACAGAAAAATGCAAAAGACATTTTTTGTAGACAATTTCACGACAAACAATTTTTATATTGACCTCTATTGACCTCTGAGTAATAGATCGCGAGATATTTGCGAAAAACTGATTTTTGTGACCTTTTGACCCCTATAACTTTTTTAGCCGACACGATATCAATGTCGATTTTTCACATCTTCATTACAATACCGTAATAAAGGTGTATACAAAAATTCAGCTCACTAGGAATTTTTCCGCTTTTTCGGCTTTAAAATGCCTAAAATGACTAGACTATTATACTCGTAGTACCTATAAGTCGCAAGTAAAAATCATTCAATTTTTTTTGTCATAATAAAATAATGTTCAACTTATTAACTTTAAAAATTGTGTTTTTTTTGTGTATAAAAGGTTACATAAATCAATGCATTTATGTTATTTATGAGCAGTTTCATTGCAGAAACTACTGCCGCAATGAGCCAATCACCTGTTGCATTTGAGATACTAATTTATTATTTATGCTCTAAAATAGATTTTTGAATGACTTGCACCACAGAAAAATTCAAATAATTAATTCTTAATAATTTATAAACGATGTTAAGCAAATAAATTATCCTACTCATGTTTATTTTTAATATAATTTATCATTGAACATTTTTAAGAATTTTTATAAAATTTAAGATTAATAATGCTCTGATTGATGAAAAATAAACTAAACTATAAACTGTGTATACAGTGCCTTGCATAAGTAGAACCGCACCCTGTAAAAATGAGTTTTGTAGAAAATTAAAATGGGAATGACACCTTACTATTTTTTTATTGAATGGCATTACTAATCAAGTAAATTGAGAAGAAAAAAAAGTTCCGTTATTTTCTCTTCTGGTGTTTAAAAATTAAAAACAGATTTTCTTGTATTGTATAAGTATAACCGCATTTTTATTTTTATTTTTTCTTTATTTTAAGTAAATGTTTTAGGAAAAACTAGTAAGGGATCTTGCTGCCCCTATTTTCGACCAAGACAAAAATTCTTTTTGTCATACTGTTGACAAGGATTTTTAATATGAAATCGTCTATAGAGTTCCATTCTTCCACAATTGCTGCCTCTCGCAGCTCAGCAGCACTGACAAATTGCCTATTATGGGCATACATTTTGCGGGTCAAAATTTCCCAAAGGTTTTCAATAGGGTTACAATCTGGAGAACGTGCCGGCCACTCCATCAAAATTATGTTATTGGATTCGAAACACTCCAAACTTTGACGACTAACGTGAATCGAGGAATTATCTTGCTACGAGTAGAAGACATGGCGAACTCGACGAAATCGTCTTAAGTAGGGTACCAAATTATCCTGAAGCACCTGGGTGTAAGCTGAAGTGTTCATCTTTGTAGAGGTGAAGGCAAGTGCAACCTTACCACGGGAGCAGAAAGCCCCCCAAAACCATACAACTGCCACCGCCGAAGTTCCTCCTTGCTTGTGGGCTCTTGTCAGATTTGGAGCTGGCACCATTTTGCCCCGAGCAATCACTCTACTGCTTTTAAGGCACGAAAAACCGTTGAAACCGAAACTCCTAACCTCGATTCGTCACGAACTTTCGGCAAAGAATGCATCGAATTGGATGCAGCATTGATTAAAAGCCATAAACGCCGGGCGTCCGCAGAATGGATACGTGAACAAACAAAACTGCCGTATTTGGAGTAAAGAGCAGCAAGAAGCATTGCAAGAGCTACCAATGCATCCAGAAAAGTCACTGTTTGGTGCGGATTATGGGCTGGCGGAATCATTGGGTCGTATTTCTTCAAAGATGATGCGAATCGCAACGTTACTGTTAATGATGAGCTCTACCGTGCGATGATAACAATTTTTTTTTTTTTTGGCAAAATGGAAGAGCTTGACTTGCATGACATGTGGTTTCAACAAGACGGTGTCACATGCCACACAGCACGCGTAACAATGGACCAATTGAGAGGCGAGTTCGGTGAACAGTTTATTTCACGTTTGGTGCCGGTCAATTGGCCGCCTAGATCGTGCGATTTAACGCCTCTAGACTATTTTTTGTGGGGATATGTTAAGGCTCATGTCTATAGCGACAAGCCCGCTTCGATTGACGCACTGGAAGCCAATATTGAAGCATTTATTCGTGAGATCCGGCTTAAATGTTAGAAAGAGTATGCCAAAATTGGACTAAGTGGATGAACCATTTGAGGCGCAGCCGCGGTCAACATTTGCATGAAATAATCGTCAAATATTAAATTATATCGACCGTACTATCGATTTAAATAAAGATTTCATGAATTTTTCTCAATTTTGTGTTTTTTTTTTTTTAATTTCCGATAGCTCTTAAAAAATCACTCGTTATAAGAAGAGGAATAACCAGAGTTTGAGCTTATATCTTTCGAGTTTCTATTGGAATTTAGTATTGGTAGTCTCGAAGAACTTTTACACAAAGTAGAATTAATGTGATTTTCCCAATAACCAAAATAAACAAACATTTATGGACCAATTATGAATACTTTGAAGATCTTGATTTATGTTACCAACAAAGCTTTTAATAAAACTAATCAATTAAAGATGCAACTCATCTGGGTATATCTGTAAAAGTAAGTATCTCAACCTTGAAAAGAAAAGGAAGTATAGATATTGACATTTTGACATTCTATTTTCTATCTTGGTTTCGTAAAAATCGATAAGATGTATGAAATTCTTCTAACCTGTATCTTTTCCAACGAAGAAGGTAAGCATTGTTTAGAGGGTACATGAAGATATTTCTGGCCCTTTAACCGCAGAAAGCAGCAGTGAGTTTTTGAAGCAATAAATTCTACGCGGTTTATGGTTCTCCATTTGACAATGCAGAATTTAATTAGCTATTCATATGCTGCCGCTTTAAATGCACATCCGAAGAACAAGGACGTGAATGTGGAAACGAGTAGAAGTAGCTGAGAATACTGTCGTCAGCAAAACAAAAAATAATAGATAAGAAGTTTCAGACAAAAGACCATTGATGAATATGAGAAAAAAATCGGAGACAAAACGGATCACTGTTGCAAATTAGCATTTATTTTATGAATTACATACATAAGAGCGTCTAGTACTTGTATTGAGCGGTTTGAAAGGTAGTTTCTAATCCAACGAAGAAATTTGGCCCTCCTTCGGAAGTGGAATTGCAACGGTATTGTATGGTAAGCTCATTAAACTCCGATCTTTACAGCATTGTTAAATGGGGCAAAATGTTCCCCTTATGCCATTGTCGCTGAATGGCACTTGCATCGAAGGAACCGAAAAGCTTTCAATACTCGGTATGTGTGTTAACGACGATCACCGTTGGAATGATCACATACTCGAGACCGCCAAGAATGCTGCTAAATGCTTAGCATTTCTATATCGATGTAAGAAAGTTTTCACCCCTTCTGATCTGGCTACCATTTATAAGGCGTTTAAACGTCCAAAACTCGAGTATAACTCACACCTTTGAGCAGGCGCTGCACAATCTTCTCTCCATTTATTGGATAGAATTCAGAACAGAGCGTTAAAACTGATTGGAAACAGAGCTATCATGGATTCATTCCCATCTCTTGAACACCGTCGGAATGTTTCATGTATTTCCCTGTTTTATCGCTTCTTTCACAAGCAATGCTCACTCGAAGTAGCCAGTTGCTATATCCCTTCTTCTTCCAACTGTGATGTCTACAACAAACTTATCTACTGCTTAGAAGCTATAAATGACAAAATTGAACCTTATGATGTTATTCTTGTTATTGGAGACTTTAATCTACCAAATCTTGAATGGGCAAAATCACCGGAACTTGAATGTAATTATGCCGTCAATGCATCAAGCAACAACGAAGTCCTTTTTATCGATGGAATGACTTCATTTGGACTGAATCAATTAAGCAATGTCAAAAACCAACTTGGTAAAATTTTAGACCTCGTGTATTTTTCTGACCTCAATAATTCTGACGGAATTGCATTACTCGCTGATACAAAACTCATTGACGAAGATCGACATCATCCCGCATTATCTATTTCCTTAAACTTAAATATCATTAATGTAACTTATGTTTGTAAGAATATGCATGAATTCAACTTTAGAAAGTGTAATTTTTCCGAACTCCACCGTTTATTGAATAGCTTATTTCTAAACGTCAGTTTTGACGAAATGGTCTTTCGTTTTTATTAAATTTTTTTTTTGATTGTTTTTTAGAAACTATTCCGTTACGGAAAATAAGGCATTTCAGTAACACTCCACCGTGGTTTGATCAACATATTAAAGCTCTTAAAAATAAAAGAAACAAGGCTTGGGTGAAGTTGAATCGATCCTGGAGTAATGAAGCTCAAATTGACTATACTATACTAAGAGATGAATTTATCAACTACTCTAATTTTCTTTATTCGGACTTTATATCTAAAATTGAAGATGACCTTAAATCTAATTCGCGAAATTTCTGGAAATATGTTAACTCTAAAAGAAAATCTGATGGATACCCAACCAATATGAGTTATCAAAATTCAGAAAGTCATAACCCAGATGACATAGCAAATATGTTTGCCGAATACTTTCAGTGTGCTTTTGAAGTATCTTCTTACGATGTAAATAATACTTCCTCCGTTGATGAGTTTTTACATCTTAACTCGATTAACTTTATTATTTCTGAGGCGACTATCTTAGAGTATATTAATAAAATAGATGATTGTCTAAGTCCCGGTCCCGATGGTATTTCCCCTTTTATGGTAAAAAAATGTGCAATATAACGGGTGATTTTTTTGAGGTTAGGATTTTCATGCATTAGTATTTGACAGATCACGCGGGATTTCAGACATGGTGTCAAAGAGAAAGATGCTCAGTATGCTTTGACATTTCATCATGAATAGACTTACTAACGAGCAACGCTTGCAAATCATTGAATTTTATTACCAAAATCAGTGTTCGGTTCGAAATGTGTTTCGCGCTTTACGTCCGATTTATGGTCTACATAATCGACCAAGTGAGCAAACATGGCTACGTAAATAAGCAAAATTGCCGCATTTGGAGTGAAGAGCAACCAGAAGCCGTTCAAGAACTGCCCATGCATCCCGAAAAATGCACTGTTTGGTGTGGTTTGTACGCTGGTGGAATCATTGGACCGTATTTTTTCAAAGATGCTGTTGGACGCAACGTTACGGTGAATGGCGATCGCTATCGTTCAATGCTAACAAACTTTTTGTTGCCAAAAATGGAAGAACTGAACTTGGTTGACATGTGGTTTCAACAAGATGGCGCTACATGCCACACAGCTCGCGATTCTATGGCCATTTTGAGGGAAAACTTCGGAGAACAATTCATCTCAAGGAATGGACCGGTAAGTTGGCCACCAAGATCATGCGATTTGACGCCTTTAGACTATTTTTTGTGGGGCTACGTCAAGTCTAAAGTCTACACAAATAAGCCAGCAACTATTCCAGCTTTGGAAGACAACATTTCCGAAGAAATTCGGGCTATTCCGGCCGAAATGCTCGAAAAAGTTACCCAAAATTGGACTTTCCGAATGGACCACCTAAGACGCAGCCGCGGTCAACATTTAAATGAAATTATCTTCAAAAAGTAAATGTCATGGACCAATCTAACGTTTCAAATAAAGAATCGATGAGATTTTGCAAATTTTATGCGTTTTTTTTTTAAAAAAAGTTCTCAAGCTCTTAAAAAATCACCCGTTATATGTCATATCCGTTATTTGTACTGTTTAATCAGTCTTTAAAAACCTGTCAATTTCCGGCCCTTTGGAAAAATGCATTCCTTATACCCGTTCATAAGAAAGGTAAAAAAAACTTAGTTTTAAATTACAGACCAATCGCTAAACTATCTGCTATCCCTAAAATGTTTGAATCTATTATTTGTGATAATCTGTCTTTTCACTGTTCCACCGTTTTATGTGACAACCAACATGGCTTTGTTAAAAAAAATCTACAATTACAAATTTGTTACAGTTTACCACATTCTGTATTGATGCGTTTGAAAAAAAACAACAGGTTGACTGTACTCGTATTTTTACTGACTTTAGCAAAGCATTTGACAAACTTAACCACCGTGTACTTTTAAAAAAACTACAAAATATGGGTCTTAACGAAAGATTTGTGTTATGAATTTCTTCATATTTAAAAGATAGGTTATATAGTGTTGTTTTTAAGAGTGAACGTTCTAAATGTTTTACTGTTAATTCTGGTGTACCTCAGGGTAGCCACCTTGGCCCGTTATTATTTGTACTATTTATTAACAATCTTCCGTACGTCCTAGTTAATTCTATGTCTCTTATACATATATGCCGATGATGTGAAAATTTTTCGTACAATTAACTCTATTGAACACTGTTGTCTTCTACAAAGAGACCTTAAAAGTTTCTGGGAATGGTGCAATATTAATGGTTTAGTTTTAAATATTGACAAGTGTCAATACTTTGTAATTTGTCAAGTTTTACTGACCTTGGGATAGTTTTGGACTCTAAACTAACTTTTATTGAGCATTTTGACTTTATAATTAAAAAGGCTAACAAGACTCTTGGTTTTATTAAAAGATTTGCTCGAGAATTTCGTGATCCTTATGTATTAAAAACTCTTTATGTCTCATTCGTAAGATCCATCTTAGAGTATGGTTGTGTTGTATGAGCGCCATATTATGCGGTTCATATAAATAGATTGGAGTCCGTTCAAAGAAGATTTTTGAGATTTTGCTTAAGATTTCTACCATGGTCGAATCGAATTACCTTGCCACCTTACGCTCAACGTATTCAACTAATAAATCTTCCATCTCTAACAAGTCACAGAGCGTATCTACAATTTTGTTTTATTGTCGGGATTATCAATGGGTCGATTTCAGCTCCATTGATCGCGAGATATTTGCGAAAAACTGATTTTTGTGACCTTTTGACCCCTATAACTTTTTTAGCCGACACGATATCAATGTCGATTTTTCACATCTTCATTACAATACCGTAATAAAGGTGTATACAAAAATTCAGCTCACTAGGAATTTTTCCGCTTTTTCGGCTTTAAAATGCCTAAAATGACTAGACTATTATACTCGTAGTACCTATAAGTCGCAAGTAAAAATCATTCAATTTTTTTTGTCATAATAAAATAATGTTCAACTTATTAACTTTAAAAATTGTGTTTTTTTTGTGTATAAAAGGTTACATAAATCAATGCATTTATGTTATTTATGAGCAGTTTCATTGCAGAAACTACTGCCGCAATGAGCCAATCACCTGTTGCATTTGAGATACTAATTTATTATTTATGCTCTAAAATAGATTTTTGAATGACTTGCACCACAGAAAAATTCAAATAATTAATTCTTAATAATTTATAAACGATGTTAAGCAAATAAATTATCCTACTCATGTTTATTTTTAATATAATTTATCATTGAACATTTTTAAGAATTTTTATAAAATTTAAGATTAATAATGCTCTGATTGATGAAAAATAAACTAAACTATAAACTGTGTATACAGTGCCTTGCATAAGTAGAACCGCACCCTGTAAAAATGAGTTTTGTAGAAAATTAAAATGGGAATGACACCTTACTATTTTTTTATTGAATGGCATTACTAATCAAGTAAATTGAGAAGAAAAAAAAGTTCCGTTATTTTCTCTTCTGGTGTTTAAAAATTAAAAACAGATTTTCTTGTATTGTATAAGTATAACCGCATTTTTATTTTTATTTTTTCTTTATTTTAAGTAAATGTTTTAGGAAAAACTAGTAAGGGATCTTGCTGCCCCTATTTTCGACCAAGACAAAAATTCTTTTTGTCATACTGTTGACAAGGATTTTTAATATGAAATCGTCTATAGAGTTCCATTCTTCCACAATTGCTGCCTCTCGCAGCTCAGCAGCACTGACAAATTGCCTATTATGGGCATACATTTTGCGGGTCAAAATTTCCCAAAGGTTTTCAATAGGGTTACAATCTGGAGAACGTGCCGGCCACTCCATCAAAATTATGTTATTGGATTCGAAACACTCCAAACTTTGACGACTAACGTGAATCGAGGAATTATCTTGCTACGAGTAGAAGACATGGCGAACTCGACGAAATCGTCTTAAGTAGGGTACCAAATTATCCTGAAGCACCTGGGTGTAAGCTGAAGTGTTCATCTTTGTAGAGGTGAAGGCAAGTGCAACCTTACCACGGGAGCAGAAAGCCCCCCAAAACCATACAACTGCCACCGCCGAAGTTCCTCCTTGCTTGTGGGCTCTTGTCAGATTTGGAGCTGGCACCATTTTGCCCCGAGCAATCACTCTACTGCTTTTAAGGCACGAAAAACCGTTGAAACCGAAACTCCTAACCTCGATTCGTCACGAACTTTCGGCAAAGAATGCATCGAATTGGATGCAGCATTGATTAAAAGCCATAAACGCCGGGCGTCCGCAGAATGGATACGTGAACAAACAAAACTGCCGTATTTGGAGTAAAGAGCAGCAAGAAGCATTGCAAGAGCTACCAATGCATCCAGAAAAGTCACTGTTTGGTGCGGATTATGGGCTGGCGGAATCATTGGGTCGTATTTCTTCAAAGATGATGCGAATCGCAACGTTACTGTTAATGATGAGCTCTACCGTGCGATGATAACAATTTTTTTTTTTTGGCAAAATGGAAGAGCTTGACTTGCATGACATGTGGTTTCAACAAGACGGTGTCACATGCCACACAGCACGCGTAACAATGGACCAATTGAGAGGCGAGTTCGGTGAACAGTTTATTTCACGTTTGGTGCCGGTCAATTGGCCGCCTAGATCGTGCGATTTAACGCCTCTAGACTATTTTTTGTGGGGATATGTTAAGGCTCATGTCTATAGCGACAAGCCCGCTTCGATTGACGCACTGGAAGCCAATATTGAAGCATTTATTCGTGAGATCCGGCTTAAATGTTAGAAAGAGTATGCCAAAATTGGACTAAGTGGATGAACCATTTGAGGCGCAGCCGCGGTCAACATTTGCATGAAATAATCGTCAAATATTAAATTATATCGACCGTACTATCGATTTAAATAAAGATTTCATGAATTTTTCTCAATTTTGTGTTTTTTTTTTTTTAATTTCCGATAGCTCTTAAAAAATCACTCGTTATAAGAAGAGGAATAACCAGAGTTTGAGCTTATATCTTTCGAGTTTCTATTGGAATTTAGTATTGGTAGTCTCGAAGAACTTTTACACAAAGTAGAATTAATGTGATTTTCCCAATAACCAAAATAAACAAACATTTATGGACCAATTATGAATACTTTGAAGATCTTGATTTATGTTACCAACAAAGCTTTTAATAAAACTAATCAATTAAAGATGCAACTCATCTGGGTATATCTGTAAAAGTAAGTATCTCAACCTTGAAAAGAAAAGGAAGTATAGATATTGACATTTTGACATTCTATTTTCTATCTTGGTTTCGTAAAAATCGATAAGATGTATGAAATTCTTCTAACCTGTATCTTTTCCAACGAAGAAGGTAAGCATTGTTTAGAGGGTACATGAAGATATTTCTGGCCCTTTAACCGCAGAAAGCAGCAGTGAGTTTTTGAAGCAATAAATTCTACGCGGTTTATGGTTCTCCATTTGACAATGCAGAATTTAATTAGCTATTCATATGCTGCCGCTTTAAATGCACATCCGAAGAACAAGGACGTGAATGTGGAAACGAGTAGAAGTAGCTGAGAATACTGTCGTCAGCAAAACAAAAAATAATAGATAAGAAGTTTCAGACAAAAGACCATTGATGAATATGAGAAAAAAATCGGAGACAAAACGGATCACTGTTGCAAATTAGCATTTATTTTATGAATTACATACATAAGAGCGTCTAGTACTTGTATTGAGCGGTTTGAAAGGTAGTTTCTAATCCAACGAAGAAATTTGGCCCTCCTTCGGAAGTGGAATTGCAACGGTATTGTATGGTAAGCTCATTAAACTCCGATCTTTACAGCATTGTTAAATGGGGCAAAATGTTCCCCTTATGCCATTGTCGCTGAATGGCACTTGCATCGAAGGAACCGAAAAGCTTTCAATACTCGGTATGTGTGTTAACGACGATCACCGTTGGAATGATCACATACTCGAGACCGCCAAGAATGCTGCTAAATGCTTAGCATTTCTATATCGATGTAAGAAAGTTTTCACCCCTTCTGATCTGGCTACCATTTATAAGGCGTTTAAACGTCCAAAACTCGAGTATAACTCACACCTTTGAGCAGGCGCTGCACAATCTTCTCTCCATTTATTGGATAGAATTCAGAACAGAGCGTTAAAACTGATTGGAAACAGAGCTATCATGGATTCATTCCCATCTCTTGAACACCGTCGGAATGTTTCATGTATTTCCCTGTTTTATCGCTTCTTTCACAAGCAATGCTCACTCGAAGTAGCCAGTTGCTATATCCCTTCTTCTTCCAACTGTGATGTCTACAACAAACTTATCTACTGCTTAGAAGCTATAAATGACAAAATTGAACCTTATGATGTTATTCTTGTTATTGGAGACTTTAATCTACCAAATCTTGAATGGGCAAAATCACCGGAACTTGAATGTAATTATGCCGTCAATGCATCAAGCAACAACGAAGTCCTTTTTATCGATGGAATGACTTCATTTGGACTGAATCAATTAAGCAATGTCAAAAACCAACTTGGTAAAATTTTAGACCTCGTGTATTTTTCTGACCTCAATAATTCTGACGGAATTGCATTACTCGCTGATACAAAACTCATTGACGAAGATCGACATCATCCCGCATTATCTATTTCCTTAAACTTAAATATCATTAATGTAACTTATGTTTGTAAGAATATGCATGAATTCAACTTTAGAAAGTGTAATTTTTCCGAACTCCACCGTTTATTGAATAGCTTATTTCTAAACGTCAGTTTTGACGAAATGGTCTTTCGTTTTTATTAAATTTTTTTTTTGATTGTTTTTTAGAAACTATTCCGTTACGGAAAATAAGGCATTTCAGTAACACTCCACCGTGGTTTGATCAACATATTAAAGCTCTTAAAAATAAAAGAAACAAGGCTTGGGTGAAGTTGAATCGATCCTGGAGTAATGAAGCTCAAATTGACTATACTATACTAAGAGATGAATTTATCAACTACTCTAATTTTCTTTATTCGGACTTTATATCTAAAATTGAAGATGACCTTAAATCTAATTCGCGAAATTTCTGGAAATATGTTAACTCTAAAAGAAAATCTGATGGATACCCAACCAATATGAGTTATCAAAATTCAGAAAGTCATAACCCAGATGACATAGCAAATATGTTTGCCGAATACTTTCAGTGTGCTTTTGAAGTATCTTCTTACGATGTAAATAATACTTCCTCCGTTGATGAGTTTTTACATCTTAACTCGATTAACTTTATTATTTCTGAGGCGACTATCTTAGAGTATATTAATAAAATAGATGATTGTCTAAGTCCCGGTCCCGATGGTATTTCCCCTTTTATGGTAAAAAAATGTGCAATATAACGGGTGATTTTTTTGAGGTTAGGATTTTCATGCATTAGTATTTGACAGATCACGCGGGATTTCAGACATGGTGTCAAAGAGAAAGATGCTCAGTATGCTTTGACATTTCATCATGAATAGACTTACTAACGAGCAACGCTTGCAAATCATTGAATTTTATTACCAAAATCAGTGTTCGGTTCGAAATGTGTTTCGCGCTTTACGTCCGATTTATGGTCTACATAATCGACCAAGTGAGCAAACATGGCTACGTAAATAAGCAAAATTGCCGCATTTGGAGTGAAGAGCAACCAGAAGCCGTTCAAGAACTGCCCATGCATCCCGAAAAATGCACTGTTTGGTGTGGTTTGTACGCTGGTGGAATCATTGGACCGTATTTTTTCAAAGATGCTGTTGGACGCAACGTTACGGTGAATGGCGATCGCTATCGTTCAATGCTAACAAACTTTTTGTTGCCAAAAATGGAAGAACTGAACTTGGTTGACATGTGGTTTCAACAAGATGGCGCTACATGCCACACAGCTCGCGATTCTATGGCCATTTTGAGGGAAAACTTCGGAGAACAATTCATCTCAAGGAATGGACCGGTAAGTTGGCCACCAAGATCATGCGATTTGACGCCTTTAGACTATTTTTTGTGGGGCTACGTCAAGTCTAAAGTCTACACAAATAAGCCAGCAACTATTCCAGCTTTGGAAGACAACATTTCCGAAGAAATTCGGGCTATTCCGGCCGAAATGCTCGAAAAAGTTACCCAAAATTGGACTTTCCGAATGGACCACCTAAGACGCAGCCGCGGTCAACATTTAAATGAAATTATCTTCAAAAAGTAAATGTCATGGACCAATCTAACGTTTCAAATAAAGAATCGATGAGATTTTGCAAATTTTATGCGTTTTTTTTTTAAAAAAAGTTCTCAAGCTCTTAAAAAATCACCCGTTATATGTCATATCCGTTATTTGTACTGTTTAATCAGTCTTTAAAAACCTGTCAATTTCCGGCCCTTTGGAAAAATGCATTCCTTATACCCGTTCATAAGAAAGGTAAAAAAAACTTAGTTTTAAATTACAGACCAATCGCTAAACTATCTGCTATCCCTAAAATGTTTGAATCTATTATTTGTGATAATCTGTCTTTTCACTGTTCCACCGTTTTATGTGACAACCAACATGGCTTTGTTAAAAAAAATCTACAATTACAAATTTGTTACAGTTTACCACATTCTGTATTGATGCGTTTGAAAAAAAACAACAGGTTGACTGTACTCGTATTTTTACTGACTTTAGCAAAGCATTTGACAAACTTAACCACCGTGTACTTTTAAAAAAACTACAAAATATGGGTCTTAACGAAAGATTTGTGTTATGAATTTCTTCATATTTAAAAGATAGGTTATATAGTGTTGTTTTTAAGAGTGAACGTTCTAAATGTTTTACTGTTAATTCTGGTGTACCTCAGGGTAGCCACCTTGGCCCGTTATTATTTGTACTATTTATTAACAATCTTCCGTACGTCCTAGTTAATTCTATGTCTCTTATACATATATGCCGATGATGTGAAAATTTTTCGTACAATTAACTCTATTGAACACTGTTGTCTTCTACAAAGAGACCTTAAAAGTTTCTGGGAATGGTGCAATATTAATGGTTTAGTTTTAAATATTGACAAGTGTCAATACTTTGTAATTTGTCAAGTTTTACTGACCTTGGGATAGTTTTGGACTCTAAACTAACTTTTATTGAGCATTTTGACTTTATAATTAAAAAGGCTAACAAGACTCTTGGTTTTATTAAAAGATTTGCTCGAGAATTTCGTGATCCTTATGTATTAAAAACTCTTTATGTCTCATTCGTAAGATCCATCTTAGAGTATGGTTGTGTTGTATGAGCGCCATATTATGCGGTTCATATAAATAGATTGGAGTCCGTTCAAAGAAGATTTTTGAGATTTTGCTTAAGATTTCTACCATGGTCGAATCGAATTACCTTGCCACCTTACGCTCAACGTATTCAACTAATAAATCTTCCATCTCTAACAAGTCACAGAGCGTATCTACAATTTTGTTTTATTGTCGGGATTATCAATGGGTCGATTTCAGCTCCATTGATCCTATGTCGATTGAATTTCATTGCTAGTCGGTTTAGTTTTAGAAGACAGTTGCCAATATGTAACATTTTCAGGAGATCAAATTACTGTGCTAATAGTCCTTTAAATCTTTTAATTAATATTTACAATAAAAATTCACATTTAATCAATTCCAGCAATGACAATGTAAAATTAATTAACTTAAAGAAAATATTTTTTGTTTTAAATAACCCATAAATGTACATTAGATGTAAGTTTCTCTTTTTTTTTTGTTACAATTATAATTTAATAAAAATATGTACCTTTAGTATTTAATTTAAAAATATGTACCGTTAGTATTTAACGAAATAAATAAAGAATCTCCCCTTTACCAATTCACCGTGATACCCGCTTTGCTAGAAATGCTCATCAGTTCACCCTTGAGCCTAACTTTGGTCGTACCGTCAAATATAGAAATTCGTTTTTTAATTGGACAACACGATTATGGAATAACTTACCCGGCACAGTTTTCCCTTGCCATTTCAATTTGCAAACATTCAAGACCAATGGTCATCGACTCCTCCTTTCTCTCCCCTCCTAATTTCCCCCTCGACCGTGATATGTTTAAAACATTATAAGGGTCTCGCAACATACCCTTGAGCGCGAGTGAATTATAAAAAAAAAAATTGAATGCATTTTTGGTTTTATGCCAAACTCTATCAAATACTTGTGAAATATCAAATTTAATAATCTCACTCTTTCCAAAACGATATTATGTGACCCGGCCTATGAAAAGGTGGCTTATGACTCAAAGAATTATTTTTCACTTTTCTTTTTGGTTAGGATAGTTTTTGAGACGCTCTTTCACATGGTGAAAACCAGAAAGTCCTAACTTACTTAGAAGTGTACTAAAAATGTAGAGAAAGAAGAGCACAAACGAAAGAAAAACAAAATTTCATTGAAAATCCAGAATCAAGATAATACATGGAATTGAAAATGAAAAAAAAAGGATTGAACGCTACAAAAATGATTTTACCAAAAAAAAAGCTATTTTGCACATGTATTTAGCAATATTAAGTAGTTTTCTTCGTCGCAATCCTTGATGAAACCTTTGCATTGTTTATCTTTAACAGCTGATTTATCAAACATTTTTTTTTTTGAGTCATAAGCCACCTTTTCATAGACCGGGCCACATATATAGATTTGTGACAGTGTTCGGCGAGATATAAATAAATAAATTTGGTGGTGCAACAGCTCGGAGTGAACCAGAACCTAGTGATTTACAACTCTCAACCATTCCTGTGTGCGTGTTACCAGGAACGGAGGGAACCTACAATTTTCTGCCGATTCCGAACGGCTAATGAGCAGCACTTTCCATGACAAGAGATACTCTTGGAGAATTTGTCAATTCCTCGCAAGAGGCAGTACACCCCTGAAAACCTTCTTGCAGCGGTTGAGAATCGAACTCGAGACCTTCCGCATGACAGTCCAACGCACTAACCATTATGCCAAGGGGTATGGTGAGATATACTATCAGATTATCAATGAGCCTATTGCTACGAAAGTTATACTGCCTGTCATTCAAAAGTTCTTCGAAATATTTCTAAAGCTGCTAATTTATCAGCGTTTCTATGACCTTAGAAAGAAGGGGCGTAAGTGCAATTGGACGATAGTTAAAGGAGGAAGAAGATCCCCTTTTTTAGGGACAGGTTGGACAAACGTTGTAATCTATCCACTCGGAAAGAGACCAGTAAAATAAGACAGATGGAAAAGTTTACGCAATGGTTTTGCCAACATTGAAGAACATCTTATCGGAACAATAGGAGGGATAGCATCGGGGCCAGCGGATTTGTGTACATCTAAATCTTTCAGACGAAGTAGTATTTCGTATTTTTTTTTACAAAATACCAAAACATTTGTACTACCTTTTTGCTTTAATTTTTGGTCATGAAAAATTTGGTTCGTTAAATATGATCATTGCAGGTCTTTCTAGCTTGTTTTAACTTATACCGGTTTTAAAAGATTGACATTGGAAGACCACTTGCTTGGATTAAAGATTACTTGGCTGACCGTTCAATTGTTCTGTAGGTTAAACGAAATATAACACCCATGACATAATCCATTAATGGCTTTAAAGAAACTAAAAAGTCAATACTGGCGTTAATGACCATCTTTTATGGAATGAGCATACATTCGACTTAGCCAAGAACGCACCGCTTAGGTTTTCTTGAAAGATGCAAGACATTTAACCCTTCTGATCTGGCTACCATCTACCGGACCATCTGCCATCCGCATACATTATCATCTACACTGCTGCTAGGTTGTCAAATTTGGGACGATAACAATTGGCACGAGATCCACCAAATTACAATGCATCCAGAGAAAGCCATTGTTTTGGTGCGTTTTTCGGGCTGGCGGCATCAACGCTCCATACTTCTTTGAGAACGACGCCGCCGGCGAGGCCATCACCATCAACGGCGTACCCTATCGGTCGATGATACCCTAAATTTGGACGGAAACTAATACTATTTTGGCGGGTTTTTCTCAAAAACAATCGATTTATTTACAAAGATGTGAAGCTAAAATGTATAGCTTCTCTAATTCTACGCCAAAAAAATTTTGGCAAATTTTGTTGCGGAATCAATAGAAATAAAATGCACGACTGGATCGCACGAACTTTGGAATTTAAGATACATTTTATAAATATAAAACATGGATTTAATGAGATAATAATTTTCAAATGCATAAAATTGCCGTCTGGTTTCCGGAAAAGTATGAATTTATGCAAATAAACTTTAAAAAATAGTTTTATTATTAAATAAATTTTTTATATAAGAAATTTCTCTAAAATCTTTCAAGAAAAAAATGTGGGATGCAAATTTTAAGTATTTAATAATATTGATTTGAGAAAATAATTTCAAAAAATAATCGGTCATAGGTTTTGAAGATATTGATTTTGGGTTAAAATCCTTAGAGCCGTTAATGAAAAGTCGAAAATAAAAAAAACGGGTCTATGGCAGGTACCCCTAATAACATTTTGCCCCAAAATTTTTTTCGACCAAAATGTAGTCCATGTCCATAATATCACACTTAATTTTTTTTTATTAAAATCGTTAGAGCCGTTTTCGAGATAAATAAGATTTTGCATTACGGGTGTACGGGGGGTACCGTTAGTTTTGGAGCTAAAAAAAAATTTCAATTTCTCCTCTAGGGAATCACCGAAGACCCTTAAGTACCGAGTTTGAAGAAAATAACTCCAGTAGTTTAGGCTGTAGTTCGAGGTACAGACATACAGACATACAGACAGACAGGCGGAATTGCCGGACCCACTTTTTTCGTCTTCGCTATCATCGTAATGTCAACTTTGATCAAAATCTCGAGTTCGATTTTTTTTCCAAATTCAGAACTTGCCCTATAGTACCTATATCGCAAGTAAAAATGGGATGTCAATTTTAAGTATTTAAAAATATACATTTTAGGAAATAATTTCACTCGTTTTCATGATATTCATTTTTCAATAAAACTTTTTTTTTTAAATCCGAAAAATAACTTATAATTTTTTAAATACAATATTATTTTAAATTATTTATGGCTTTAATTCACAAGCTAGTGGGTGACTTATTAAGAAAATGTAATTCAGCAGCTAGTTACTGACTTATGAATTACAAAAATTAATTCATAAGTCACTTAGTAGCTTATGAATTAAATTTTTTTTAATTCATACATAAGTCACTAACTTGCTCATGACTTAATTTGTTTTCAATTCATAAGTCACTTATACGTAGTGAATTAATTTTTTTTTAATTCATAAGTCACTTATAGGTAGTGAAATTCATAGGTCAGTTATAGGTAGTGAATTAATTTTTTTTTAATTCATAAGTCAATTTTTGCTGCTTAGAAGCTACTTTAAAGCTTAAATAGGTACAAATTTCGTTCGCAATCATTGTTAACATCGTTAAGGAGCATATTTATAGAGCATAACTCTTTTAAAGATAATAATAGAGCCTTAAACTGTTGTGAACAGCCAATATATAGATCCAATCTTTTGGGGAGCTTTATTATAAAAAAAAATTATCAAAATAGGTTGTACCGTTTTGAAAAATTAGAAACAAAAAAAATGGTTCCATGGTGGTATCATTAATAATTTTTCGGAAACTTTTTTCAGCCATTAGCTTCTGTGGAACATTTTTTGCGAAAAAAAAAATATTCTATAAAATTTCGAAAAAAAAAATCGTATGGCAGCTGCCGTTACTTAAAAAAAAGATAGAAACGTGAAAATCTCGAGTTCGATTTTTTTTACGAATGCATTAATTTATTATCTGATTAATTCAACGAACAACAATGTCCTTTTCGAAGCTACACAGCAATCATGGAGGTCGATACCCGTGAAAGGTGTGAAAACCCGATTAACTCCACGCAACGTGCTTGTGTTGCTATTATTTCCAACAAAGGACATGCAACTAAATATTAGCTTAAGGTTCAAGAACGCAACTAATTCTTATGATAAAAATTTCTACTAACTTTGCTTCTTTGTTATATTTAAAGGTGGATCTGTTGGAAACTGAGTAGTTCTAATCAATTAATTTTATCTTTTGAAATATTTATGAATGTTTTCTTCACTTGAATGGGGAATGTCAACTAGTGGTGGCTACAAAATCCAGAACAATAATTATATTGGTCATCGATCCAAACCTTTACGTTCATGTTCAAGGCGCTTCAGATGCAAACGATTTTTGGGATGAACTACTCGTACAAGCAGTATTTAAAGACAATGGTCGGGCTAATGGAATACCCAGCATCTAAAGATGAACCGAAACTAAATAAACAATGTTGAAGAGTCAATTATTTTTTAAATCATTGTTGAAAATAATAACAATGGCGCAAAATTTTAGTTGAATAAGTACAATGTTAAAGCTGTTTTAGTATGAAACTAGGTTAAAACAACGATTTTGCAAATTTTAATCGAATATAGCATCATACTTTCTCTACCCTTTTATTAAAGTTAAAACTATCGAATACCTTTTTTATTTTTTTAGTATCGTACTATTTACAAACGCCAAACAAGGTCTGTTTACTTAGTTTTTTTTGCACGAACTCTCATTCTTTTAGGTGTGTTTAAAAGTAATTTATTAAGAAAATTGCTTTAGTACGATTCTATTTCGAAAATGTTTAAAATTAAGAATGAGTTAGTAAATTACTTCTAACTTAGCAAATTGTTAAGTAGTATCATACTAACACCTTAACACTAGGCTGTTGAAAATTTTACGCCAATGCTTTTTACAACACAAATCTATTGGACTTCAGAAATTAGAGACTGAATAAATGGTTGCCGATAGCCGATAGGTTGTTGAAAGCAAATGATCCACAAGTACGCATTCAGTATGCTCGGCGTGTTTCAAGAATTTTCCCAAGAGAGCAACGGGTTTATTTTCAAACTCATAATGAACGATGAGGCCAATTTCCACCTTAACGATAACGTGAATAAATAAAGTTGCAGGCTATAATGCATCGAAAATCCAAAAAAAAATTGTTAAACGTCAAATACACGCACTTAGATTCACACTTTGGTGTGGAATAAGCTCAGAAAGGATCATTGGACCATATTTTTTTCGAAAACGATGTGGATGGCTTTCAATAACGGGCAATGATTGGACAGAGGTAGAGAACAATAATTCATAGGAGTGGTTCCAACAAGATGGAGTGTCACAGCTCATCCTGCTATGGCTTTCCTGACGGAAAGTTTTGGTGTTCAGATCATATCGCATTCGTCCTTTTTAACGGCTCCAGATTTTTTTCTTTAGGGATAAGAACATGATATTGACAGGCGCTCTGACTGGTGTATTACAAATGGAATAGAGCTTAATAAAAACAAATGTAAAGTGATGCCATACTCAAGAAAAAGAGAACCTTAACTGTCTTCTTACTTTATCGAGAAAACATTAGTTGATCGTTTTTAAAAATTTAATGGCTTGTCAATTTTACTTCACGTCAAGCTGTTTTCCAACTCTTATATTGATGTTATGGCAAGTAAAAGCAAGATGCTTTTCTTGGATTAATACACAGGTTTGCTAAGGAATTAAACGCTCCTCATATTTCAAAGATTCTCTACGGTTCACTTGCTATCCCATCTTGGAATATTGTAGCTGTGTGTGATATCTACTATGTATCTTTTAGTAAAAAAAAGCGTACAAAAGCAATCCATATTATTTGCTCTCTGTCATCTTGCATAGTATTCAAACCATGATCTTCCGCCTTATGAAAATCGTTTGAAGCTGCGCTAAGGAAAAGAAGAAAAGTCAAGAATGAGTTTTTTCTCTTTCAACTCTTATCAGGGAAAATAACTATGGTTTAAATAAACTAGTAAATGTAATGTGTATTGATCTTAGCAGCTTTTATCATTTGATTGATTGTCTAGAAACAGTGAAAAAAATGATATGTTCTTAAGTTACTTATTTTTACCCTCATATACATTCATTTCATCTAAATTCTGTTATGTTATAAGCTAAATTTAATTTAAATTTTAATGTATCCATTATTGCAAAACAACTTAGACACAAGTCCTTCGTTGAGGAATAAATGATAACTTCGCATGTAATAAATAAAGATACCTAAACAGTAAGGTTTATGCAAATAAGCCAAAAGCGCAAAGTTTTAAACAGCCTATTATTAACAATTTGCTAACTTTCAAGTAGTTTACTAACTCATTCTTAATCTTAACCGTTTTCTAACTGGTACGATACTAAATAACTTTAGTACTTTAACTAAATAAAATAAAAGGGTAGAGAAGGAATAAAAGGGTAGAAAAAGTATGATGCCATATTTGATTAAAATTTTCAAAATAGTTGTTTTAACCTAGTTTCATACTAAAACAGTCTTAACATCGTACTAATTCAACTAAAATTTTGCACAATTATCTTTAAAACATATTGTGAACATATTTCCAAATCATAATCTAAATTTTAATAAATGCCAAAGTTAAATAAAATCAGAAAGAAAAATTGTAATCATCAAATAAATTCTAACGTTACTTAAGCCCCACCTTGTTTAGTTAACTTAATATTTGAATGATTTCAAGGTAAAGGAACAGATTATTCTAATTTCACCATTTAGTATCGTTATGGTTTGCTCCACTGTTAGAGTTACCTTTCCAAAGTATAGTAGTTTTAATTCTTTGTTAATTGGGCAAATTGATAAAAAATGAAATACATCTTCTTTTGATTTACTTCTTTTGTTATTGATTAACTTCTTTTGTTATTTACTCAGCACTTTATTTTGTTGTTAACCACATTTTAATACGACATAGAGCGTATAGAAGCTAAAAGCTATCACCCAAATTCCAAATGATCACCTGAGATACGTTTCTGCCATCAACGAAAATCTGGATCTAATCAACGCTTACGTAGAAAAGCTTGATTAACAGATGGATAGCATGAAACGTCAAACCATTCAATCAAAGACGATTTCCAAGGTTCTCTTGGATTGAACACATCGATTTGTTGCGATTATAAATGAAATGTAATCCATAAAAGAAAATTCGCAAGAACTTAAGCGGTGTGATTGTGGACGAAATACATTATCTCCCCAGGAAGGTAGAAAGAACAAATTACTCTATACTCGACGAAAACCTACTTATCAACGATGACACAATCAAATCTGAAAGCCTTAACTTTCCTGTTTTACCAACATTTTTATCGTCAATCAATGCCTCAATGGCTCCTGTTTCACGTTTACATACTTCACAGCTACCATTTCATCAACACCTTTAAGTGCCCCTCCTTCACCCTTTTCTGTCAGCAGTGTCTTTAAACGCATCTTCATCCTCTCCAAAACCGATTATAGCCAAGTTAGGCACTATAACACACCTCGAAAGACCAACAAAATATGTATATATTTTAAATCGTCAAATTTAGAAAATAACCGTTTGAGTTCTTCAAACCGATGATTTCGATGCTTTTCCCAAGCGTCCTAATTTATATTATTAAAACATTCATACTAAGAAAACAACCTGATCTTTAGACTTTTTCTTATTCGTTTTTCCAGCAATGGCCACAAAATATGCTCATAAAATGTTCAAATTAAAGAAACAACAATTCTAGTCTTTGGATGGTTTCACGTAATGTTTTAATCAGCAAATACCTAAAATATATATTTAATTAAAATCGTCAAATTTAATCATCCTAATACTATTTTCTTAGCGTTAAGATTTTACGCGCTCAAGGGTTTATTGTGAGACGCTTATAACGTTGAACATAAGCATAGCACGAGCGATGAGGGAATTAAGTGGGGAGAGAAATGAGGTGTCGGTAATAATTGGTATTGAATGTTTGCAAATTGAAATGGCAAGGGAAAACTGTTCTATAATCGTGTTATGTTATATACCCGAAACGGGTATTAAGTTTGAACTGAACTTCAAGCCAGCGCGCTCTGCTTGTGAAAGAAGCGATAAAACAAACAAACATTCCGAAGGTGTTAAAGAGATGAGAATAATTCCATGATTGTTGCCTCAGTTCTGGATTCTATCCAATAAGTTAGATTGAGAATTAGCTTGAACTAAGACAAATAAATGGGGTTGTTGAGGTCACCAAAATAAAAAAATTGCAATGTAAGTAATAAGTTTCATTCTGTTGAACATTTTTTTCCATTTGTTCAACTTTTCAACCGTGGTAATTTCGTATTTGATTTCTCAAGTTGAAAACAAATTCGATTTTTACGAATGTTATCGTACTTTTCCTACGTTTCGCACTTCGTGGTCTGTCTTGAAATAAACCTCTTATTTTACCTCCGTATCAAGACCGACTTCTGTTAATCAACTGGAAGAACAAAGAGCAATTAGCGATATTCTCTTCATTCATCGATTACTTTCAGGGTCTTGACTGCACAACTCTATACAATTCTATCTCTTTCAAAACTAATTCCCGTAATATAAAAAATCCTCGTCTCTTCTATCTGCCTACCCACCGTTCCTCTTACTGCTCCAACGAACCTATTACTCGCATGCTTCGGAGGATTAATTGTAACATTAACTATTTCGACTTTAACCTCAGTTCATCCTGCCTGAAACTCCGTCTTAATCATCCTTCCATTTCCCAATCCTAGATTTAAGAGCTATACTTAAGTTAGATTAAGAATTAGCTTGTATTAAGCCTAATAAATTGGGGTCCCCACCTCAACAAAAAAAAAAGAGTTGAAGCTCTAATTTCTTTAAAAAGTCATGACAAATTTACTGCACACCACTATAAAAAGGTTTAAAATAACAACTGTTATTCTCACCCACGCTTTTTGAAGAAAACTAATAAAGAAGGCAATAAAACAGATCGCAAAACGCAACATTTGAAAGCGCTAGATTAAGAATATACAAAGCACATAATGTAATTTGAAACACAAAATATATTTAGTAAATATTGAGGCAGGTAGTGTACTGTCCAAGAAAATATTTTGAATACGACTGTTGAAGTGCTGTAACTGGTAACGATTTCATTTGGTCTAGATTAAACGCGCTAAAATTGTCTTCCAGTCATTTTCGCATCGATCGTTTATTCATAACAAGTTTTATAGATGCTTTATAGATGTAAAATTAGATAAAAATATGTTTTACTATATTAAAATATTAATATCTAAAAAAACTAATGGTATTTAAGAAACGTGCAGTGTGGGCGGAGTTACTAGGTAGAATCGGTAGTATCAAAATAATTAAAATAAAAAATATTTAAAAAACACAATTAAAAACAAAAGAAAACAAATAAAAAATAATGTACCAACAAAAATTAAATCAAATATACTTACTGGGGACAAAAGATTAGGAATTAAGTAACCTACAAATAAATTAAAAAAAATAAGTCAGTAGTAAAGAACAAAACAAAGACGAATGTTATAAATCAATATTAATTTCATATTCAACTATAATTTTTCAAATATGTAATGTTAAAGTAACTGTATGAACAAAATAAGAAGAGGGACTCAACAAAACAAATAAGACGGTTAATAAAATTAAGTTTTTCCAAAACAAAAGAAAAAGAATTTACTTGAACATGCAGTAAATATATAAAATATTAAAGAAGAATTTCAAATTATAACACTAAACTGTCCTCTCACCTTTTACTTATAGTGATATCGCAACTAAATAGATGGTTTTACACATTTAAAAAACGGCACAATGTAAAATAACTTACCTATGGTGTGTTCTGATTCCAGAAGTCTCAACAACCGATTTAAACCAGAGTGGTATGTCAACGAACCTTATCTCATAAGCTTTAATGAATGGTTGCTCTAAAAGTTCGGGATATTTTGGCCTTTCTTGATGATTTTTTGTTAAACTAAAAAAAAATAATTCAAAAAATTAATATTATAATTAAATTTAATAGTTTTTGATTACCATTTCGTAACAAAATCATGAAAATCTGAGCTAAAGCCTTTGTCTCGTGGAAGGCAGGGAGGCTCGGAATCTAAGACCTTTGTAAGCACTTCGAAGTCAGTATTACAGCCTTCATAAGGGGAGCGCGCTGTTGCCAGTTCGACAAGTGTTATGCCAAGAGACCAGACGTCAGCTCGAATATCGTACTTTGGTTTTTTGGGATCAATTCTTTCGGGCTGGAAGTGATATATTTGTTATTTGTTATTTGAACTTTTCTTTTTTACTTATGTTGAGAACATTTTTTTATAGAAACAAAATAATTTTTATTTTATTTTGAGGGTTGATAGTTTTGACATCTTCTTTAATTTTGATCTTGTTCTTATATTAATAATTTTGTATGTGCAGGGCAACACTAGTTATCATTATACACACAATAATATAATAATAATATTTGTTTTATAGTAAAAGACAGATGCGACGCACGCCTGTGCTAGGATCTTATCTTAGAAGTTTTGTTACAGAAAAGCTTTCAGACTGGAACATATGGTCCTACTATGTTTTCTGTTAAAATACTTCGGTTCACTCAGAGACAAAGTATACCCCTTTGTAATTAGTATATAGGTAGCCAATGCGCAAGGTGTCTTCAAATTGACTCACGATGTAGATCCAGTTTACAATTATGAGGACACAAAAAATACAAAATGCTAAGGATACTCTAACTGCATGGAAGTTGTTAAAGAATAGATACGAGACGGACTAAATCAAATAATTTAAAATTCGTAAGTCTTGTCTTCATAACGAAAAATTCGAGAAGATGACAGCACTATTGTCTGATCATCGCTTAACATGAACCAAGGGGAACCCCTTTCACTTCTCTTCATAGCAAAAAATACTACGTACTTGCACAAATACCCGATATATATGGACTTCCAAAGATCCACAAGCATATCATGCTCCTCAGGCAGTTAACGTCATCAATGAAAGTAACATGCAAAGTATCTAGGAAAAGTATTAGTGTGTGATGAAATAATCACTCTAATCAGTAAAAAATTCGTTTG
Source organism: Chrysotoxum bicinctum (assembly GCA_911387755.1). NCBI lineage: Eukaryota > Metazoa > Arthropoda > Insecta > Diptera > Syrphidae > Chrysotoxum > Chrysotoxum bicinctum. Next base: position 87,869,350 of record OU426990.1, on the reverse strand, counting down.
AGCACAAGAACCGTGAAATATTTTAAACTTAATTATGCTTAGAAATGGGATAATTTTTTCGATTTTTGTATCAATAAGAACAACGACCTTAAATTTAAGGAGAATTTGAACAAGCAAGAACAAGCATTGAAAGTCAATGGGAAATCGACTCTGGCGGATAATAGCAGATTTGGTGTTGGACTTCTTACTTAATGAATGTTTCCAAGTGTTATAAACCAAAGTTTATATGAAAATAATTTGGTGAGATTATTTTTGATTGTGGACAGAGAACAAATTGATAATGCTTAGATGCCTCAACTAATTTCATGGGAATATTTACTTTACTGTGGACAGGGAAAAGAGTTGATCGATAGTATTTCTGGATGTAGAGGTATATCGTGAAAATTACCGGCTCTTTATCGACTGATATCGAAAAGACATGGCATCGGGAAGACCCGTTAATATGAAATCAAGCACCGTCATAAACATAAAGCTCAATCGGTTGTTAATGTCCCTAAGATTTCCGAAAACTGTAATGAAATAGTCGCTAAACGTCAACTTAACGAATAAATTAAACGCGACCATGGCTTCCATCTTCAAGTGTCTGAAAAGAAAACGGAAAAGGACCACCGCACAAGCGTAGTCTACCAAATAAACTGCCAAGATAAAACTAACGAATCATGTAGCCTACGTCGGAACGACCAAACAACTCCTTCGTCAAACAATAGCGAATCACAAATCAGACAATCGTTTAAAAAATACTGGAAAGACGGCATTGGGATGCCATAGCTTTGAGACTAACCACCAACTGGACTTTGGTGGAGATCTTTGCTACACGTTAGAAACACTACACATAATTAACAACAAAAATAACATGAACCGTAAACAAGACATACATACAAAAAATTTAATTTAATTTTAACTTTACAGGTCACCGACATCTCAAAATTTTACGTTCCGTTCCGTGAGAAGAAACTTTGCTGCGGTGCTACAAGATTGAAATGTTTCTGTTATGGTTATATCACCTATCATTTTTAAAGCTCTTTTTTGGATGCTATCCTAGACACTCAGTGAGTTATTGAAGAACCTGCCTAATTATGGCAATTGTATTCGAGCTTTGGTTAAATATAGGCCTTATAAATTACACACAGATCAAAAGGGATGAAAAATTGAGCCATTGAGTCCATTCACCCAAGCTCCAGATTTGGTCAAAGCGCTCAATACTGGAAGGTTGTCGAGGGAGGGAAAAGCACACAGTTTTGTGATGTATTTCGGAAACTGTAGCAAAAAAGTTGATTGTAAGGGAGTAGATGAATGTAAATGGAATGGGACATAAGCGGTTGCTTCAAGGATTTTTTCACGTACAAAATTATTAAAAAGAGACGGGTTGGTTCAAGACTTAAGATATGAATTAAGGGCGGAAATTATATCACACTTTAGTTCGTATTATTAGAGGCGATGAATTTATTTACGGTAGAGTGCTCCAAAGTGTTATTTAGTTCATCGACACGTTGAGTGGTTTCATCAAATTTAACTAATAAATTGTTAAAAACAAAATTGTTACGCAACAGCTCCTTGTCTTGCGACCATTCCTATATCCGTTTTGTTTGCAGTACGCTTGAAGAATCGGTGTTTGAACAAGGATTCAATACATACAAATAAATATTTAGAACATATGCATTGTGCTGACATTTTGAGTTAGGGTGTGTTCAAAGTATGAGGTTGGATATTTTATTGGATTGTAAAGGTGTTTACTCAATATCAGAGGCTGAGAATTGAACAGACTTCCAAGGTGAAAGTTCACCCACTTGATAATCTTGAAGTAAACTAAAATAAAACGAAGTACCTGTTATCAAGATATACCGAATATTACTTTGAGTTTGTCAGAAGGTACATCTACCTTTCAGTAAATATTACCACCTAAGAGGAGTATTACTAAAGGAGACCGGTGCTTTTTCTGTTTGACGAAATAAATGGATTCAGCACTACACACGTAAAACAAAAGCTTTTTGTTTCAGAATTCTCAAATGATTTAATTCTCTATGACATATTCTATCGACTACAAAGCGAGGTTGATTGTCTAAACAAATTCCTTCATAAGTAGCATGTTTTGAGTATGGAATCTAAAATAAAAAAAAGTAAAACGTTTTTAAAAATTCATAAATGATAAAAAGCGATGACTGGTATTCCGAATTTAGTTCACTAGCAAGATAAAACGTCTAGTGACCCTTCCAAGATTTGAAACTTTTTCCAATGTTTTTTTCATTCAGTGTTTCAATTCCCAGTTTCATGTTATACTTTAAATTTGAGTGCTTTATCTTATTTAGAAAATATTAGTGAGTCGCAAGTTTCAGGCAAGGAAGTCGTATTATTTAAAAAAATAAACTATACACTAAGTCAACTACCACGTTCCACGTTCAACAACTGTGTGGTGAGCACTTTAAAACAAGACTTTCAATGTGATTAGTTTACACAGAAAAGTTAAATTAGCTTACATAGAAAAGTTAAATTACACAGAAAAGTTAAATTAGTAGCAATTAGAAATAAACGGTGAAATTTAAAAAACTAGACATGATCTTCTTTAAATAGGATGCATGTGATTTAGTTTTGTCCACTTAATTTTTAAGTTCTTAATTATTTTGTTGTTTTATAAGTATAAATTATATTTACTCCGGTTTAAGCAAAAAAAAGGTAAAAATCGAACTACATTAGAGTAATTTAGGTACACGTAGAGCGATTGATGCCACGGTACGGAAAATCTTTGACTCTTCGGTACGGCGCACTAGAGGAAGCCGCGATTCAGAAATTTAGTAGCTTGTCTATATGTTTACCAGTATTAGAACTCACTCAATTTATTTATGCATATTGGTAAAAAATATGTTTTACTCGCACCGCATTTTATGAGCTCCACACAAAATAGAATATGCAAAAAGGGCAGGGCCCAAATTTCCATGTAATTTTCAAGATTTCTTATCTTTACTTACGGAATTTGCCAAGTTTATTTCATAAATAAATTGAGGAATTCTGACCTTTCTTTGTTCAATACATATCAAACTTACTCAAGACGTGAAGGTTAAAAGAAAAAAACACCAATTCTTTGGGTTCGAAGTAAAAAATTAAATTTTTCGTACGTTTTACTTTTAAAATATTCAAGTTCAATTAAAATAAAATCAAATGATTGATTTAAAAACGCTATTTTCGGGGCATTATTACTAAAAAATATTTGCAAACAAAATCAACTTACTGCCATATACGCTGCACAACCGGCTGACCTTGTGTTAGCTTTTGAGTCAACCAATCGACCACTTATACCAAAATCACAAAGTTTTATGTTTCCCCTTTCGTCTATGAGAATATTTGATGGTTTCACATCTCTGTGTATAACACCATGCTTCTCTTTGAGATACGAAAGTGCTTTCACAGTCTAAATATAAAGTTAAATGTATTATAAAAACAGTAGATATAAATTACGATAAAAAAATTCGGGCTTACCGCAACTGTAACTTTACCAAGAATCATTTCTGGAACGGGTTTCTTTGAGAGTTTCAGAAGCTTATCGAAACACATTGCCATCAATTCCATGCAAATCCATACATCAGGATCACGAACGAAACATCCGAGGCACTGAACAATGTATTGGCAGTCATGTGATTTAAGAACTACATCCAGATCCATAAGTATTCTCTTGTTCTCTTCGGTGTTGCCTGTTCGGCGCATTTGTTTGACTGCAATAACTGTTCCACTTGGAATGTGTTGCATCTTCACCACGTGACCACTCGTTCCATTTCCCAGATCACCTATATGCTTCAGGTCTTGGATATCAGTTTTGTAGGACTGATTATTTATTGTGAGGATTCCAGTTTGCTTCATGATCTTTTTGAGTTTCTTGTCTGTTTCCGTCTCGGCTGCGGGATGCTGAGCTACAACTGGTAGGTTCAGGGATTTCCTAGGCCGAACTGGTGTCGTTTCCACTGAAGTACAATTAGAAGAAATATCAATTAAGAGTAAAACTAACAACACTAGAAGTAGGTATTGTGTACTGTGTACATGGTTAAAGGTGCTACAACAAATTTGCGTTTCATTGCAGAGATGTCATTTTTCTTCTCGTTTTTTCAATAAATTTATCAATTGAATTAATTTTTTGAAAATATACATTTTCAACGCGTATAAAAAACATCAATGACAAGTACAAGATTTATATTGGGAATAAAAATAAAATTTATATCAGATTTTGTATTCCTTACAATGTTGCGGGCGGGTCGGTAGTGTCTGTCGAGGAGGGGCAGACATTTGTGGTGGAAATACCATACGTGAATCATTTTCGGCTTGCAATCGTTCTTCTAGGGTTTGTAGTTTAATGCCAATTGTGTCTATAGAACTAGACATTGCTAAGATAAAATCTTTTTGTTTTCTAGTATACGCAAACTTAAAATTTATTTTGGAAACACAGTAGATATATTTTCTTTACAAAAGAAAATATAGCAAATCCACACCACACCGAACCGAGAGAAATAATACTTCTCTCCAATCCCCACTTAATATTGGAGAGAATTATTTTTGAAGTTAAAAGCAAAGTGATGCCAAGATGCTTGTATGAATGCAACCATCAATGCATACAATTATGCATCCGAAATACACGAGAAAGCCGTGTTTTTTACAAGTTCATATAGAATTGTAGAAAAAAACTTAGACTGCTTTTAAACGAAGCAATATTACCTTGCGATTTTTAAGCCTGTAGGAGAGAGACGTGTGTGGTGGCGGGGGTACACAAAATTGCACGGGTTGAAAAAATTGCAGAGTTATCGTTCTTTCTTCTTTGTGGTTTTCCTTACTTGTCAGGTATGTTTCATTTCTATTTGGCGTTCGCACAGTGAACTTCGATATACTCACTAGATTAAAGAGTGCGGAGAGAGGACTCCTTTTCAATAGAAGAAAAGTTAACTTTCATTAAAAATCGCTGTGTTTAAAAGCATTCATGCAATCAAAAGGAAGTCAAAAGAGAATCAAAGATTAAAAATCGCTTTCGTGTAAAAAGCAGTATTATAGAAAAGAGATGAACTATATTTGGTTGAATGTCCGCGCAGTTGCATATAATTAGATGTTACACAAAATAGCGAACTCATTTTAGGCAATCGTTTAGTTTGTGTCAAAACACAATTTTTTTAGTTGCTAGAACCAAGCAGTTTGCGAAACTAAAACTTGAATGTGCGCGCCTAGCCTTAAAGTTGCAGTTGAAGTTGCGGTGTCAATCTGTTTCCCGCATAAGCAAGTGCAGTCACATTTGTTTTCCTCTTTGTCATGTCAAAATATTTTTTTTTGTGAAAAGAAGACGTCAAATTATGAAGCTGCCCACCATCTGTCATCTTCAATTGGAGTCAAAAAATCTGTTATACAATGTAGGGAATGCGCTATCCAGTGTATTATATACCCCTCACACACGCCACATCGATCAACCTAATCGACAAACTTTGAGTATATATAATATGGAGGGCTCGTTTCTATTCCAAATGCGTGACTATCATAGGGGGCGCTGCTCAAATTTGTGTAATGTCGATTTCCTTTACACACTAGGGATTTTAGGGATTGCGATCCCTTGTCAAATTTTGACATTTACGACAGATTTTACGTTCCTTCACACCAAAAAAATCGATTTTTTTTGACAGAGATCAAATCTTCCGAATCCGTATTTGGAGAGGGATTTACATGTATACGAAATACGCACACTAAAAAGACAAAATTTGACAAGGGATCGAAATCCCTAAAATTCCTAGTGTGTAAAGGAAATCGACATAAGACAAAGTTTTTTGACAGCGGCAACCAAAAAAAAGTTTTTGGCAGGGTTGATTGCCTTGCGGGAAGATACTAAGTTAGAACAAAAGAATAGCATACAAATTAACAAACAAAAAAAACATTTTATTATTCAATATTTTTGTATCATTAAACCACCAAATAAACACTAACAGCCGTATTTATTAGAATTCCCTAAATGCGTGAATAGTTATGCAATGCATAAGGACTTATTATGGCTAAAACACATGTGCAGCATTTTCCCTGCAGCTGAAACAGATGTGCAGCAAGTCTGCACGCAGCAATGCATGCAGCGCTGCAGCCAGAACACATGTGCATACTTCCTAACTTTAATGATGCCTAGTGCTGTCAAAACAAAAATGACATCTGCCAAATTTTTATTCTTTTTGTTTGCTTAAATTAAATTGTTTTGTACTTAAACTATTACTTACAAGTTTATTTTAATAAATGGATATTTTAACAAACAATCATAAAATTTTGATTCTGATTGCCGTATATGAGAAACACCTCAAGTTCTTAAAAGCATGTCATTTGTCCCAGATAAGAACTTTAAGGCCTCATCATCACCTTCTATGAGTTTGTTGTCACAGAAATAAATTATACTTTTAAAACCTTTCGACAGTCGAACGAATTTGTTGTCTTTGTTAAGAAAAAAAAAATTTAAAAAAAACTCATTGGATACCAATAAAAAAATATAATAAAACAATCTCTATACTACTGACGGATATTTCTAGCATTAAAAGTCATCCTCCACGTCGATAAATTCAATTTCTAATTCAGCAAATACGAGTATTCAAACGAAAGTACAACCTTCTTAAAAAAAATTGCGGTTTCCAATTGTACCTAGTAATTTCTTGATGTTAACTATTTGGTTGCAAATTCAAAAGACAAGATTATAAAAAAGAAAATTTCTTTCACCTAATTTGTTCCTAATTAATTGTTGTTAATTGTTTAGTCTGTGTGCTTTGTGTGGTTGTGTGGCGATTTTGGAAAAGAAATATTTAAACCAGAAAAAGAAAAACTAGAAAATGATGCAGCCAATGTTCACAAGTGATTTTCATAGGAAAAAGCATTTCGGTCCTGGTGGCTCCTTTAATAGTAATGCTGAAAAGATCGCACCTGCTGCAGCAGCACCCCGTGACATTGCTGCAACTAAAGAGGAAGCCAAAGATACCGAAATAGTTGAGATGCGACCGGAGCATTTATTCAAACATCCATTTCAAAACAAGTGGACTCTTTGGTATTTGGAGAGTGATCGATCAAAATCATGGGAGGAATTACAAAACGAAATTACCAGCTTCGATACAGTTGAAGACTTTTGGAGTCTATACAATCACATTAAGGCCCCATCTGAGATTAAAATCGGCAGTGATTACTCTTTGTTCAAAAAAGTAATTCGACCAATGTGGGAAGATAGCTCTATAAAGCAAGGCGGTCGGTGGATGATTTCATTGACCAAGGGTCATAAACTATCAGAAATGGACAATCTATGGTTGGATGTTCTTCTTTGCTTGACTGGTGAAGCATTTGATCATTCGGACCAAATTTGTGGCGCTGTCACTAACCTTCGTGGAAAAGGAAACAAAATTGGCATTTGGACTGCTGATGGTAACAATGAAGAAGTAACTCTTGAAATCGGTCAGAAACTAAAAGATTCATTGCGTCTATCGAAATCGACATTACAATATCAATTACACAAAGATACAATGGTTAAACAAAGTCACAGTGTGAAACAGAGATTCGCTCTCTAAAGGGTGTTTTAGATTTTTCTGTTAAATATACCAAGATACGGTTTATTTTTTAAAACAGAAATCATCACACCTACTTTTAAATTATCATTTCTCCCTTTTTGCAAAGCTCTAGTTATATATTTAATTATAATTCCTTTTTTAACAAATTGATATATGAACAAACAAAAATTAACACGGATTTAAACAAAAGATAATATCGTCAGATTAATCTATTCCATAGAATTAGACAAGAAATAGAACTCATAAAACAATTTCGAAAGACAAGAGCTGTCCCTATCTATAAAAAGAAATATAAAGTTATTTGCTTCCGCTGTGTCTCATACGAATAGTGGAAAACAAACAAAAAATAATCACCCATATTCTGAAACTCGTATTTATGACTCGTATTCGACTATAGTCGTACTTTGCTATTCCAGGAGTCGTACATTCGACTTCAATTGTACTAATATTGGGAAACGCAAAACATCGCATACGACTATTCATACGTATATTTGTGTACTTTATTACTCGTGTTCAATTTTCTAAACGAGACTTGATTTTTTTTCATAAAAATGGACAAAAAATTATGTAAGTATATTGATACCTCTTGGCACAATGGTTAGTGCGTTAAACTATCATGCGGAAGGTCTGGAGCTCGATTCTCAGCCGCAGCAAAATGTTTTTCAGGACTCAGGAGTGTACTGCCTCTTGCAAAGAATTGACAATCCTCTAAGAGTATATGTATCTCTTGCCTTGGAAATTGCTGCACATTAGCCGTTCGGAATCGGCAGAAAATTGTAGGACCCCTCCATTCCTGGTAACACGCACACAGGAATGGTTGAGAATTGTAAGTCACTATAGGTCCTGGTTCACTTCGAGCTGTTGCACCACCAAATTTTGTAAAGTACATTTTTTATTGGTTTATTTATTTGGACTCAACGTTATTAACGCGCCCATATTTAGTAAAATAATAAATCTTTCTCAATTTGAGGCATTGGTTTCTGCATTGGAAGAAAATTTGTAGGTAGCAAGGGGCCAAAGGAAGAGTGGAAAACTCAAAGCAAATATTTAACAGTTTTGGGCGGACCTTTCGGTAAAACTAAATAGCCTTGAGCCACCCATCCGAAATGGTCCAGCTTGCCTTAAAGTATGAAATATTTAACAAATTGTAATACATATCTCTTTAGGTCTGCAATGATCAAAAGTATTTAGTTAAAACAGAAACTGCGTCACAATAATCAGCAATTTAAAGGCACAGGGGTGGTGAAATTACAACCATATGCTAGAGCAAATTTGAGGTGTGCATTGCTAACATTTTAAATTAAAATTGTTAATCCCCAAGGATCAAAGATTGGAGTTTTTCAGCCTCCTCCTGCAGTCGACACGATAAATGCTGAAGATGAAACTGAGATAGTTCAAGAATATAACGAGGATTCACAAGCCCGTAACACCTTTCGTACAAACAAAAAACAAATAAAATAGAAGAAGAGCTACTTCAAATCAATGGAGCTCGTCAGAATTTTATTATAAATAAAATAATTTAATTGAAAAAAACAACAAATGACTTTTTCAATTCAAATTTATTGATTTTGACAATAACCTACGGGCGACAATATACGTTGTTTTTTTTTCACCGTGGGGTTTCCACTGATGCAAGCATCTCGGTTCTTTTTCATGGAAATATACCTGATAGAACCGAATAACACCATCTTCCCCGCCAACTCCATGTGTTGTACCGTCGGGTGATAGAGCAACCCAAGTTATAACTAAAGTTGGCTCATAGAATTTAAGATAACCAGTGGCTATGTCTGTTGGACAAAATTTGCCAATCCCATAATTAACATTAATGGTGTTCACATTGAAACACTGATAAATACTGCCTCTGGCCCACACAATCAACTGATCACTCTCTTCGTCGTCATTGCTCGAACAATCCACATAAGGACACCATGAAATTTTATCATATTTAGGAGGGTCTTCGATTTTGATAGGCAAATTACAAACCAAAGTCTCGCTGATCATATCGATTTTGTGGACATACAACGAACTGGCATCAATCGAAGCCAATATTCGCTCATTTTCGATGTGAGCGAACTGCAGATCCAGCATCTCTCCGGACATTCCCTTGATCAATGCGCGAAGGCCGAAAGTTAACCACTCGAACCATGTCTTCGGTTCTGGAGATTTTGTTGTTCACATTTATAACTTATGCTATATGCTTTCAGTCAATATGAACGGCTATCAAATGGCCTGGATAATTTTTGTCTCCCATTTGTAGTCAACGATGTTTTTGAGTTTCACTTTGGAACTGCCATGATCATGATTGCCAGCGCTTCCGACGATGGTCACGTTTGGTTCGTTAATCTCATAGCAGTGTTGTTTTTCGCCGGACATGAAAGCAATAACATTTAATGAGAGTATGTCGCTGCTGGATTTTGTTATGAAACTACTCATTTTATTAGCTGGCTTATTTTCTTGATTCTTGGATGAATTCTCCGGATGAAGTTCTTGTTTTTTAGTATAAAAACTAAAAGTATAAGAAACGCTATTAACATATCACATTTGGCTATGGGACAAATCCTTGTTGCAAATGGAATTTATTATTTTGCAGATTTGGTGGTTTTTCAATAACTTTTTTTTTGCAAATATGACAGACAATGTCAACAATCTGTCAATATCAGTAATGCCAAATAGCAATTATTTGGAAATTTTTGTTTTACAATTATGGCTGCAATGAAACTAGGCAGCAAATTTAGGAATAGAGACATCGTGCAGCGCTGCGCTGCATGCAGACTTTCAATGATTCTGCTCCCATAAGAACCTGTGTAATTAAATTTCGCTGCAGGGAAAATGCTGCACATGTGTTTTAGCCATAATGGCTAAATAAATGCTATTTGGCATTACTGATATTGACAGATTGTTGACATTGTCTGTCATATTTGTAAAAAAAAAGTTTGTTTTTGTCTTTGGTGGAAAACTTGATATTGATACAATAATGGAAGAAAAAATAAAACAAATTCATTTATGACAAAACAAATCCGTACAATGAACAAGAAGTGAAAAGAATTTGTTTGTCTCCGACTCGTATTTTTGTTTATTTTCAGACAGATGAAAGATTGTTGTTCGTCGACAAACTCAAACTTTTAATTTTAAGAAAAGTCTTATTTAAAGAAAGTATTTCCAAAGAAAAGATAAGAAATATACACTTAATAATAAAAGGTATGATGGATGATATTTAATTTGATGGATGTACGTATGGATGATTATGTTGCGGATGTTCAATAATGCGTGCGTGCGTTGCGGATGATTATGCGTTTAATTATTGTTTTGTCTTCGCGTCCGTCCGATCTCTGTGGCTTCTCGTTGTCGACTGACTCTCTCTCTCTCTTCAAATTACTACATTCCACCCCCCGTGGATCCTCTAGGATTCACCTCTTATCGATAAAACGGCTAGTTTATTGGAAGGACGTTTCAGAAGAGCAGTCGCAGTTTTTACTTCGGCGATTCGAATGTGGCCATCTTTAGCTGGAATAACCTTTGTAATCCGTCCCTTTTGCCATTGACTACGAGGTTGGCCAGGATCACAGATGATGACAAGATCGTTGACTTTAAGTGGTGGTGGTTTATCATGCCATTTGGAACGGCGTAGAAGTTGCGGTAGGTATTCCACTACCCATCTTTTCCATAAACGGTCTTTTAAATTTTGCGCAATTCTCCATTGTTTTTGCAAACACACTTTAAGGTCTACGGGATGTGGTGTTTGTGTTGAGTTTACGCATCCCAACAGGAAATGGTTTGGTGTTATTGGCTCGTCTTGTTCATTGGACAACGGAATTTCAGTTAGAGGTCTTGAATTGATTATATTCTCCGCTTCTAAAAGAGCACATCGAAGCGTCTCCACTCTTGGTGCTTCTTCTTTAAGTGTTTTTGAAAACAACAGCTTCACAATTTTAATAAGTCGTTCCCAGCATCCTCCGGAACTAGGGTTTACAGGGCAGTTGAAAATCCAGGCTACATTGAATTTGGTTGATTCGTCTATGATTCTGTCGGTGTCTAGGAGACACTCATTTTTCTTCAACTCCTTCTGCGCACCAATAAAATTAGTTCCATTGTCACATCGGATGGAAACTGGTGTCCCACGACGATTGATGAAATTCCTAAGGCACATTATGAAAGCGTCTGTTGTTAGATTTTCGGCTATTTCAAAATGGGCTGCTCGGATGGTCAAGCAGGTGAATATAACAACCCATCTTTTTTCACGGCGTCTTCCAATAGTCACATTCAATGGTCCAAATAGGTCAACACCTGTGTAGGTGAACGGTCGAACATATGGTGTTACTCGGTCTGTTGGCAATTGCCCCATTAAAGGCGGATTTGGGGCGGCTCTGTCAATTTTACATCTTGGGCATTTTTTTGTTACGTCTTTTAATATTATTTTAATTCGAGGCATCCAGAACGTTTGTCGAATTTGATTGATGACAACGGCAGCATTTTGATGGTGGTATCTCTCGTGGAAACTCTGAACAATGAGTCTTGTAGCTATGTGATTTTGTGGAAGTATTATTGGTCTTCTTGCGCTGTATGGCAGACAAAGCGCTTCATCCAATCGACCGTGAAGTCTCAATAAACCTTCTGCATCTAAATATGGTGTAAGGGCGTAAATTGAACTGGATTTAGGAATAGGTTTTCCCTATTTTAAAGTGGCAATTTCACGGTGATACTCTTCAATCTGGATAGTTCGACAAATAAAATGTTCTGCGGCTATTATGTCGGCGGCGGTTATACGACCTTGAGGACTGTAAATTTTTGATTTCAGCATTTTGGCGAACCTAACGACCCATGCACATACTCGTTTCAGCTTGAAATAAGAAGAAAAGTTATTAAATGCTATTAAAGGTCTACTTGCCTGGCAACATAGAAAGGTCTTTGTGTGCAATTCTTCTTCAGTGGCTACTTTTGTACTTTCAATATCAAATTCTGGCCAGTGTCGTTAATTTTCTTTCAGAAACTCTGGGCCTTTGATCCACCTGCTGTCAATTTGAAATTTCGGTGGAAATGTTGGACGAGTTGCTGTATCTGCTGAGTTCTGCGCGGTTGGAACCCATCGCCATTGGTTTGGATTAGTGTTACTAATAATTTCCGAGATTCGGTGGCCAACAAATGGTTTGTATTTTCGTTCATGCGAGTGGATCCAGTACAATACCGTTCGTGAATCAGTCCAAAAGGTTATTTTTGTGAGCCTAACTTCGTGGCTTTTTACGATTGTTTTGCTGAGACGTAATCCAAGTATGGCTGCCTGCAACTCCAGTCTAGGAATAGACATCAACTTCTTTGGGGCTGTTCTGGTTTTGCCAGCTACAAAACTTAAATCGGTACAACAATTGTCGATGACGATGCGGAAGTATCCAACGGCTGCAAAGGCAATTTGGCTTGCATCGACGAACATATGCAACTCGATGTTGGCATTTGAAAGGTTTAAATTCGGCGAATGACATCTAGGTATTTGAAATGCTTTTACTTGTTTAAACTCGCTCCACCATGCGATCCACTTCGAATTCAACTCGGCGGGTATGGGATCATCCCAGTCAACGCTGCCTTTCCAACATTCTTGGACTAAAATCTTTGAAAATATTAAAAAATCTGCCAAAAATCCGAAAGGATCATAAACTGCCATCACAATTCCCAGCAGTTCTCTTTTGGTTGGTGGTCGAAGGCTTTCTAAAACTGTGTGTGTGATGCGATGGAATTTAGTTTCAAACCTAAAGGCATCTGTTGTCGTGTCCCAAAACATTCCAAGAATTTTTTCCGACGTGGTTTGACGTTCCATGTTGACTTTCGATTCGGTATTGACCTCTCCATTCATTGAAGTTTGTAACTTCGATGAATTTGAAACAAAGTTTCTTAAATGGAACCCGGCTGCGTATTGCCAAACTGTATATCAGCACAGATCTCCATAGTCTGTGCTCAGCCATTTTCTGCTCACCGAATTTGAAAGTATTGTAGAGCAAACTGTATGCTACCACAGAGCGCTCTGTGGTCACATGCAGTTTGCTTGTAAAATATTAAAAAAGCTGAAGCAAACTATATGCTAGTTCAGATCGAGCAATGTACCTGCGATTACAGAGCCATCGTTCACGTTGGTATAGTTATTGTGTGTGGTGAGTTCTGGGTTGGTATACATTTTGCTCAGGAAACTAAGAGCAAAGTACCTGTGATTACAGAGCCATCGTTCACGTTGGTATAGTTATTGTGTGTGGTGAGTTCTGGGTTGGTATACATTTTGCTCAGGAAACTAAGAGCAAAGTACCTGTGATTACAGAGCCATCGTTCACGTTGGTATAGTTATTGTGTGTGGTGAGTTCTGGGTTGGTATACATTTTGCTCAGGAAACTAAGAGCAAAGTACCTGTGATTACAGAGCCATCGTTCACGTTGGTGTGGTTATTATGTGTGGTGTGTGATGCCGTGACATGAGGCCAAGTGACAAAAGGCCAAACATAAAATGTTTTGTCTTGAGCAACAGTACCTTGGGTGGCCCGCTTCGCGGGTTTTCAGGATTTTAACTTCCTTTTCGGGGCTCACACCCGCTCACGCAACTCCGTTGCTCCGCTTAGGGTATGTTCAGTCGCCAGGCAGGCGCCTGTAGCAACAGTTTTGTATTTTACATTAATTGGAGTAAACAACTAACAGTTATGTACTGCTGCTCAGGAAAACTGTTGCTACAGGCGCCTGCCTGGCGACTGAACATACCCTAAGCGGAGCAACGGAGTTGCGTGAGCGGGTGTGAGCCCCGAAAAGGGATTTAAAATCCTGAAAACCCGCGAAGCGGGCCACCCAAGGTACTGTTGCTCAAGACAAAACATTTTATGTTTGGCCTTTTGTCACTTGGCCTTATGTCACGGCACCACACACCACACACAATAACCACACCAACGTGAACGATGGCTCTGTAATCACAGGTACTTTGCTCTTAGTTTCCTCAGCAAAATGTATACCAACACAGAAAAATCTGCTTTTGATCTGACACAGTATATAGTATGCTCTTAATTTGAATGAGCATTCTGTAGTCTATTATAGAGCGTCGGAGCTCTGTACTGATATACAGTTTGGCAATACGCAACCCGGCTTCGGCATTAATGATGGAGACTTGCTTACAAATTCGTTCGGCTTTCTCTTCAGTTGGAAAGCTGCATACAAAATCATCAACATAATGCTTGTCAATGACAGCGGCGGCGGCTTCGGGATATATGTCCTCAAACTGTCTTGCATTGATGTTCTTTATCCATTCAGCACAACATGGAGAACAAACAGCTCCAAAAATCATTGACACCATGGCGTATTGTTGAATTGGCTTTTTAGGATCACCATCCCTCCACAGAAAACGCTGTGCATGTTGATCATCAGGAATAATGTGAACTTGGGAAAACATTTCCCGAATATCAGCAGCCACTCCGATGACATCTTGGCGAAACTGGAATAATATTCCGATAAGTGGTTTTGCTTGCTCCGGTCCCTTTGACAAAACTGAGTTCAGTGAAATGCCATTGATAGTAGCTGCGGCGTCGAACACTATTCGAACTTTTTGTGGCTTATGTGGATTTTGTACAGCGAAATGTGGCAAATACCATATTGGGTGCTCAGTATTGCTGATCTCATCTTTGGAAAGTTTCTTAGCGTATCCGTTGTCCACATACTTTTGTATTTCATGACGATATCTGTCGGCAAACTCAGGCTCTCGGCTCATTTTGTTTTCAATGCTGACTAATCGTTTCAGCGCCATCGGAAAGCTGTCAGGTAGTGTAGGCATGAACTCCTTCCAAAGCAATCCGATCTCATAGTGTTTGCCGACTTTTCGTGTTGTCTCTTCCATAGTTTTTCTGGCTCTAAAGTTTTCTGTTGACTCTGGGATAGCATAAGATTCGTTCGAACCAAAGTTTTCCGTTGAAAAATATTCTGACACGATTTGATGTAAATCTGTGTCTCTCTTTTGGCGGATATGTAAAACCAATGGACTTGTTGCTGTTGTTGTTGCTGGTCCGTAGGCAACCCATCCTAGTTTAGTTTTGGCGGCAATCGGTTTGTTATGTCCAGATTCTACAATAGTTGTGGAAGCACTTAAATAAACATAGTCCAATCCGAGTAACAAGACTGGTCTGGCTTTGGCGTATTCTTGCAGTGGTAAAAACTCGAGATGGCTATAATCCGACTTTCTAAATGATTGTGCAGGCAAACCGAGATTCTTGATTGTTCTTATATTTTTGATGTTGAAAAGCTGATTTTCTGTCAAGCCTTCAATCTCCAGGCTCACCTTTCTAGATTCTTCTGTGGTTATCTTTTGTCCATACCACTGCAATTTCAATGGCTCACGTTGACCTTTCAGTCCAAGCTTCACAGCAACTTCTTCTTCTAATAAAGATATGGCTGAGCCCTCGTCGAACATTGCAAAGGCTTCCATTTTACCTGTTGGACCATACAACGCAACCGGTAAGATTTTGAACAACTGGCCATTGTCATCTGGTGTGTCACAATTAAAGATTGGCTGAACGTTTATTCTTGATTGAGGTTTCTCTTCATGAAGACTTGGATGATGAAAGCGTCTACACCCAGATATGCCACATAACCTTTTACTTCGACATACAGTTGAGCTGTGGCCTTTGTTAAGACACGAAAAACAAAGCTGATTAGCTTTAACTTTGCTCCAACGTTCATCAACGCTCAGTTCCTTCCTGAATAGTTCACAGTTGACAAGTTTATGATTTCCTTCACAATGGCAGCATTTAAAATCTCTTGTCGTGTTTTCATTGGTATACATTACTCTGCGTTGTGTAACCTGAGCAGGGATTCTGGAAGTACTTTGCGATAGTGGTGGCATTTTGCTCATTATTCGCGCCAGTGTACTAAGCCATTCTGAAAAATGTTCAATCGATGCATATGGCTTTATATCCAGGCTGTACTTTACCCATTCATACTGCTTACTCATGGGCATTTTTCCAACAAGTTCATCAAGTAGATTCGGATCTGCAAGATGTCGCTCACATTTTGATGCTCTTAAAAATGAAACTGCGTTTCTAACTTTCGTTGAGAATGTCAAAATTTGTTCGATTTTATTCTCTGGTATTATCGGCACGGCCTTCATTTTGTTAAGCTGATATCTGACCATATGTTCAGGTCTACCAAAAGTGAACTGCAGTTCATCCATGATCTTAGGAACTTCACTAGGATATATAAGCATCGATACCACGGCTTCTCTGGCTGCACCTACTAACGACTTTTGAAGGCGCATTAAATTTTGTCTGTGGTTATACTTGAATGTTTCGGTTGTGTCTTCAAAACTCACAAAAAATAGAGGCCATTCTTCGGCATTTCCAGAGAATGTAGGCAAATCATAAAGTCTTGATATCGCTTCCAGGCAGGACAAGATTGGTACTCATCGGAGTAAGGAAGTTGTTAGCCGCAGATGTGTCCAATAAAGAATCTCTGGATTGAATGGGTATGGCTTGTGCTTCTACTTGGTTGCTCAAATCTCTTATTTGGGCTTGGCTCTCGGCAGTGTTTTTTCTTAGTTCTTCCACTGATGTTTTTAAGGCATTAAGGCTGGCCACCAAATCTGCCATTACGGTGGCATCCGCTGGCGGTGGCTTTTGATTCGATGGCATTTTTATATTTTGTGCAAGAACTAATTATTTACTTACTTTTAAGAATTCGGGTACCAAAAACAAATTATTTTTCTGAGGCAAATTCTCGATTTTCTCGCAAATCTTATACAAATTTTTCAAACGGTGCAAATATTTTTCTTTTCTGTCTCGTCGACGCTTGTATCTTCGTGTCGTTGGCAACGGCTTTTCTCCTTTCTTCTTAGCGTCCCAATTGCGAACTTGGCAGTTATCCTTTTTTTTTTATCTCCTCTGTGTTGGCAGAAACAGAAAGCGATCACGGCGGTAGCTGGCGAGATGGGTGATATATGTTGCAATATTTTTGTCTCTATTCTAAAAGGTATGATGGATGATATTTAATTTGATGGATGTACGTATGGATGATTATGTTGCGGATGTTCAATAATGCGTGCGTGCGTTGCGGATGATTATGCGTTTAATTATTGTTTTGTCTTCGCGTCCGTCCGATCTCTGTGGCTTCTCGTTGTCGACTGACTCTCTCTCTCTCTTCAAATTACTACAATTGTTACTGCTCACCAGTTCCTGTTTGGGATAGGTAAATTGTATCCAACTAAGGACATTTTCTTCAGCTATACATAGCAACATCAACGCGAGGGAAACTACATGTCTAGTATAGTTTTGTTTTTCATTTGTGCTTTGTATCTTCTTTTGTTTTTCCTACTTATCACCAGGAACAATTTTTGAAAGTATAGGTGCAATTCTCTTTCATTTTCTGATTAATTAAATTTGTCCACGGCCTTGAAGTTTTGATCTGGAACAAATTATATTCATTTAAAAACTTGAGGTATTTCTCATACACGGCAATCAAAATCAAAATTTTGTCCTTGTTTGTTGAAATATTCATTTAATTTAAAATAAACTTATAAAACTTTAAGTATAAAACAATTTAAGCAAACAAAAAGAATGAAAATTTGGCAGATGTCATTTTTGTTTTAAAAGAACTAGGCATCATTAAAGTTAAGAAGTATGCACATGTGTTCTGGCTGCAGCGCTGCATGCATCGCTGCGTGCAGACTTGCTGCACATCTGTTTTAGCCATTATTCATCCACTATGCAAATTCATATTTATAAAACATTTGCCTACCCTGCATAGTTATAATGAGCTTGTGTCAAATAAAAGGTGTGTTTTTTTTACAGGCTTAATAGGCGACGATAAAAAAACGCATCGGGGCATAAAAAAAAACTTGGCAGCACTGTGCTGTGGAATGACATTTTAAAACAAAACAAATCTCATCTCTTTCTCTTTCTCATATCTTCTATCAAACATTTTTGACATTTCCATCCTTCGTCGCTATATAAAAACATTAAATCGAAATGGAAGAGAATGGAGGTAAGTTCAATTTTCATTGCATTGTTTCGCATAATTTATTTGGTATTTTATTTTTCAGATCATACTTATACTTACACCAATCGAGCTTTGGAACAGGCTGCCAATACGCCTACTTTCATGAAGAAGATGAAACAACTTTCCATCTCGTGGACACTGCTGGCATACAAAAACCACCAATCAACGTGGTCGCTTCCGTGGAAATTTGAGGAACTCAAGATTCATGCATAGAGGACGTAATTCTCGTGGAGGAATGCATGTCTGGTATGACTACCCTTGGCGGCAAGAATGTTAAGTCGCGCGATAATCGTCGTGGAATGGGAAAAAAATTCGGAATGCGTAACGCTCCACCGAAAATCCGTGATGCAGAGTCCAATCATTCGACGTCTTTCAAAGACGGTTGGTAATGTTTTTGCCACTGACGCAATCTTGGCAACGATTATGTGCTGCACTCGTTCCAACTATTCTTGGGATATTGTTGTCGAGAAGTTTGGAGACAAAATCCTCATAGACAAGCGTGACAACACAGAGTTTGACTTGTTGACTGTAAACGGAGATTAAGTGGAGTAAGTGGAGATTGCGAGTGTCGGTTATCGCTACAGGAAATGGGGCTTGGGAGGTGGAATTGTTCTTGTTGCTCGTTGTGAACACGATGCCGTTTTGCAAACCCCCAACAATGAAGCGCAATTCTTAACCATAAAGGCTCTCAATTAGTGGGATTCAAAACTTGCAAACGGTGTTGAGTGGCGTCAGAAGCTCGATACCCAACGTGGAGCTGTTTTGGTCAACGAACTGCGCAACAATGCCTGCAAACTGGCCAAATGGACCGTTCAAGCTGTTCTCTCTGGATCTGACCAGCTGAAATTCGGTTATGTTTCACGTGCTCACATTCGTGATCCTTCACGTCATGTCATTTTGGGCACACAACAATTCAAGCCCCATGAATTCGCTACGCAAATCAACCTTAGCATGGACAATGCTTGGGGTATACTGCGTTGCATCATTGACATTGTCATGAAGCAAAAAGATGGAAAGTATTTGATCATGAAGGACCCCAACAAGCAAATGATTCGCTTGTACGATATTCCCGATAATACTTTCGAGAGTGATGGTTCCGAGGAGTGCGACGATGACAATGAAACTTTCCAACCCGTTTACTCTTACGGCAGCAGCAGCAAGAGGATTTAAATTTTTTACCGAGTCAACTTTTTTTTACTTAAAACATTTTCAATAAATAAATCAGAGCAGAGAGATCATAATTTTGTAAAGCTGAATAGTGAAGAAAGTGTTTATAGAGATAAAAAAGCATCTGAAATATATTATCTGTATTTGTATCCTGCGAACAAAACTTGAATTGATTATGATAGTTTGTGACAAAATTAATTATTCAACAACTTATATCTTCTTCAATAAAAAACATAATAGAAGAAAAAAAAAAACATGGTTTAATCAAGGCCGAGCCGGATGATGAATGACAATTAACAACAATCAATTGCCCAAGAGTCAGTTTACAGAAGCTAAAGACGTTTTGCGGCATAGTAACTTAAAGGATTGGTTTGCTGTGAATGACCGACAGTTTCCATTTCAAACAAAAGCTTAACCAGATTGCTTCAAGTACTGGTGCCGGTTCTGAAGTACCTCTTACGACTTTTATTGAAGAGGTATAGAAGATATACAAATTTGATTATGAATACCCGTCTTACTAGGTCTCCGTTGGCCGCGACCCGCGAGCTCGCCGATATATACCTCAAACATCCTGGGAATGAGAGATCTGATGATGAAGAGGGCAACGAGGAAAAACATGTTGGTTTTGCAGACGATGAAATGGAAGAACATAACTTTAACCAATTTATTTGTTCAACGTAAAATCTCACAGCAAAAAAAAAAAACAATAAAACAGATACAATTTGAGCCGTAATTAATGTTTGCTTCAGTAAAATGTTTAACAATTTTCTATAATTTTTATTGGAGAACTTATAGGGTCCGTGCTTGTCTTGGTCACTGGGTACACAGTCAAATGTTTCTTGAAATTCAGAACATTAGGTGGTTTTTTTTAACAGATTTAGGAATGTAACCCTCGATAACATCTTCGCTAAGCGTTGGGGATTCATCGTTGGAATTGATTAAATCTGCATCTTTCTTGTGGCCAATCACTTGCACTGACAGCTTTCTGAGGTTATTACGTTCGTTATCTAAAAGGAAGTCAATCAGATCCTGTTTGGTTAATGTTTTAAGAATTTCTACCTCACGCTTTCTTCTTTCGAAGATATTCCTCGCACGAAATCTCGCCCCAATTTCGATTAAATTTTTCAGCGTGTGAAGCGTCTACGACCTGTTTGATTTTAATCAGCGATTCACGAACGTGTTCGTACTCTTCTTGGTCTAGATCGCTTAGAATAGTCATCATTTGCAGGCGGAATGCTTCAATACGTTCTTCCACGTATTGAGCAGTAAATTTTGATTCTTGACATTGCACAGTAATTGAATAGCCAGCAATGCCAGTATTTATTCTTGCCGAAGCTGAGACGTCAGGTTCATGGACAAACATCAACAGAAGATCGAGGATTCCTTCTATACGTAACGAACAAGGACCAATTTGGTAGAAGTTATGTTAGTGGCATTGCATTGGATCAAAGAAGTCTGCAAAAAAGTTATAATTAGGCTTTTAGTACAAAAAGAAAGATATATCAAATTTGGCAATGAAACCATTATTATAAGGCTTTCAGAATAAAAATAGCCTTTTTTTTAATTTGGATATTTTTGAGCGCTCTCAATTATACAGTAATACTTATTTTTTTCGGAAAAACGTTTATAGTTTGCTAATAGGTAAGGCGAAAGGAGACGTTCAATAGTACCAAAAAGACAAGAAGGCGAGGGAATTGGAAGGTAAGTATAGGAAGGAGGAGATGCTATCAGGTTAAGAAAAAGACGAGTGGAGGTTAAAAGGAATAAGCAAATGATAAAAATTTTAAATTTTTTTGAACGGGGAAGAGTGTATAATTGGGTTTTTGAAATGTTTTTGTGGAATTATCCATTAACACCACAAAGTGCTTCGTAAAAAAATGATAAACGCATTTAATATATTTAAATATAATCGTTTTTCCAGTGTTTTAAAGGTAGTATATGTATATTTATTACTATTATTATATACATATTATATTTATACTATTATCCTGAAAGCCTGATAATTGATTTTTTAGCATCTTTATACGTACATACTCACATCTTTGACTTTCTGATAATTTAAGGTAGTCAACACATACAATTTTTTAGTATAATTCTTCGAATATTCTTGAATTACTTCCACAGTTATTTCAGGCAAGATTGTAAACTTTTCTACAAGCGGCCAACGAATGTTCTCTAACACACTCAAGCGAATATCTCCATTGTTTTACTTGATCAAGAGCCTTACTTTTAGATGTTCGAGATAACCGACTTGAATCACTGCCGGGTGATGATAAATTCATTTTAGGTGTCTCTTGTTTTATTAGGGTTATATTTAGTTATATTACTTTGATAAGTTTTTCTGAATATTCTCGTTCCGACTGTTCGATAGCCAAATCATCACGATCGTGCATGTGTTGATGCTTGCCCAAATCCGTAGTGATTTCTCCCACTTCCGTATAGAACTGAACGTCGACGTGCTTCTTCTTGCCAAACATAATCGCATGCTTGAGATGAAAATGCTGAAAGGCGCTCTTGATGTTGTTGTATAAAATGTCCACTTTGTCACCTCGCACTGAGACATAACGAAAACCATTTGTGTGTGCTTCCAAGCTGCCATTCATACGTTTGGTAACAATATTTGGACGAATGTATAAATCTTTAAGCTTGGGATTAGGATTACCCTTGTTTTTGGACATTACAAGAGTGTGTCTTGCTTTACAAGATCTTCTTTTTCGCGCTCTTCAGCTCCGCGTGTCTTAAAGCGTTTTTGGACCTCTTTGATGAGACGGAACGCATTATTAAGATTCGATTAGGGAGCTGAGATTTCACCTGGTTCTTTTGTGTTGGCACTGCGATAGGTTCTACAATTAAAAAAAAAATCAATAAATTTTATATTTAATTAATTTTTTCAGAAAACTTACACTTCTTTGTCAACGTCAACTGAATAAAAAAACAATTTTCTTCTTGTTTTCTTTTATCTGACGTTTGTATACAATTCATCGTTTTGGTAGCACAGTTTTAAGCCTCGATAAAAATTAAGCGCCGAAAATTATCGGGGCATCGCTGATGCCCATATAGGCTTAGTTGTTGTTGCATTTAACATGTGAATTGTTTGCCCCAGGCATCGTTTTTTTTATCTTCGCCTATTGAAAAGGTAAAAAAAACACACCTAAAGTACCAAAAAGTAAGAATCTATTACATTTAGCCCTCATAAGGCTAGCCGCGCACTAGCAACTTTTAGTTGCGAAACTGCTTGGTTCGAGCAACTAAAAAGTTTGTGTTTTGACACAAACTAAACGATTGCCTAAAATAAGTACGCCATTTTATTGAACATATAATTATCTGCAAATTCACGGACATTCAACCAAACAGTTCATCTGTTTTCTATAAGTAACCAAACAGTTTCGCAACTAAAAATTGCTAGTGCGCGGCTAGCCTAACACTCAGCTGTTTATCAAAAAACAAAAAAAAAATATCTTGTCTGTCTATCGAATTCAATAAACAAAAACGAAACTACCAAAAGCTAAGAGAATTCCAACAATTAAGTTTGATTCATCAGATAAAGTATGTTATTATTATCTCTAGCAAAATACTGGAAATCAAATTGTTATTCGTTTCATTATAGCTGAAATACTCCTCAGACAAGTGTCATGTAATGTCATTAAAATGAACACACCCATCGAGACTCAATCAGATCTCGATCATTAACAACTTGTAAAAAGACACCACGCCATTCCCGTCCCAATTAAGACTATCATATTTTATACTAAAACTTAATAAAGATAATTCATATAAAATAACAATAAATTAAGTATCTTTTATTGTGTACCCAAGTACATAACATGGTGACAGAATCGGGATTCCTTATCTAGTATACCTACATACCAAAAATAAATTTTACTGCTGAATCAATCAACTTCAAAATGGCGGCACTAAAAATGGAACCATTTTCTATGAACGGAAATATTGCAGAAAATTGGCGTCGGTGGAAATCTGATTTTTCCAATTATCTAATTGCAAGTGAGTTAGATGAAAAATCTGATAAAAGAAAAATTGCGGTCTTCCTCATGACTTGCGGTGAGGATCTAAAGAGCAAATATGAACAGCTTGAATTGGAACCAATTCCTCCCGCCACTGCAGTCACACTTCAGCAAGTCTTAGATAAGTTTGATAATTTATTCAAATCGTATTCTAACGAAATCTTCGCAAGCTACTTGTTTTGGAACCCAAATCTCAGGCAGCTACCAGGAGAAAAATTTGATGTATTTTATAATAAAATAAAGCAACATGCCGTAGACTGTAATTTTGGAGACTCCTTGTCAAGGAACATTCGAGACAAATTGCTCATTGGTATTGCAAATTCTGCCTTACGAGAACGACTCCTGCGTGAAAAAATTCTTTCTGAAAAAAGTGTCGTTGAACAGTGCCTGATTAGTGAGCAATCACACAATCAATCAAACTGCATGTCTTCTACCAGTACTGAAAACCGAGAAATATCCGTGGATGCGTTTAAAAAAAGGAGTTTTCAAAGCAGGAACAAAAACCAATGGTGTGACAATTGTGGACGATTTCATGAACCCAGGCGTTGTCCAGCCTATGGTGATGAATGTAAGAAATGTGGTAAGCTCAACCATTGGGCAAAGAAGTGCAGAAGCGTTTCAAAATTCGACAAAAGCAACCTTCATCCAAAGAAAACTAACAATGTTCATGAGATCCAAACCAATTGTCCTGATACTGATAGCAATTATGATCTTGGGGGAGAAGTTTTCTCAATATCCACATTGAGCACGATTCACAAATCTGAATCTGCTTCAAAAGACTGGTTGATGGACGTGATCATAGACGGAAATAAGATAAATTGCAAACTTGATACAGGAGCACAATCAAATGTTATTTCTGTTAATTGTTTCAGGAATTTTAAAATCAAACCACATATTTCCAACAAAAGACATTTTGAAGGCCTTTGGGGGTTCGATTATTAAATTAATTGGACAGTGTGATTTGAACATCGAAATCAATAATTCTAAATGTAAGCAGCAGTTTTTAATCACCCATTTAGATGTCAAAACCATTCTTGGACTTGAAGTCTGCAGATACTTTAAACTCATCAATGAAAACAACATTTTTCAGCTTGTTTTCAATAACGAACAAACAAAAGAAACTCCAGAGTCAATTATCGCTGAGTTTGCAGATGTATTTCAAGGGCGTGGCTCACTTACACCGGTACAATTACATTTAAAGGATGATTCGGTCCCTTACATTGCTCTCGTTAGACGAATTCCTATTTCTCTACAGGAACCAGTTAGAGATGAGCTGAACAAAATGGTGAGAGAAGGATTCCTAGCAAAAGTCAACCAACCTACAGATTGGGTGAGTAGTATGCATGTAATAGAAAAGTCAGGCAAATTACGTATTATTCTTGATCCAAGACCCTTAAATGCTAGCTTAAAAAGATCACACTGCCAAATACCGACATTTGAGGAGCTCATACAAAAAATGCAAGGTTTTAAAATATTTTCTATGTTTGATGCTACAACAGCGTTTTGGCAGCAGCCGCTAGATGAAAAGAGCTCGTTATTGACAACCTTTTGCACTCCCTTCGGTCGATACTGCTGGCTAGTTGTTCCTTATGGTCTTGTTAATGCACCTGAAATCTTTCAAAATACATAATGAATGATATATTTGCGCATATCCCAGAAGCCAATCCATATTTTGACGATCTGGCCTTGGGTTCAGAAAATATGTTAGATCATTGTAAACTGTTGAGAAAAGTTTTAAGCGCAGCCCGAGCAGCAAACCTCAAGTTTAATAGGGACAAAATTCAATTGGCAAAAACAGAAATAACATATTTAGGTCAAGTTATATCAGCCAAAGGAATTTCTCCAGACAAAGAGAAAGTTAACGCAATAATCAATTTTCCTACTCCTTCAAACACTGATGAGTTGCACAGATTTCTATCGATGTACAGGTATCATACAAAATTTATACCAAATGTTTCGCATGAGTCCCACGAGATGCGTCAATTACTTAAAAAGAACTCAGTTTGGCTTTGGGATGCAAACACGCAGCGTTGTTTTGATAAGTTGAAATCAATTTTAAGCAATGCCCCAGTACTTCAAGTTTTTAATTCTAATAAAGCGTTAACCTTGTCAGTGGGCGCCTCTCAATATGGCCTGGGAGCAACTTTATTACAAGAACAAAAACCAATTGCATTCGGATCAGCGTGTTTAACAGAGACCCAACAGCGCTACGCACAAATTGAAAAAGAGCTTCTGGCTGTAGTATATGGTTCTGAGCATTTCAATTACTACACCTATGGTAGGCCAATACTAGTAGAAACCGACCACCATATGATTCAATAACACCACGACTTCAGAAAATGCTCCTACGGCTCAATCGGTACGATGTCACGCTTCAATATATTCCTGGTAAAGACTTAATCTCAGCTGATACGCTCTCAAGGGCCCCTTTAGCCTGTTCGTTCAAACTAAAAGAGCTTGAGGATGAAAAAAGATTATTAAACATTGCTGTTCTCGTTTCAGTATCAGACAAACGTTGGGAAATCTTTAAAAACCAAACAAAATCTGATCAGGAACTGATTTCTGTCATTTCGTACATCCAAAATGGTTGGCCATATGATATCAAGACAATCAATTTAAATGCTAGACCTTATTGGCATTGCCAAGATGAACTTCATATTCAAAACGGAATAGTTTGCCGAGGACGAAGACTAGTAGTACCCAAAGAAGCACGCGAAACAGTCTTATCAGAATTGCATAGCTCTCATCAAGGAATAGTCACTTGCAAGACAAAAGCGCCACAAATGGATGCTGCTATTGAAAGATTTATAAGTTCTTGCAATATTTGCCAAAAATTTCAACGCTCGAACCAGTTTGCACCTTTGTTGGACAGGGAACTTCCCATACGACCTTGGCAAAAAGTAGCCGCTGATTTTTTGATCTAGATGGTAAAAAATATCTTTTGGTAGTTGACTACTTTAGCAAATACATAGAAATCCAACTAATGAATGGTACATCAGCAAAGGCAGTTATACAAGCATTCAAAAGCATTTTTTCCCGTTTTGGTATTCCGGATGAAATTGTTACTGATCAAGGTCCACCATTCAATTCAGCGGAAATGTTTCAATTCAATTTGGACTGGAACATTAAACATAATCATTCTTCACCCTATAATCCCAGATCAAATGGTCAAGTAGAACGGTGTGTTCAATAAACAATAAAATCTCTTCTTCGAAAAGCTAAAGATGAGAACCGCGATCCGTACCTTATTCTCTTGGACTATCGAACCACTGCAGCCAATGGACTTCAATCTCCAGCGGAATTACTAATGGGAAGGAAACTTAAAACAAAGCTTTTGATTCATCCTAATAAACTAAGGCCACAGTTTTCAACTACACAAGCTCAATCTCAGTTAAAAAAGAACCAATCATCACAAAAAAAATATGCGAATTTTAAAACAAAGCCTCATGCAGAATTTTGTGTAAAGGACTCAGTATGGTTTCGTAAAAATAATCAAAGTCCTTGGATAAATGCAGAAGTAATTAAAAAAAAATCATGTCGTCGTTATGTTGTAAAAACAGTTGATGGAAAGTTTTTTTGAAAGGAATAGCCTGTACCTTCGTTTAAATAAATTTGCAGTGAAAAACGTTGAAAAACAAGTCAGTAAAAGTTTTGCATCTCCTGAAGACTATTACAACATCATTATACCTGGAACTCCTGCCCAAGTATCACTTGAAAAAGAGATGATTCCCATAACTCAAACTTCCTGCTCTTCTGCGACACAGCTTGGCTTCAACGAAAAATCATTATCAATTAATAAAACCATAAATCAAACTAAAAATAACTTTGATAACTCAGACTCATTAATGAATATTAACTTCTTACTTCCAGATAGAAAAATACCAGAAGTTGAACCTGAATTGCGACCAAAGTGTCAGCCAAGTTTAAAAGAACATTCCCATCAACCTATATTTCTCGGGCGGACCATCACTTCGAAGAGGGTTATAAAACCACCCATTAAATTTAAAGATTATGATTTGAATATTGACTAAGAACCTAAAAAAAAAAAAGTATTAATTCCGTATATTAAATTTCGTTTAATTAAATTAATTTATTAATAACCTTGTAAAAGGGGGCGTGTCATGTAATGTCATTAAAATGAACACACCCATCGCGACTCAATCAGATCTCGATCATTAACAACTTGTAAAAAGACACTACGCCATTCCCGTCCCAATTAAGACTATCATATTTTATACTAAAACTTAATAAAGATAATTCATATAAAATAACAATAAATTAAGTATCTTTTATTGTGTACCCAAGTACATAACAACAAGTTCTTGAGGATAAAATTCAATAATGCAAAATAATAATTACAACACTAACACACCGGATGAAGAAGGATGCGTGGAGAGATATCACCAACAAGTATATTTATCTATTTAATTGTAAAAAATTTTCAATTCAATTTGTTTTTAATATATTAGTATAACATTTTTGTTTCAATAAATAAAAATAACACAAAGTTTTAGTTTCAATATCAAGTCAAAGGCATTTTTTTTTGTTGATAATCTTTATAATTCAATGTGATGTCAAAGTGAATGTGTCAGTTCAATACTAAAATGTCCTTATGTAGGCACTATTCAACCTCCAAACGCGTTTAGCCTATAATGCCTCTATTCAACGTCACATAAGTTTTATAAATAACGATTTTGCGTTTAGAGGCATTATAAGGGTTGCATAGCCTTATGTACTCACTATAATGAGTTTATAAATATGGCTGTAAAACTTTTTCAAGCTAAATATTTCTACAAATTTATTTTTTTAAATCCAACTAAAACTCATTACACCTTGAGTTCGTCTTCGAATTTGGACTCGTTTTTCGGTTGGAATTGTGCCAGTTCCTTAATCTTTACCTCATTACAAAGGTGACACAAACCACTTGCAGGGAATGGATCGCTGATGTCGGAAAAATCATTCTGCTGTTCATCTCTCTTAGTCGAGGCTAAATTACTGCAGTCCAGATGTTGAAAGATCTCCCGATTGGGCTCAACTTTCCTTTAAGGTAGCACGAATTTCCACACGCGTATAGTTTTATTCGGTAGATTAGCACTTTTAAACAACAAATATCACAATTTTAAAGTGAGGAAACATTTATAACTATTTTTAATTAATTTTTAAAGTTCCTCAATTTCCATTCAAAATGCACTTTTTTTGTTTATTTTGACAATTCTCTTTGTGTAAGTATTACCAGAGTTGGGTTATTTTTGGGATATTATTGGGATTTTTTCCTTTTGTGTTAATTTTGTAAGGGAATTTGGGGCGACTTTCCTTTAAGGTAGCACAAGTATAGTGTTGATTTTTTTTTACAGATAGCTAGTTGGTCTCGATAGAACATATTTAAAATATTAAAGTGGGGAAACACCGTTAAATCATAAAAAAAAATGTTTTATTTTTCAGTTTTAACCTCACTTTTTGTTTTTTTTTTAGTGTTTTCTTGACTAAAAGTACCTAAAGTGGCTAGATTTCGATATTAATCAACAGTTTTTTAGCTTAAGGCTAGCCGCGCACTAGCAACTTTTAGTTGCGAAACTGTTTGGTTCGAGCAACTAAAAAGTTTGTGTTTTGACACAAACTAAACGATTACCTAAAATAAGTTCGCCATTTTATTGAACATATAATTATCTGCAAATTCACGGACATTCAACCAAACAGTTCATCTGTTTTCTATAAGTAACCAAACAGTTTCGCAACTAAAAATTGATAGTGCGCGGCTAGCCTAACAGTACTGTGGGTAGCCCGTTTCGCGGGTTCTCAGGATTTTAACTCCCTTTTTCGGGGACACACTCGCTCACGCGACTCCGTCGCTCCGCTTAGGGTATGTAAAGTCGCCAGGCAGGCGCCAAAGTCAACAGTGTTTTAACTTAAAAGTACTGTGGATTCAGAAACTTCCTTTTAATCAACAAATAATTCCCTCACAAAATTAACAAAAAAGGAAAAAATCCCAATAATATCCCAAAAATAACCCAACTCTGGTAATACTTACACAAAGAGAATTGTCAAAATAAACAAAAAAAAAAGTGCATTTTGTATGGAAATTGAGGAACTTTAAAAATTGTATGGAAATTGAGGAACTTTATAAATTAATTAAAAATAGTTATAAATGTTTCCTCACTTTAAAATTGTGATATTTGTTATTTAAAAATGTTAATCTACCGAATAAAACCATCCGCGTGTGGAAATTCGTGCTACCTTAAAGGAAAGTTGAGCCGCCATTTTCTCAATGAACACCAAAAAGCTACATTTTTCTGCCCAGGGTAGTCCAGTGCAGCTGGTTGAACAAAACTTATATAAATCAATCTAGAAAGGTTGTGCAGGTGTCCGAACGCGCCCATTTATCATACCAAGGTTGTCAAACTTATTTGACTATGTAAACTCGCGTATTCATGTCCGATGGATATGTAGTTAAATGGGAACCGCGCTAAAAGAATATTACGAACTGAAGTTAAAATTATCTATCAATATCAAATCAATACATGTAATACAAAGAAAAACATTCATCGCAAAATATTATCAAAAATTGCATTAAAGTGTTGTATCAAATAATAAAAGTAAATAACTGAATAAAAAAGGCGTTATTCACTATGTCGCATTCAGGCAGAGGAATTGATGCCTCTGCTGCCGCTGTCGCTTCCTCGACGGGTTGCCCTCAGCCCCTTGTTAAAATTGGTCATTATTCTCTCGGAGCAACCTTGGGAACTGGAACTTTTGGAAAAGTTAAAATCGGTGAACATCAGCTAACAAAGCACAAAGTTGCCATTAAGATTTTAAATAGACAAAAAATCAAAAGTCTCGACGTTGTAGGGAAAATTCGAAGAGAAATCCAGAACTTAAAATTATTTAGACACCCTCATATAATAAAGTTATATCAGGTGAGACAATTAATCACATGCACATTTGTATATCTAAAGTTTATTCTTAATAAAGGTCATCTCCACTCCAAGTGATATCTTCATGATTATGGAATACGTAAGTGGAGGAGAGCTTTTTGATTACATAGTAAAAAATGGTAAACTGCAAGAGCACGAGGCTCGACGTTTCTTTCAACAAATAATATCGGGAGTCGACTATTGCCATCGGCATATGATTGTTCACCGAGACTTGAAGCCAGAAAATTTGCTCCTTGACCACAATATGCACGTTAAAATCGCAGATTTTGGTCTATCTAACATGATGTTGGATGGAGAGTTCTTACGTACTTCATGTGGTTCTCCTAACTATGCTGCCCCTGAGGTAATATCCGGTAAACTTTATGCTGGACCCGAAGTTGATATTTGGTCGTGTGGAGTTATTTTGTATGCTTTGTTATGCGGAACCCTTCCTTTTGATGATGAGCACGTGCCAACATTATTTCGCAAAATAAAATCTGGAATTTTTCCTATTCCTGAGTATTTAAACAAACAGGTGGTGAATTTAGTATGTCAGATGCTTCAAGTTGATCCTCTTAAACGGGCTAATATTGAAGAAATTAAGAAACACGATTGGTTCCAAAAAGATCTTCCATCATATTTGTTTCCATCTTCAATTGAGCAGGACAGCAATGTTATCGATACATACGCTGTTTCGGAAGTTTGTGGAAAATTTGGCGTGAAGGAGACTGAAGTTCATAATGCTCTGTTAAGTGGAGATCCACATGATCAACTAGCCATTGCATATCATTTAATTATAGACAATAAACGATTTGCTGATGAACAGGCTAAAGCTGAAATAACTAATTTCTTTGTGGCTGGAAGTCCACCACCCGTTGTTCATTCACCTAATGAAAGGTCAAACGATGGCACCAGTGCTTTGAATTCCGGCGTGGCGGGAGTAAATTCGAGCTTCAGACCACACCCAGAGCGAATCGCCCCTCTCAGAGACCGTCAGTTTGCCATGTCTGCTGTAAACGCAACTTATACCGATCGACCTAAAGGAACGCCAATTAAACGAGCCAAATGGCATTTAGGTATTCGATCGCAAAGTAAGCCAAACGATATTATGTTGGAGGTGTATAGGGCAATGAAGGCGTTGGATTACGAATGGAAGATAATCAATCCATATCATGTCCGTGTCCGGCGGCAGAATCATCTCAATGGAAAATTCTCCAAGATGTCCTTGCAGCTGTATCAAGTTGATGCTAAGAGCTATTTGCTCGATTTCAAGTCGCTCACTAATGAGGAAGTTGAACAGGGCGATGATGTTATTATGGAAAGTCTAACTCCACCACCAATAATGAATAGTGGGATTATGCCACAGCAACCAACAGGACATCATACTATGGAATTTTTCGAAATGTGTGCTGCTCTTATTATTCAATTGGCACGTTAATCTTATTTCCTACTAAATTAACTAGTATATCTTTATCATGCTGGCAAACTTGGTTTTCAAGTATAAAAATTAAATTAAATAATTATTATACCTATTACACATACGCATATTTACCAAAACATGTTAGTATGTTTATTGTAAAAGTAATATTTATAAGTATAAGTAAGCGTAAACTAAATAAAAAACTAGGCCCGTTCAGAAAAATTAGATATCAGTTATTTTAGAGACATCAACAAGTAAATTTACAAAAGTATCTGTCGAATACTGATGAGGCAAAATTGTTTGGTTCCCTTTGATCTTTTTGATGGAGCAACATTTGGCAAGTCTCATTTACCTGAACTGGCCAAATAAAATCAGACGACAGTCACATATTTAGCCATTTACCGATTTTCTGACATAAGAGGGCTCCGTTTCATGTAAATATAATCACCATCTACAAAAAAAGAATACTCACTTTTGCTGCTAAAAAATTAAGAAAAATAAATGAGATCCCTTTAATACCAGCAAATGAAAAATAGTTTGTAGCCTGCACAAATGGGCTATTTTGGGAAATATTTATATTTTTACCAAATTGGGGGTTTGACAGCAAATTTTAAAAATTGTGAGAATTTTCAAGTTCCTCTGAAAATTATAAATTCAGTTAGATTAGTTCTGTGGCAACAAGGCAAAGAAATCAGCCTGGGAGAAGAACCTAATCTGTGAAATAGAAAACAGCCGAGAGCGAGGTCCGCACCAGGCGCGGAAGTTCTACCAATCCGTCCGAAACATGACGCAGTACACACCACGCTGCACATACTGCAAGGACGGAGAGGGAAATCTGATCACCGATCCTGAAAGCATACTGTAGCGATGGGAAGTGTACTTTAATGAATTGCTAAATGGTCAGCTCACTGCAGAAGTGGAGGCTCCACTACTTCAAGAAGAATATCCTATGTTGCCGGCACCAACAGAACAAAGCCCCGGGAGCCGATGGCATACCAGCCGAATTATTCCATCACGGCGGGCCAGCCTTATGTCAAGCAATTCATGATATAATACAGGTATGGGAGCAGGAAGAAATGCCAGAAGACTGGCGAAAAGGTTTAATATGCCCCATACATAAGAAGGGAGATGTCACAACGTGCAGCAATTATAGAGGTATCACGTTGTTGAGTACCGCCTATAAGATACTCTCCTCTATCCTACAAGACCGGATAACCCCATACGCTAAAACCGTCATCGGACAATATCAGTGTGGTTTCATTCCAGGCAAATCAACAACTGATCAGATCTTTACCCTTAGGCAGGCGATGGAAAAATGTCTAGAATTTAACATCCCAACATACCATCTGTTTATAGACTTTAAGGCTGCCTATGATAGCATAGCCAGGGTAGAACTTTACAAAGCCATTAGAGAATTCGGCATCCCAAATAAATTGACACGACTATGTAGGTTGACCATGACCAACGTAACAAGCCAAGTAAAAATAGCCGGATTGCTATCCAGACCAATCAACATCTTTAATGGACTCCGACAAGGGGACGGTTTGGCCTGCCTCCTCTTCAACCTGGCGTTGGAGAAAGCAATCCGTGACTCTGGCACGGCAACAAGAGGGACCATCGTCAACAGGTCCAGCCAGTTACTGGCTTACGCAGACGACATTGACATCATCGGAAGAACCGAACAAGCTGTACAAGATTCCTTCATCCAGATCGAGCAGGCGGCACAAAATCTGGGGCTGCACATTAGTGAAGGTAAAACAAAGTACATGGTGGCGTCGAATGCGAGAGGAACAGTTGGTCAAACAATCAAGGTTGCGGAGCACGAATTTGAAGTGGTGCAATCCTTTAAATACCCTGGGTCAATAGTAGCAGCCGATAACAATATAGAAGAAGAAATACGCGGGCGGCTTCTCAAATCCAACAGAGCCTACTATAGTCTGTCAAAGCTCTTCAAATCCAGAAATCTCACCATAACTTCAAAACTGCTGCTGTACAGGACCATGGTCCTGCCAGTACTCATATATGGATCCGAGACTTGGGTGCTTAGCAAAAGGCACTCCGACCTCTTAGCTGCGTTCGAGAGAAAAGTCTTAAGGAGAATTGTTGGCCCCGTATGTGAGGAAGGACGATTCCGGAGACGGTACAATCATGAACTGTACGCAATCTACCTTGAAGCAGATATCGTGACAAAAATTAAGCTCGGTAGACTCCGGTGGGCAGGGCACCTAGCTCGCATGAGCGAAGAGGAACCTGCTCGGAAAGTTCTTTGTGGTACATTCTATGGTAGACGACAGCGTGGTAGACCATGCTTGCGCTGGAGAGATGGCGTAGACCAGGACGCCCGAAGCCTTGGGGTGCGCAACTGGATGGCGTCGGCTAGAGACCGGGATAGGTGGAGAGACTTGTTGAAAGAGGCCAGGACCGGAACCCGGTTGTCGAGCCGATGATGATGATGATGAACAAGTCGACTTAAGACAGAAATTATTTTTTTTGTTGATCATAATCTGCATGTTCTGTTCAGTTATAGAAGAAAATCCTGAATTTTTAACTCTTTTTTTTCGTCAAAATAATCCAATAAGAAAAAACATCTTAAGTCATTCTCATAGGTAAAAGCATTTGCAAATTTCGATATCAAATAATAGCTTATGTGGATCTAAGATACTTTCACATATCAATCAATATTATTGTACTGAAACAACTTAAGCTATTACTGCAAACTTAAAAAAGTATTTTCGCTGCCGCCAAACTGAGATAAGTCGATATTGCCAATTTCTTGTGGTTACTTTATGGTGACTATGTAGGGTAAGCGGTTTTAAAAAAATGTATTTTCTACGAACTGCAGAACTAAGCTGATTTAAGTCGATATTTAAAATGCAAGGATGAAATATCAATGGACTTTAGAGTTTTGGTAAGTGAAGTTCGTGAATTAATTTGATTGAGTGTTTTGAGGATAAATAAAGTGGAAATAATTAGGAAAGTGCAACAATATGAGCTCCCGAGCCTAACAAATTTTGAATATGGGTAGAAAAGTTGTGTTTGGT
The DNA here is from genome assembly GCA_911387755.1 of Chrysotoxum bicinctum. Lineage (NCBI taxonomy): Eukaryota > Metazoa > Arthropoda > Insecta > Diptera > Syrphidae > Chrysotoxum > Chrysotoxum bicinctum. The sequence continues at coordinate 87,834,254 of OU426990.1, read as the reverse complement.
AACCATGAAGTAAATATATTTGGCAACGGCAAAAAACAAGCGATAATTTTGAAAAATAAAGTTAATTATGTAACTTTTGTATATCAAATTCTATGAATGGGTGTTGTTAGATTTTCCTTTTTGAATATGGAAGAGATTAGTTGGATACAGCCCACTTATCTGTTTCATACTAATTAATACAATTGTCAAACAATAATTATAAATTGTGCTTTTTCGCCAATTGGGATTTGATTCCAAGTAGTTTTCTGAACCCGTTATCATTGAACCAAATGGAGTTGATTATAAAAATCTAGATAGATATTTTGAACAGTTTGGTGGCAATATTAACACAGAATCTGAACATGATTTCAGTTCAGATGACACTTGTGGGAAACGGCATATTATAATAAAAATTATATATATAATCGGCCCTACCAAGGTAACCGTCGGAGCGGAACTTTCTCCGCAACGCATTCTCCTTCGGAGGTTTAATTTCGGTTCAAAGTAGCTTTCATCGGAAGAAATTTTACGGAAATCCAATAACGCATTGCGATGCATATAAATTTCAGACAGAGATGTGCTAATTAACCGATATATCGAAAATGCGATATATTTTCGATAGTTTTTTATAAAATAAACACCATAAGCGTTTTAAACCATGAAAAACCGGTCAAAAGAGTGTAGTTTATTGTTTATAAAAAATATTTTTTTTCAATTATAATGCGCTAGCGTTTTTAAAAAATGTAATTAGATGCACCGATTTTTAAATCAAAACTATCGAATAAAGTCCCTTCCCTATTTCGAGACGTATGTTTTTTGTTTCCATTTGAAGTGTCAAACAAATAATAAATTGAAAAAAAAAAACTTTGGAAACACAATATTTATATTTATTTGACTAATAGGTACTTTAATCACAATGGAAATGGATCAAAACACAAAACAAAAGATCACGAACATAGTTTTTTTTGCATCCAAACATCGGTCCCAATTAATTTAACTGATTGGGGCCAGATCTTCCCAAACAAAGCTACAATTTCTGGTGTCCTTTTGGTGTTATCCGCTCATAGCTCATATTGTTGCGAACTTGTTTTTTCGTTCTGCCTAAGAACAAAGTCTATTATAATTACATATGTAACACAAGTTAACGCAAATAAAGTTAAGTTCTTTATTACTTACATTTTAATTAACTATTTCTCTAAAAAGAAAACACTTTCCGCAACAAGAACTTGTCGGAGGATTTCGGAGAAAATTTTGTTTGTATGTGTCAGAAATAAGACCATTAGAAGTGCTTCATCGCAAACAAATGGCATGCGTTGAATTTCGTCGGACAGAATCTCCGATCAGCTGATCGGAGAAATACCTTGAAGCAAAATGTCTCCGATTCGGAGGAAATCGGAGAGAATTCCGCTCCGACGGTTACCTCGATAAGGCCGAATAACAATATTGACTATAATAAAATAAATATGACCATAGTAAGAATCTTAATAATATTAAACATAATAATACAAAAAAAAGTAATATCTTTCCATATCATCATCATCATCATATAATAAAACGGCAAACATGTTTTTTGTGGTACACTTTTCTCCAAAAGTATTTAACCGATTTCGATAAATTTTATATGGTTGGAAAGCCACAGTTACGGAGATGTGCAGAATATACTTGAGACACGCATTTACACACTGTGGGTCATTTTTGTTTTTGCACTGTCGAACACTTTGCATATTACATAAAATAAAATTTAATTTAATAAATTTGCTTGAAAACACTGCCAATAATATAAATAATAAATAATAAATAAATTGGCACTCGAATTTCGAGAGCTGGGTCGGCTAGTAATAATAATTTTGATGATAAATAAATAAATAAATAAATAAATAAATAGATAATAATTCTATCATTAATAATTTAAATGTAAATGTAATAATACTAATCCAAATAATAATAATCCTTATAAAATAATAATCTAATAAAACTAATCTTACGATAATAAAAAATAATAAACATGATTATAATACTACAACTACATAATACGAATCTTAATTATAACAAACATAATAATACCTAATAATAAATTTTCGGATAATAAAATCACAATAATAACTATTCTAATAATAATAATAAACTCAACCATATTAACTACAATAATAAATATCTGCAAAATAATAAATATAATAATAACTAATCGTATAATAATATCTACCAAAATACCAAATAATAATATTATTATTATTATTAAACTTTATTGACAGATAATTAAATTACAAAATCAGTAATTTTTACAAGTTTTAGCACTAGCAACCAGGGCCTTAGGCTTGACCAAATAATATGAATACCTGATAATACAGGGTGTTCGGTAATTCGTCTGCCATACTTTGGGATGTGATTTTTGGTCATATTCTAATAAAAAAATTGTTCTACAATAAAGTCTGATTTTCATTTTTGACATCACTTTTTGACAATTTAAAAAAAAGCCTAACTTTGGTGTACCCATGTTAAGGTCAATTTCTCTGTCAGTACTAGTAGTAGGGATCTCATTTTGGACTTTCTTAGAAGAAATACTAACCTTTAAAACTACGTTTAAATTGAGTGATTGTCATTTTGACAATCGCTCTCTCTATAGGTTCGTTCGTTGAACTTTACCCAGGGTTGACCCAGGTTTTCTTGACAACCCTCAGAGTTGTCAACAAAAACTGGGGTTTTCGGTTTTCAAAAAACACGCAAGAGCTTTCAACTGTTTTGTTGACAACTAAAAGCAAGACAAAATAATTTTGTGATCTGATAAAATTTTAAATTTGTTATACATTAGTTTTAAAAATGAACGAAAACAATTTCGCGTTGTTGCTGAATGTTTCATCCGATGAGTACAGCAAACATTTAATTGCAAATACAAGCAATAACATGCGACATGGGAATCGCCAAACGACAACAAAAGAAATACATATGAAATCCCATATGACTTTTGACAGTTTGAGCGTTACCTGAACTCGCCCCAGCAAAATACCTAGATCTACTTCATGGCGAGTTCAGGGCGACCCCAGGTCTCAAAAAACACAGAATTTGCTCACCAGGGTGACTTCAGGTTTTTCAAAAAACGATTTAGGGCGACCCCAGGGTGACTTCAGGGCTCAACGAACAAACCTTATATTTCTTTATTGATATGATGGAGACACCTGATGTATTTTTAGGGTTGCCAGATATTCAATTTTAAATGGTGTTCAATTTTTCTTACCCGAGCAAAATTTTGACTTTAAGGTCAATTTTTTTTTTCAAAAACCGCGTAATAAACAAAGTTTTCTTATTTTTGCCTGATGAAAAAAACAATAATAAAAACAGCCATCTATAAAACCAATACAAAAACCAATACATTTTATGATACTTTCTATTGTTCTTGATTTTAATTATTGTCCACATTTTTGATGTTTAACATATACAATCAGCTCCCACTAGAGCATGCAAGACGTTCATCATCATCATCATCATCGGCTCGACAACCGGGTTCCGGTCCTGGCCTCTTTCAACAAGTCTCTCCACCTATCCCGGTCTCTAGCCGACGCCATCCAGTTGCGCACCCCAAGGCTTCGGGCGTCCTGGTCTACGCCATCTCTCCAGCGCAAGCATGGTCTACCACGCTGTCGTCTACCATAGAATGTACCACAAAGAACTTTCCGAGCAGGTTCCTCTTCGCTCATGCGAGCTAGGTGCCCTGCCCACCGGAGTCTACCGAGCTTAATTTTTGTCACGATATCTGCTTCTAGGTAGATTGCGTACAATTCATGATTGTACCGTCTCCGGAATCGTCCTTCCTCACATATGGGGCCAACAATTCTCCTTAAGACTTTTCTCTCGAACGCAGCTAAGAGGTCGGAGTGCCTTTTGCTAAGCACCCAAGTCTCGGATCCATATGTGAGTACTGGCAGGACCATGGTCCTGTACAGCAGTAGTTTTGAAGTTATGGTGAGATTTCTGGATTTGAAGAGCTTTGACAGACTATAGTAGGCTCTGTTGGATTTGAGAAGCCGCCCGCGTATTTCTTCTTCTATGTTGTTATCGGCTGCTACTATTGACCCAAGGTATTTAAAGGATTGCACCACTTCAAATTCGTGCTCCGCTACCTTGATTGTTTGACCAACTGTTCCTCTCGCATTCGACGCCACCATGTACTTTGTTTTACCTTCACTAATGTGCAGCCCCAGATTTTGTGCCGCCTGCTCGATCTGGATGAAGGAATCGTGTACAGCTTGTTCGGTTCTTCCGATGATGTCAATGTCGTCTGCGTAAGCCAGTAACTGGCTGGACCTGTTGACGATGGTCCCTCTTGTTGCCGTGCCAGAGTCACGGATTGCTTTCTCCAACGCCAGGTTGAAGAGGAGGCAGGCCAAACCGTCCCCTTGTCGGAGTCCATTAAAGATGTTGATTGGTCTGGATAGCAATCCGGCTATTTTTACTTGGCTTGTTACGTTGGTCATGGTCAACCTACATAGTCGTGTCAATTTATTTGGGATGCCGAATTCTCTCATGGCTTTGTAAAGTTCTACCCTGGCTATGCTATCATAGGCGGCCTTAAAGTCTATAAACAGATGGTATGTTGGGATGTTAAATTCTAGACATTTTTCCATCGCCTGCCTAAGGGTAAAGATCTGATCAGTTGTTGATTTGCCTGGAATGAAACCACACTGATATTGCCCGATGACGGTTTTAGCGTATGGGGTTATCCGGTCTTGTAGGATAGAGGAGAGTATCTTATAGGCGGTACTCAACAACGTGATACCTCTATAATTGCTGCACGTTGTGACATCTCCCTTCTTATGTATGGGGCATATTAAACCTTTTCGCCAGTCTTCTGGCATTTCTTCCTGCTCCCATACCTGTACTATAATATCATGAATTGCTTGACGTAAGGCTGGCCCGCCGTGATGGAATAATTCGGCTGGTATGCCATCGACTCCCGGGGCTTTGTTCTGTTTAAGCCGGCCTATAGCCTTCTCAACCTCTTCTATGCTTGGTGGCGGCAACATAGGGTATTCTTCTTGAAGTAGTGGAGCCTCCACTTCTGCAGTGAGCTGACCATTTAGCAATTCATTAAAGTACACTTCCCATCGCTCCAGTATGCTTTCAGGATCGGTGATCAGATTTCCCTCTCCGTCCTTGCAGTATGTGCAGCGTGGTGTGTACTGCGTCATGTTTCGGACGGATTGGTAGAACTTCCGCGCCTGGTGCGGACCTCGCTCTCGGCTGTTTTCTATTTCACAGATTAGGTTCTTCTCCCAGGCTGATTTCTTTTGTCTGTGAAGCCGTTTTTCTGTTCTTCTGAGCTCTTTATATTCCTCTTCGCGTGCCCGCGTTCTATGAGATTGTTGCATTGCTCGGTACGCAACATTCTTACGTTCAGTCGCTAGCTTGCATTCATCATCAAACCAGTCGTTCCGATTTTTACGACTGCTGCCTAAGATGGAGTTGGCAGTACTAATGACAGTATTTTTAAGACGTGTCCACTTCTCATTTACGCCCAGCATACTGGCTCCAGGACTTACTCTCCCTAAATTAGGTGTTTCTAGGGCGAGTCCTAACGCATTACCAAAGGTGTTACTGGTGTTTTCATTGCGCAGGGCAGCCGTGTTGATTCGAACCTGATCGGCGGATGCAATGCGTCTTCGCAAGGCAATCCGCCCTCGGAAAACCATACCAACAAGATAGTGATCCGAGTCGATATTGGCACCTCGGTACGTTCGTACCGTCATCAAGTTCGAGTAGTGGCGACGGTCTATCAACACGTGGTCTATTTGGTTACGAGTGACTCCATCAGGTGATACCCAGGTGGCTTTGTAGATATCTTTACGCGGGAACCTGGTACTCGCAACTACCATGTTTTTCGATGCTGCCAATTCTAAGACTCGAAGTCCATTGTCATTAGTGTTCTCATGCAAACTATGGGTGCCTGCGTAATGCCTGAATACCGGCTCCCGACCTATTTTTGCGTTCAAATCCCCAAGGATGATTTTAACATCATACCTTGGACAGGCATTGAGGGCCCTCTCGACTTGTTCGTAGTAAGTCTCTTTTTCTTCGTCTGAGGACTCCTCCGTAGGTCCGTGAACGTTAATGAGGCTGATGTTCGTAAATTTGCCTCGCACGCGAAGGGTGCATAGCCTTTCGCTTATAGCGTTAAAGCCGATGATAGTAGACTTCATTTTTTCGCTGACTAGGAAGCCTACCCCGAGCACATGGTGTTTTGTATGACAGCTGTAGTATATATCATATTCTTTCTTCTGTAAAACACCATTCCCTGTCCATCTGATTTCTTGAAGAGCTGTTATGTCAGCTTTATATTTTGACAGGGCATCGGCTAGCTGCTGAGCAGCTCGAGCTCTATAGAGCGATCGTACGTTCCATAAGAAAATTCGTAAATCGTTTTTCCTTTTTCTTTGCGTAGGTTGTCGTCGTGAAATCAGTCCGTTTCCGAGGCTTGTTGTCGTTCTCGAAATTCATTAAGTTTTACGGGACAGGGAATTAACCTGTCGCCAACCTGAGGAACCAGCCTGATCATATTAGCCAAACCTTTTTTAAAAGGCTTGTTTCTAGCGGCCGCCGCGAAGAGGCTATGATCACACTTCCACCAGTCCCGAATAGTTACGGCACGTGCATGTTTTCGTATGCTACATGTTGTTCCCCCTATTCGTCTGATGGCTGACCGCTGATGCAAGACGTTCACATTTGTAAATAACTACTAAAGGCTTATCTAATTATGCTAATTATTTTTTGTTATCAATCACACCAATCTCGGTCTGATACGATTGAAGTCTTCTATCAGAATTTGTACCGTTTTTGTTTTTTTAACGCGTCAGTTTTTTCAACTTTCTCGAAATTTGAATTTTCGGACTTAATCTGTTTTTGCTTGTGGCCACAGAGTTGTAGATCTTCCGTTTAAGAAATCGTGCTGGTGGGGAGAAAAGATAGATTTGCAATTAAAATATAGGGAGTCGTAGACTATGATCTTGAAGAGCTTTCTGAAAGAAGAACGTTTGACCATGGGCCGGTAATTTGCTGTCATTTTTCAGCCCTTTCTGCTATTCATTGGGGGGAATTTTTCTTGAATCTGTATTTAAGTCGGTAATATTGGGCGGTATTCTCTTATTCACATGAAGGGATCCATTCTATACAAATCGGATATGAAATGTTGCGGATTTTTTATTTAATGGATCGTCTGTCTGGTTGGTGTTGAGTAAAATGTAAGCGAAAAATAATTTATTGCCTAATTTAGAATATTTGTTTGTAAAAAAATAGATTATTTACATTTTTATGAGTAGAAGGACAAAAACATCAATTTACTAGGTAATCGATTGCTTATGAATATGTTTGTAATCAGGATGTGGTAGCCTTTTCTGATGTATGTAAAAGAGATGTAGGTTTTGATAGAGGGTCATTGTGGGAATGTGGATGCCGTCAACGCACATAACAACTCCAGGCACACCACATTTTGGGTTAAAGAAGAGTTTTACTTTTAGTTTTTCTTCTGTCGTCATTTGTAGAGTAATCCAATTGGGACATAAGTCGGCTTTAAGTGAGTCCTGTAATGTGGCCTGAGCGAAGCCCGCATCCAAATCTTGCCCTACCCCATGCAAAAACCTCAAACAAGCGATTAGTTTCTCTTTTCTTTATATTTGCTCATTTCGCTATGGAGGTGGAAGCTTCTGTTGGAGAAATCTCTTATTAATCTGCTTGGAATTAGGACAAAAAAAATAATAATAATAATAAAGATGAAAAGAAATTCGAAAATTACTGCTATTTAGGTAGAGCGATGAACTTGAATTTTTAATAAACTCAAAAACAATTATTCAAGATTCAGAAGATTATCACATGAACAGCTGCTTACGTGAATGTCAAATTGGTTCGGGATAATATAGTTCACATGGATAGCAGAATGTGGATGTGGGTGGATCGGATACGACTCACGTAAATAGCAGAATAGGGCTGTTCAGCACCCTTTCTGTGAACAGGGGAAATGAAATAATTCGGCCATAGTTTTGAAAAGATGGCTTCGGTGAGTCAAAGGCAAAATAAAATGTTGAGGGGTTGACATAGTTAAAACATTTTTGAAGATATGTATCGGGAAAGAGGTTTTCTTTAAGAATGCAAATTGAGAGGTTTGAGGAAAATTCTCTAAGTAACTGCAATATACATAGTTGTTATCGCTAGCATTGTCACTGAAAAAGGTGGTGAAAAGGTTAACGAATGATAAAATATCATCGGGTGTCAGTTAAGGCAAAGATCACCCTTATTGTAGCAGGCGTTTCGCTTGAACGACAAATGTCATTTTCAAAAATTTGTATTATGAATGGCGTTTTAGAGTCGTTTATCGTTATTTTCGAGTCGTAACGCCATACTCTGAGTGGAACGTAAGTTTTCGTATGAGAAATGTCACTCATCTGTATTATAACTGTCGTTTTTCTCGACTTCTACGACTCTCAGAACGCTATTTTTTATCGAATACAAATTTTCAAACGACTCATAGTCGAAATTGGATAAAGATGAAAGTTTTACATGTTTGTATTGTGTAATTTGTAATTTTTATTATATTTATTTTATTTAAGGGTGAAAATAACTAACCCAATACAGATGCAGTGTATCACTGAAACTTTTCTTGTGCTTGCAGCTCCCGCGTTAGGTCTTGCAGTTGAAACTGATGCAGTTTCTCAAAGCCTTCGAAAGATATTTCAAAAAACATTTCGAGAAGGAAGTCTTCTGTTAGGGTAAAGTTTCTGGTATCTTCGTTGTGCTCTTCTTGAATTTCCATTGCACAAACCATAAACGAATAAAATGTCTGCGTATTCTTCTCTCGTAAGTAAAGGCATTTCAAAAAGCTCTCTTATCAAACTTGATAATCTGATGAATGAGTTTTGAGTTTTTCTATTCTTTTATTTTAGGTTAGGTTAGGTTAAAGTGGCTGCTGACCGGAAAAGGACAGCACACTTAGACCAATATTTGGTCCGTTGTGATACCACAAGGATTTCAAAAATCCCCCTTACTCGTTAAACCATTTTGAGCTAATAATGAAGCGTTTGAGACAGTGAATGTCGGAATTATTTAGATCACTAGGATCGTTATAGTAGTAGTCTCCCGAGTGGAGTCTACGTCTTTGCGCTAGGGCAGGACAAGAGCATAGAAGGTGGGGAATTGACTCCTCTTCTTCTTCATCCATGCAGCTTCTGCAAAAGTCATTTGCAGGAACTCCAAGACGAGAAGCATGCCTTCCTATTAGGCAGTGCCCAGTAAGGACACCTATAATGGAGCTAATATGCAATCTACCAATAGAAATTAGTTGTTTTGAGCGTTTAGCATCAAACAATGGCCAAATCAGTTTAGTAGACCGGCAAGTTGAGGTGCTGGTCCACCTGTGGTTGGCTTTCTTTATGGTATCTTGCTTTAGCATAAGTTTACAAGTAGCTAGGGGTATACCGATGTTAGATTTGCTATCCAACAAAGGTAATATTGTTCCGTTTTTTGCAAGTTCGTCAGCTTTACAATTTCCTGGAATGTCTCTATGCCCCGGCACCCATGTAAGGTGAATGTTAAACTGTTTTGACATCTCCACCAGAGATGATCGACAATTTTGGACTGTTTGTGAGTTAATGGAGACAGAGTCCAGTGACTTTAAGGCAGCTTGACTGTCTGAGAAGATACGTATATCGGTTGTCGATATAACGTTTTCTTTTAGCCAAGAGAGGACTTCTTTTATTGCTAAAAGCTCTGCCTGGAACACGCTACAGTGATTGGGAAGACGAAAAGATAGACAAAGATTTAATTTTTCGGAGTATACGCCTCCACCGACCCCGTCATCGGTTTTAGATCCATCTGTATAGAAATGAATTGCTTCGTCTATCAAAAACGACTCATTTTCCCATGAAGACCTGGAAGGGATGGATACTTGAAAATTTTTATCAAATTTTGGATGAGGGGTGGTGTAATCGACGTTACTAGGTAGACTACTGAACGAGTTCAGTATAGTAGAGTGACCAATATCATTATTGATCCACTGCGAGGAGGCTTTAAGTCGAATGGCTGTGTTAGCGGCCGATTGTTTGCTAAAAATATCTAGCGGTATGAGATGAAAAAGAACATCAAGTGCAGCAGAAGGAGTTGAGCGGAGAGTTCCACCCATGATTAAACAGGCTGTTCGTTGGACTTTGCTGAGCTTATCGCGGTTAGTTGCTGTTTCCAGCGCAGTCCACCATACTGTCACTCCATATGTAAGTATCGGTCTAATGACTGAGATGTATAGCCAGTGTGTTATATGAGTTTGTAGACCCCATTTATTACCTACGGCTTTTTTGCAAGAGAAAAGAGCTATGTTGGCTTTGTTGACTCTCTCTTGGATATTGGGCTTCCAGCTTAATTTCTTGTCCAAAATAAGACCCAGATATTTTGCTTTGTCTGAGAATTTAAGCGGTATACCTTTGATGAGGGGAGGGTCTATGTGTGGGATTTTATATTTCCTGGTAAATAGGACAAGTTCAGTTTTGTGGGGGTTGACACCGAGTCCACATTGATCTGCCCAGTTAGTAAGCTTGTTTAGAGCATTTTGTAGGAGTTCCTTCAGAGTATTAGGATGCTTACCAGATATCGCTATCGCAACATCGTCCGCATAGGCAATCACCCTGTGCCCCTCCCCTTCAAGAATCACTAGTAGTTCATTTACGACTAGGTTCCAAAGGAGAGGAGAGAGGACGCCGCCTTGCGGCGTACCCCTACTGACAGTCCTTCGAGTAGTAAAATCGCCCAGTTTTGAATTAATAATCCTGCTTATCAGCATATGATTTATCAAATTACTGATTGACTTACCCACCTTTAGAGATGACAGCGCAGATGTGATTGCGGATGCGTCGACATTGTTAAAAGCTCCTTCTATATCCAGGAAAGCAACTAAGGTGAACTCCTTATGATGAAGGGAGTGTTCGATAGTACGAACCAGCGTATGTAGAGCGGTTTCTACAGATTTCCCTTTGTTATAAGCATGTTGAGCATTGGATAGTAAGGACTTATCAATGTTTGCCCTCAAATGGATTTCAATCAGACGTTCAAATGTTTTAAGTAGGAATGATGAAAGGCTAATAGGTCTTAGATCTTTAGGATTAACATGGCTAGGTTTGCCAGCTTTGGGGATGAAAATAACATTTACTTCTCTCCATGACAAAGGAATGTGAGCCAGAGCGATACAACCATTTAAGATGTTTACCAGAATGGGTATCAGAATATCGGAATTTTCCTGTAATTCCGCTGGAATTATTCCATCTGGCCCAGGAGATTTGTATGGATTGAAGCTGTTTATTGCCCATTTTAATTTTTCCTCTGTAATCAGACCTTGTGGAGGAGTTATGCTACTGAGTATGTTGTTAGGATCAGGATCAGTGCTATTAACGTAAGGAGAGCTGTCTGGAAAATGTACATCCAGGAGCAGATTGAGCGATTCTTCGCTTGAGTTTGTCCAGGAACCGTCATTGTTTTTTAGGCAACTTGGCATTACTGGATTTTTGGAGAGGATTTTTCTTAACCTTGATGCCTCTGAGTTGCCTTCTATATTGTTACAGAAAGTTCTCCAGGACATACGCTTGGTTTTCCTCAGTTCTTTTTTATATAACTTGAGGGAGTCTTTATATGAATCCCAATCAGAAGCTTCTCTGGAGGTTTTCGCTCTATTAAAGAGTTTCCTGCATTCTTTTCTTAGTGGATCCAGCCCCGAGTACCACCAGTGTGGTTTCTTTTTACCTCTTATTTGTATAAGAGGGCAGGCAGTTTCCAGAGATTTGTTGAGGGCTGCTGTGAGGTCATTGACTTTAATATCAAGATCCTCAGTGTTATAGGGTATGCTGTATAACTCAGGCCTGATTGACCTTAATAGAGTTGCCCTATATAGAAGCCAATCTGTTTTCCGATGGTTACGGAAGGAAGGTTGGCTAGGAGGTTCGTCCATTATTTCGAATTGTATGTATCTATGATCAGAGAAAGAATGATCATTTGATACTTTCCAATTCGAGATAGTATGATAAATTTTATCTGAGACAAGAGTTATGTCAAGTACTTCCTGTCTGTTTTTAGTAACAAATGTGGGTTCATTTCCAACGTTACATATTGTTAGGTTAGTGTTCAAAATATAATCGAAAAGAGACTCACCTCTGTCGTTTATATTCGTGCTACCCCACACTGTATGATGGGCGTTAGCATCACTTCCAATAATGAGGTCAGTCTTCTGCCTATCTGCATCAGTGATAAGCCTCCTCAGAGTGTCTCCTGGGAGGGGGCCAAGGTGGTCATGGCCTAGATATGCCGACGCCAGCCAGAAAGTTCCTTTGGCTGTTTCCAGTCTTGCGACGGTTACATCTCGATCACTGAAATTAGGTAGTAAAAATACATTTAGGCTACTTTTAACTAGTATGCAAGATCTGGGTTCACCTTTATCTAATGCATACAGCAAGTAGTAGTTTGGAGTCCTTAGTCCCCGAACGATGGATTTCACAATCCAGGGTTCTTGGATTAGGACGATGTCTTCTCCGCTGCTGGATAGACGAAGAAGCAGGGAGGCCGAGGCCTTGATAGAGTGTTGGAGATTAATCTGAAGAAATCGCAGCATCTTTGCTACAACCCTCCCGATCAACCTCCAACACGGTGACGTTGGAGTCTTCCGATTCCGAGGTTGAGCCCAGAAGAGCGTCCTCACTCAGAAGATCTTCATTGTTGTGGTCATCGATCTCCATGTCGCTGACTGTTTTTATTGTCTCCACTGTTGCCGAAGATGACCTGGATGCCTCTTCCTCTTCCAGTGATGGGAAGGTGATAGATGCACCAGGGTCTGCAGCAGCAGTTTCGACTACGTTGGAGGAAGTGGATGCACCAGTAACATCCGCGTCCTTTTTATACACCTTCAGTGTGATGGTCTCAAACCCAAACCTAATCACACCTTTGGTCTGCGCCAGAGGAGCAAGGGACTCCTTATTTAGTACAATAATTGCACCTCTGTAGGGTCCCTTTTTCTCCTCCAGTTTCGCAACTTTCCAGTTGTGAGTAGGAAGGGATGGGTTCGATAGCCGGATCATCTGGAGTATTACATCCATGCTGGAGAGTTCGGCTGTAACCATGGCGCGAGCTCTTGGTCTGCACGGGATTTTCTCCTTAGCAACAACCTCGAGCTTAGCACCAGGCCAGACTTCCCCTAACCGGCTAACGGCCAACGATAGAAGATCACACGATCTCTGATCGTCACAAACCATGAGCTTAACATGTCCTTGATGCCAGCCTCCATCGTTTGTGATTGGAGGTGGTCCAGGGTTCTCCATCATGATACTCATGAAGCTCAACTGGAGCTTCCCCTTGACCACCTGCCAATTTTCCGCAGAGATCGTGCCATCGACGTCGTTCCCGTCAATGATCGCGACCACGATTTTGTTTTTAACCACATCACTGAAGGTCTTATTCCCTCCACAGGGATGTGATGGAGCGCTGATGTTGTGCACTTTGGGGCGTTTGGGTACTGAAATTGTGCCCTCCATAGACCTTTGACGCTTCGACGTGGAGTCTCCGCTGGCCTGGACGCTATTATTAGCTAAAAAGCTATTAGCCCACTTGATTTTTGCATCATGCTGAGAGTTCCCCCCGGCGCCAGGTTGTTCACCAAACACCCTGAGTATTCTCTTAGCATTGCGAATGTCCTTGTAGAGTGTCCTAGAAGGGTTGGGCTTACGTCCGCTCCCCCTAGGGCCTTCTTTAGGATTTGTGGAGTTGTTAGAGGTGGAGGGACCATGCTTCACAGTCCTACCACCGCTGGAATGAGGCAAAGAAGTTCGGGGAGGTTTACTCTCCTTAGTGGTAGCAGGACCATGCTTCACAATCTTACTACCACTGAACCGCGGTGTCGAAGTTTGGAGAGGTTTACTCTCTGAAGTAGTAATAGAAGGGCCATGCTTCACAGCCCCCCTGTTACTGGAAGGAGGTATTTCTACCATTTTACTCCTGCTTTTGCTTTCGGCAATAGGACTGTGAGAATCCACAGTACTACTACTTCCAGCGCAAGCCGGAGAAACAGCAGACGGCTTTTCAGTCGCACTGCTGGCCTGTCTCAAAGACCAGGACTTTCCACCATCTTTTGTGTTTAAATTTTCCATAAAAGATCCCACGAGTAACGGAGAAAGGGTGGTCCATCTGCACAGAGATCCGTATATGCAGATAAGGCTAGTTAATCCGGAGGTCGCCTGGTATCCGGATACTCCGTTAGCGACTGAGCTAGTTTTTTGATTGGGCCCTCAGCCAGGCTGATCATCGGCACGGGTCGTATAACACCTTGAATCCAGCCCAATTGGGAAGTTGCAAGAATAGGAAAAGGAGAGAGTGGGCGGGGAATCAGACAGTAAGCACCGTTCTGAAAGAAAAGAAGGACGTTAAGGGTAATAGAGGAGCTGGTAACTTTGGATAGCTTTTCGCATTTCCAATGTGGGAGAGGGAGGGATACAAGGATGTGTAAGAGGATGATGAGCGTCCTTTGGTTTCAGGACTCTTCTGGAGATGACATCTCGAGAATCATTGACCCTACTCAGCTTCTACAACTCGACAAGTTCGACGCTCAGGTAGAAGTTCTTTTATTTTACTTATTTAGTTAATTTACCCATTAAACAGTCATCCCCAAAATTCAACTTTCCCTAAGAAGGGTTAAGGTGATTAGGATTTTGACAGCAAGTCAAATAGGCATAAGTACACTTTTTACCCTTTTTATAATAGACTAAGAGCCCACAGCAATTCTTGGGTGTGATTGATAACAATAATAATTAGCATAATTAGATAGGCCTTTAGTAGTTATTTACAAATGTGAACGTCTTGCATGCTCTAGTGGGAGCAATAGTGCATAAGAGTGCATCAGATACGCAGTTCTTTCCAAAGTCTAAAAAATTGTGATCAAAAATTTGCCATAACTTCAAAATGAAGAGCTAAGTGCCCTGATTGCAAATATCGAGGTCCAAGACGTTTTGAAGGCGGTCTTCTTCGTGCAAGAAGTACGCTATTCTTATCGCGTCTTGCAGGCAGAAGGCTGTCTGCAAAACGTCTTAGACTTCAATACTTGCAATCAGGGGGCTTAACTCTTCATTTTGGCAAAGTTGTTATGACAATTATTTAGACTTGGAACTGCATATATGATGGACTTTTATGCACTATAGCTCCCACTAGAGCATGCAAGACGTTCACATTTGTAAATAACTACTAAAGGCCTATTTAATTATGCTAATTAGCAATAAAAGTAGGTACAAAACACAAATTTCGATTTTTTACCTGTTTTAGATCTTCCCAAGTATCATAAAATGTTTGGGTGTTTGGGTGCACTTATTAATAATTTTTGTTGTATTATTGTTTTCTTCATCAGGTAAAAATAAGAAAACTTTATGTTTTTACCTCAAAGTCAAAATTTTGCTCTGGCAATCCTAAAACATATCAGCTCAATTTAAACGTAGGCTTAAAGGCTAGTATTTCTACTCAAAATAAAATCTAAAATAAAAAATCTCTGTACTGACAGAGAAATTGACCTTAACATGGGTCAGGGTACACAAAGTTAGCCTTTTTTACATCGTCAAAAAGTGATGTCAAAGTTGAAAATCAGAATTTACCGTAGAACAATTTTTTTCTTAGAATATGATCAAGAATCACATCACAAAGTATGGCGCACGAATTACAGGACACCGTGTATTGAAAAAAAACTTAAATTGTTTTGAAATATCTGTTTGTCAATGACAGATTTTTATGTGGAACTCATGTTGATTCAAAACGCCTGGCGTTTAAGTATCGTAATACCGACTCTTAAACGCCTCAAAAGTGACTCGACAAAAGAAGTGACGAGTGTCGTTCAAGTGAAACGCCTATTATAATAAGGGTGGATATGTATAAGAATCTCACGAAAAGCTAAGGCCCTTATTGCGAGTGTCGTTTGTTGATCGATCGACGACTTTTGTCGAAAATCGATCATCGGAAAATTAATATACCTATCTGAAATTATTCTTGTATAAGATACCATAAACTGTGTTTTTATAGATGGTTTCAACAACATTAAGTTATCTAAATAGCTTTGGATACAAATTTTAACGCATCAAACGTTTTGGCACTATCGACTTTTATCGAATCGAACGTTAACGACACACAATAAGGCCCTAAGATTGACATTCAAAGTTTTATTGCGAATCTCTGACATTTGGGTAGTAAAGATACAAGAAATGAGTATCTTTACATTACCGTAGTACCCCTTGGCACAATTGTTAGTGCGTTTGCGTTCGACTGTTATGTAGAAGGTCTTGTGGGTTCGATTCTCAGCCGCTGCAGAAAAGTGTTTTTTTCAGGATTGTACAGCCTCATGCAAGGAATCGACAAATCCTCCTCCGACAAATCCGGACGTAGTCAAATATAGAGGGTCTTTCTTTAGCCGCACTACTAGAATGTGCAATATTTTGTCCCTCATTGTGATACACAAGCTTTCAAGAACAATGTGCATCGTCATCTCCTATTAAATCCTCTCCACTTTCCCTAAACGCACGCACTGAATTACACGATTAAATTATAAGGATAGTCATAATCCCTGGAGTGTGTGCAATTTATATAAGACAAGTCAATCGAAAATAAAATCAAGCAATAATATTTAACAAATAAATAAATGAAAAGTATGATTTTCAAATTTAGTATTTGTGCCGATATTTTTCAATCTACTCAAATTAAAAAAAAACAGCGTTCATAAAAATGGTTGCACAATTGTAAGAATAAGTAGCGTTCTTAAACCTTAAATTAATGTTTAGTTGCATGTTCTCTCATGGTTATTAACCTCCATCATTACTGTATAGCTTTCCAAAGAACATTGTTATTCGTTGAATTTACACAGCAACGTATGTTTTTAACATCACCATATACATGCTGATTGGTATTAGGTGCAACAAAAAGCTATAACGAGTAGGTTGGGTTAAGACAAAAAAAATTGACTTAAAACAGAATAGAATAGAAATTGTGAATAGTTTTTGAAAAATTAATGAATGCATTGATTTTGGAATGCTCGGCGACTCCTCTTGCGAGGAATTGAAAAATCCTCCAAGAGTATCTCTTGTCATGGAAAGTGCTGCTCATCAGCCGTTCGGAATCGGCAGAAAATTGTATGTCCCGTCCATTCCTGGTAACACGCACACAGGAATGGTTGAGAGTTGTAAGTCACTAGGTCCTGGTTCACTTCGAGCTGTTGCACCACCAAATTTATTTTTTTTGCTATTTTGACAATTATGAACTCATTTTAAACAAAATTGTACCATGACTGCACACATGCAACTCGAAGGAGTGGAGGAAACCTAAGAATTTTTGCTGGCTCGGAACGGCTATGAGTAGCACTTGTCATGACAAGACAAGAGGATTTTGTCAATTACTTGCACGACACAGTATTCGCCTGAAAAAAAAACTGTTTTTTAGCCTCTGAGCATCTTAACCAAAATCTGCATGACAGTCCAACGCACTTACCATTATGCGAAGGTGTACTTACTAAATGTATTTCTAGCATATTTTGTTTGTTGTTGTGGCATGAGTAACAAAACTTGCAATTAATCTTGGTTATTAAGTGAGAGGTTAATTATTCAATCTTTTAGGAATTTTATTATTAAAATTTATCATAAAAGATCAGCATTGTAAGTTAATTCTTTTCTAGATTTTAATTAAAAATGAAACATTTGAAAAGGTTAAATTAGTACTTGAATTTTTTACTATCTGTGGTATTGCAAAGGAGGTTCATTTTATTTTCAAAGCACTTATCTTGCATTGAGTAATTATTTAAAAGCCTTAGCAGTAAAGTCAACACGTATTTGACATGACATTCAACTACCTACTCCAAATTTTAGTTCAGTCTGTCAAAGTTCATATAAACAATTGAATCTGTGTAGAAATTTGCACTTTTTGATATGAAGCTGAAGATCGCTGCATCGAAATTTATGTTTTCATTTAGGATAGCAGATCTCGATAAGTATCAAAGATATTGGAATATTTTAAACGCCAAAATGTTGGGCGCAAATTTTCCTAGGGGCGATGTCCGTTACATTTTTTAAATTGTATCTCGTTATACTTTATTTTAGTGAGTTTTAAAACTTTTAAGACAAAAAAATTTTTAGGAGAGGATATAGACCGCAATAATTTTTTTAGAAATAAAATAAATATGACCCAATGTAGAATATACGTTTCTCTAGGGGCGATGTTTCTCCTTTTTTTTTATTTTTTTTTTATTAAGCTTATTTAACCATGATTTAACCATGAAACTAACAAAAAATAAAATGCACGACTGGATCGCACGAACTTGCTCTTATGTCAAAGTACTTTGGAATTTGAGATACATTTTATAAATATAAAACATGGATTTAATGAGATAATAATGTTCAAATGCATAAAACTGCCGTCTGGTTTTCGGAAAAGTATGAATTTATGCAAATAAACTTTAAAAAATAGTTTTATTATTAAATAAATTTTTTATATAAGAAATTTCTCTAAAATTTTTCAAGAAAAAAATGTGGGATGCGAATTTTAAGTATTTAATAATATTGGTTTTAGGAAATAATTTCAAAATAATCGTTCATAGGTTTTGAAGATATTGATTAAAAAAAATTTTTTTTTTTTTTTAAACCCAATAAATATTTTTTCGAATATTTTTATATACAATATTAATTTTAACTTAAGGGGACTCCTGCTAAAAATGTTGGGTTAAAATCTTTAGAGCCGTTAATAAGAAAGTCGAAAATCAAAAAAACGGGTCTATGGCAGGTACCCCTAATAACATTTTGCCCCAAAATTTAGTTTGACTAGAATGTAGTCCATGTCCATAATATCACACTTAATTTTTTTTTATCAAAATCGTTAGAGCCGTTTCCGAGATAAATAAGATTTTGCATTACGGGTGTATGGAGGGTACCCTTAGTTTTGGAGCTAAAAAAAAAATTCAATTTCTCCTCTAGGGAATCACCGAAGACTCTTAACTACCGAGATTGAAAGAAATAGGTCCAGTGGTTTAGGCTGTAGTAAGAGGTACAGACATACAGACACACTGAAACATGTTTTTTGTGTACTAAATTTTCCTTAAAATTTTTATAAAAAAAATTGATATGCAAATTGTTAGTATTTAATAAAATACATTTTAAAACGTAATTTAAAAATTTTATCGTGTATCGGTTTTCAAGATATTGAATTTTCAAAAAAAAAAATTTATTATTTTTTTAAAAATCCAAAAACTATTTTTTCGAAAAGATTTTTAGTTTATATTTTTTCAAATGCAAAGCAGCTCCTGCATAAAAATTTTGGTTAAAATCGTTAGAGCCGTTGGTGAGAAATTCGAAAATCAAAAAAACCGTTCTATGACAGGTACCCCTAATAACATTTCCCCCAAAATTTTTTTTCACCAAAATATAGTCCATGTCCATAATATCACACTTAATTTTTTTTATCAAAATCGTTAGAGGCGTTTTCGAAATAAATAAGATTTTGCATTACGGGTGTATGGGGGGTACCCTTAGTTTTGGAGCTAAAAAAAAAATTTCAATTTTTCCTCTAGGGAATCACCGAAGACTCTTAACTACCGAGATTGGAAGAAATAGGTCCAGTGGTTTAGGCTGTAGTGAGAGGTACAGACATACAGTTACACTGAAACATGTTTTTTGTGTACTAAATTTTCCTTAAAATTTTTATAAAAAAAATTGATATGCAAATTGTTAGTATTTAATAAAATACATTTTAAAACGTAATTTAAAAATTTAATCGTGTATCGGTTTTCAAGATATTGAATTTTGAAAAAAAAAAAAAAATGTATTATTTTTTTAAAAATCCAAAAACTATTTTTTCGAAAAAATTTTTAGTTTATATTTTTTCAAATGCAAAGCAGCTCCTGCACACAAATTTTGGTTAAAATCGTTAGAGCCGTTGGTGAGAAATTCGAAAATCAAAAAAACCGTTCTATGACAGGTACCCCTAATAACATTTCCCCCCAAAATTTTTTTTCACCAAAATATAGTCGATGTCCATAATATCACACTTAATTTTTTTTATCAAAATCGTTAGAGCCGTTTTCGAGATAAATAAGATTTTGCATTACCGCTGTATGGGGGGTACCCTTAGTTTTGGAGCTAAAAAAAAAATTTCAATTTTTCCTCTAGGGAATCACCGAAGACCCTTAACTACCAAGTTTGAAGAAAATACCTCCGGTAGTTTAGGCTGTAGTTCGAGGTACAGACATACAGACAGACAGACGGAATTGTCGGACCCACTTTTTTCGTCTTCGCTATCATCGTAATGTCAACTTTAATCAAAATCTCGAGTTCGATTTTTTTTTCCAAATGCAGAACTTGCCCTATAGTACCTATATCGCAAGTAAAAAGCAAAAAGTTTGGACCCTTATAACTTTGGATAGACTAATCGTAGGTAAAAAATCGGTACATGAAAAAATTAGAATTTCCAAACTCTAGGGGCGATGTTTTTTCTTTTTTTTATTTTTTTGTCTATTAAAGTTTTTTAAACATGAAAGTTAAAAAAAAAAAAAAGTTTAAACCCTTATAACTTTGGATCACCTAATCGTAGGCATAAGAACGGTACATGAAAAAATTAGAATTTAATAGCTCAACACCATCCTTTTTTGGTTTAGCTAAACTAAAAGCAATAAATATTGTTCAATTCAAATTTGTTAAACATATCTCATAATATCTATCTAATTATTATAATAGTTATTCTATAAAGTATATTCACTCTGGAATTTTCTTTTTCTTTGTCTTTGCTGAAATTTTGTTTTCGTTTGTATAACAATTAATCTTTTCTTTATATAATTCCAATTTTGTATAATTATTATCAGAATTATTAAAACTTGAATCGAAAAAATAAAAATTCATATGAAGTAAATATTATAATTTTGATAATATACAATTATTAATATACATAATGCAATAAAAAATATAAAAATATAACAAATAACCAACATCTTAACTAACTAACTCAAAACGTAGATATCTATTTTCCTTTTTGTTGTAATTTGTTGCTAGACAACAAATGACTCAAGAACATGAAATAAGACAAAAAGAAAAAACATCGCCTTTAGAGTTTGGAAATTCTAATTTTTTCATGTAAGGTACTTATACCTACGATTAGGTGATCCAAAGTTATAAGGGTCTAAACTTTTTTTTTTATAACTTTCATGTTTAAAAAAATTTAATAAACAAAAAAATAAAAAAAAAAAAGAAAAAAACATCGCCCCTAGAGTTTGGAAATTCTAATTTTTTCATGTACCGTTCTTATACCTACGATTAGTTGATCCAAAGTTATAAGGGTCTAAACTTTTTTTTTTTTTTTTTAACTTTCATGTTTAAAAAACTTTAATAGACAAAAAAAAAAATAAAAAAAAAAAAAAACATCGCCCCTAGAGTTTGGAAATTCTAATTTTTTCATGTACCGATTTTTTACCTACGATTAGTCTATCCAAAGTTATAAGGGTCCAAACTTTTTGTTTTTTTTTGTTAGTTTCATGGTTAAATAAGCTTAATAAAAAAAAAATAAAAAAAAGGAGAAACATCGCCCCTAGAGAAACGTATATTCTACATTGGGTCATATTTATTTTATTTCTAAAAAAAATTATTGCGGTCTATATCCTCTCCTAAAATTTTTTTTGTCTTAAAAGTTTTAAAACTCACTAAAATAAAATATAACGAGATACAATTTAAAAAATGTAACGGACATCGCCCCTAGGAAAATTTGCGCCCAAGATTTTGGCGTTTAAAACATTCCAATATCTTTGATACTTATCGAGATCTGCTATCCTAAATGAAAACATAAATTTCGATGCAGCGATCTTCAGCTTCATTTTTTGATAGGAAAAGTGATAAATGTTTTTTGAGAAACTGTTTATATAATTTACGAGAATACGGTTTCGTTAGCAGTCTCAAAAGTATAAACTGAATATTTTTCATTTTTTTAGATATTTATGGAAAAACAGGGACCTTAATAAACTTTCCAATAGACATAACAGATAAAGCATATTTCAGAAGCAAAATTACCGAATATTTCCAGATCCATTGACTGAACTAAAGAACAACTCTATTTAGAAAGTAATTAAAATATTATTATAAAATATTTAGCACATATTAGGGTAAACTACCCAGTGACCGACCCCCTTTCAGTTATGGTCACCTATCACTATTTTTTCATTTTATTAAGGTTTCCTGTTGCTGGATACTGCTGACGCTATTTTTAACGTGTTTAGACGTGCAAATGTCATAACATAAGACTTCAATTGATATTTTGAAGTAAATCGTTGATGTGTAATAAAAGATGTAAGTTGAGGACCTCTGTAAATCAAAGAAAACTTGTGAATTCTTTAAGAAACACTTAAGTATAAATGGGTATTTTATTGATTTATCGGTGATTCTTATGTATGGGACAGTACATATTATTTTAAAACAATAATAAATGGATCTATTTGTTAATTTTTATTTATTAAAATAATAAAATAACTTAATTTTACGTAGAGTGTTCATAACTAGAATGTAATGTTCAATAAATTCAGTGACCGACAGGGGTGTCTATTACTGGTGCGATTGGACGTTTTTGAGGATGTTAGTTACGGACTCCATCGTTTTTGTCTTTCTTTTTCCCTGTCATTATTTTTTAATTCAGGATTTTCTTAGAAAATGCCTGAGCAAAATAAGTTAAAGCAGAAGATTTGCAAAATTCAGCTAAAAAAACGTTTACTTTTTGAATTTTCCAAAAACAGAAAAGTACATTAACACTTTTATTTCCTCATCTTTAACCTAAGTAACCTATCTACTTTTCTAGTGACAATAACATATTGATTTATTTAAATATTTATATAAATATTTTGAATTCAGTACATAACCACTTGGCGTAATGGCTAGTGCGTTGGACTGTCATGCGGAAGGTCTCGAGTTCGATTATCAGCCGCTGCAAGAAAGTTTTTTTTTCAGGGCTGTACTACCTCTTGCCAAGAATTGACAAATCTTCCAAGAGTCATGGAAAGTGCGGCTCATTAGCGGTTCGAAATCGGCAGAAAATTGTAGGTGCCCTCCCTTCCTGGTAGCACACAGGAATGGTTGAGAGTTCACTAGGTCCTGGTTCACTTCGAGCTGTTGCACCACCAAATTTATTTATTTATTTTTTTTTTAAATAATTATAACTAACAATCAGGTTATATCTATTAATTTTGTTAGTATAGTCAATTTTTTATTTGTAATATTACTAGTTAAGAACTGTTTAAGTGCCTATACATTTTTGTTTGCATGTTAAATTTAAATAATAATTTATCTATATTTTATTCATTACTTTATAAATACCTACCTTCTACATAAAAAAATTTTATATATAATATCCCCGCATAGAGTTAGTGTTCAATAACATTTCTTGTAGAGTGTCTACTTGGTGTCAAAACAATTTAAATGTCAAATTAAAACTTCTAAATATTCGATAATGTAAGCTTGTTCCCGAAAACTCCTCTTATAGTTTAGCGTGAAAAGTTACAGAAAAAGGGTGTCCATAACTGGCATTTTACGGGTGTCGGTAACTGAAAATAAGGTGTCCGTAACTAAAAAAGTGGTAAGCTATTACAGCCTTATTTATTATTTTTCACTAATACTAAAACGGCTCTAAACCTCCTATCCACCAGTATTAGCTTATTCCACCGCTATTATTACTCGTGCATTTTCATTGTAAATAAGCTTTTCAGGATTAGAGTCGTTGTAAATTCGAAGTAACTTTACTCCGGCGCTAAAACGAAATAATAAATAAGGCTGTTACTGTTTTGTATTTTATTTATTTTTGGACTTTCGTACATATTTATTTCTTTAATAATATAGCAGAAATTATTAGCAGTTACAATAATATATAAAAATCATTAAAATCCATCCAGCGAAACAAAAGTTATGAATTTTCAAACTCAAAATTTCTCTTAAGGGTGTCGGTCACTGGGTGTCTTACCCTACTATGTTTAACATTTTTTGCGAATTTAGGTTTTGGTTGGTTTCAATTTTTGTATGAGAATTTCTATGCTATTCGCGTCCACTAAACCAATAAACTTATCGACAACTACTCCATTGCGGAACGCCAATACTGCCGGTACAGCCTTTACTTCAAAAGTTTCCACCAAGTCTGTGTTAGAGTCTACATCTATTACAGCGAGATCGATTTCATCAGAATTTTCAAGTAACTCAGTCATTTTGGGAGTAAGTATCTTGCAAGGATCACACCATTCGGCATGAAAATTTACTATTACTGGATTATCACTGTTGATTACCTTAAAAATAAGAAAATTTAAATTATATAACTTTCTATTGAATATGAATATAGTATCTCACTTTACGATCAAAATCATAATGATCTTTTATTATGAAAGATTTAGAATAGTACTGTGTATTCGACAAAAACCTTTTTGAATTAGTTACCGCTTGGCTAGCCAATATTTTTGTCAATTGGTTCATCATTTCAATTTAATTTTATTTATATGATCAAGAGTGAAAAACAAAACTTTTTTTTAAAAACAAACTTTCAAAACTTGCTCGTTTCCATTCATTTACAAACTACAATTATATAAAAACTCGGACAAATCTTATGTACGAAGATACATATATAATAAAACTATTGCTTGATTTCAAATATTTCTGTATGTTGAATGTTGGTGTTTATTGCAAACAATCTGCGATAAGAAAATTTAAGTGCATCATCAAATTTTAGATAATTTATCTTTACTTCACACTTATGTATATGTCAAAAACAAAAGATATGATAAACATTTAATTCACAAAACGAATGACGCCCTTATGAGTTTTTGTTTATTTTCTTTTTCTAATGTAAAATAGTTTACTTTTACTTTAATCAATTTTTATAAAAAAAAAAAACAAAAATAATATTACGGGGGATTCGAGGATAATAATTTGATTTTCTTCCTGCAAAGCGTCAAAAATCAACATCTCTTTTATTTATCAATTATTTTTAACCAAACCAAAGAAGCTTCGACTCTGCCAACCCAACATGCTTAATAAACAGCTGACCGTGGTAGATGTGCACTAATTAAGGCAAAACACAACACTGCCGCAAATTTATGGTTTCCACCAAGTTATAATACTCCCTTGCAGGGTTCGGACTTTACTTCGATCGAAGTAGATCTACTTCGATTTTGAGAAAAAAAATTAATCTACTTCCCTACTTCTCTTTTTTCTGATCTACTTCTCTTTGAAATTCTTAGCCAACATATTTAAAGACAGTGCTGATCACTCTGTATTACATAAAAAACAAGTTTATGAATCGTTTAAATGTAAGCACCGTGGAATATTTATTTATTTATTTATTCATCTACAAGCTTAAAGCTAACAGATTAATTAGACTTAAATATAAATATACATTCATAATAACTTAAAAGAAACAAAAACAAAAATATGTACATACATCATTAAAAATCAAAGTTAATCAGAGAATTTTTAAACATTTGTCTTGATTGACTTAATTCAATTTGGTTGCAAATTGAGTTA
The DNA here is from genome assembly GCA_911387755.1 of Chrysotoxum bicinctum. NCBI lineage: Eukaryota > Metazoa > Arthropoda > Insecta > Diptera > Syrphidae > Chrysotoxum > Chrysotoxum bicinctum. The sequence continues at coordinate 87,808,728 of OU426990.1, read as the reverse complement.
AAATTTGATATGCATCTTGTTCATTTGATCCATAATTAGTTCTATGATAAGGCCGAAAAAGAAAATACCGTTGTCTAAGTGGTCTTCCGGGAGCATATATTAAAAGTAAAGCTAGCAGTTTTGGACATTTTATATGATAACATAAGATATCTCTCACAAACATTATGTCATGGGTTTTTCTGCGGATATCCAGTCTAGAGATACCTAGAAATATGCATCTTGCTTCATAACTTGGTGAGAATCCCCACCTCATTTTAGCGAAGATGAATTTCGTAAATCTTCTTTGGATTTTTTCAATACGAACAGATTGCACCTGAAAAGCGGGGCACCAAACAATATCGCAGTATTCAAGAATTGATCTTACTAAAGCAAGATAAAGGCATAAAAGAGCATGTGGATCGCTAAACTCTTCTGTATTTCGTTTGATAAATCCTATCATAGAATTTGCTTTTGTCGTAATATAATCGACATGATCACTAAATGATAAAGTACGATCAAAAATTACTCCAAGATCTTTAATTTTATTCAACCTATTCAAAAGGACGGAATCTATTGAGTAACTATATTTAATAGGCACCGCGATTCTATAAAATGAGACGACGTTGCATTTTCCTATGTTAAGTAAAAGATTATTTTTCTTGCACCATAATACTAAAAATTCTAAATCTTTTTGCATACTACAGCAGTCATTTATGTTTGATATGCTTGCGAACATTTTTAAATCATCTGCATAGAGAAGAACCTGTGCGAATTGGAAAATAGATGTTATATCATTTATGAAAATAATAAATAGCAGCGGACCCAGATGACTACCTTGCGGAACCCCTGATGTACAGTGGAATGCTCTGGAGAAGAAATTTCCAAGTTTTACTAACTGTACTCTGTTTTTCAAAAACGATCCAATCCAATCCAAAAGCTTTGAATGAAATCCAAAGCGTCTTAATTTTTCTATGAGTATAGTATGATTAACCGAGTCAAAAGCTTTGCTGAAATCAGTGTATATGACATCAACTTGCTTTCCTTTTTCAATAAAGTTAATGGCTGAGGAAGAAAAATACGAAAGATTTGTTGAATATGTTACGACCGCCGAGTTGGATGTAGCCCAGCTGTTGAAGGCGCGCACATTCAATTTTTGGTTGTGCAACTGTGTGGGTACTTAGAGAAAACAGATGAACTATTTGGTTGAATGTCTGCGTAAGTACATATAATTATTATGTTACATAAAATAGCGAAGTCATTTTAGGCAATCGTTTAGTTTCTGTCAAACCACAAACGTTTTAGTTGCACGAACCAAGCAGAGGCTAAGAAAGAAAAAAAAGGATTGTATGTGCGCGAAACATAATCAAATTTATCTCTTGAAAAATTTACAACGCCACCTGTCGACAAAATGGAAGAAACTTCTGGTGGGACAAAAGTCTTTGAACGTGCCCGTCGCAGAATTTCGAAGATAGATGTCAAATTTGTTGTGTTCACCCATACATATGCATGGTGTATTTTTGTTATATTTTTTTTTGTATACACTACAGTCCAGAGATGTGGATCGGATGATGTTTTGCAGTTAGGTGAAAGTCATTCGATGTTGTTTTTTTTTCTTGGGTAACTGAAGGCTTGAGACGGGTCCATAAGAATTTGACCTGTCATTCTCGTTTGTTTTTCGGCGTTACCTTGATGCAGGATCTGAGCGGCATACATTTTGAGAACGAAGAGTCAGGAAGGTTAAAAAAGTAAAATTATGTGGAAATCGTTTATTACGTTAAAATGCCGATTTTAACAAATTATTAAAAATTCGATAATTCAAGAGTTTTGGGTGCTTTACTGAAATTTTTAACCTAGTCCGGTGAAAAAAAAATTAATGATCAAGTTGTGTTTTTTTTATATAGAATTACCACCCTCCACCCTATCGCCAAGCTCCAGAGTTTTCAATAATTTTTTTTATTCTATAATTTGTATTAATAAATCATTCAAAGTGGTGAGTTTTTAGAAACAAATTTTTATTGAACAGTGAGTAAGGAGTTTTAAAATTTCAGGTAAATTCTCGGCGGCCCCTGATAAGTACCTACTACAGTACGGGCCGCCGCAAAAGTTTTTCTTCAGTTTTATTGTGGTCCATAGAAGGTTGTTTGAGAAGATTGCTCCGGCTAAATTTGAGGTTTAAAACCAACAGTCTATTTGTTCCGGTTTTGGCTGATCCGGAGATTGGAGTACCCCAGTACCTTAATGTTCCGGGGATATTATATTTCGCCTTGGCTTTCCTGTCGAGTTCAGTGGGTCCCTTTATAAGAAAAAAAAAACAAACAAATCAACATTAGCACAGGTACGAAATTTAACATTAAAACAAACTAAAAATCGACAAATTACCTAAAACAATACACAAGAAGGAAACAATATAAACAAAAACGAAAGAACGAGATTATTTACCACACTGATTAAAATAAATTTATGATTTAACGTAAAATTCGTCATCGTTAACCGTTGTGTTCCTGGTGTTCAAGCTGTTCCTGTTTTTTTTTGTGGTTAATTTTTGTCATTTTTGCATTAAGGTCAAAATATACGCGCTGAAGTTTTTAAATTTATTTATAAGTCTGTTTAATAATGTTTTTTTTTGATATGGTTAATTGATTATTTAATTTTTTTCTAAATTTCTACTTGTAAGTGGAACTCTGGTGTTTTCCAATTTTTGCCCGCGTTTCGTGTACTGTAAGCCAAACGTTTTATGGTTTTATAAGGTTTTTTTTGTTACTACCCCCTCCACAGAGCTCTATAGAGGTAGGGACAAATCTCGAGGCGCCAATTAAAGGTTGTCATAGTGCACCAAAAAGGGTGTTTCATAAAGTTTTCGTTGGAAAGGGATCAGTTCCATATTTGTTATTGTTTTTCCTATTTTTTTTGAATTTGTAATTTTGAGTTCAAGTCTTTCCGGTTGCGTCAAGGCATTTATGTCTAAAATATAGAAATAAAATTACACGTTTAGCTATAGGTTCTATTTAAAGTTTAAACAAAATAAAAATTGACTTCAAACCGCCTAAAAAAAAAAATGCTAAAAATCGTCTTTTGTTGTTTTGTGTAAGCAAAACATGACATTTTGAAGAAACTTTTTCAGGGGTGCCAAGGGTATAGCTGAGTTTTCGGTGAAGATGGTTTGACTCGAAACCGACTATCCGCCATTTTGGGGGGAATTCAAAAATGGCCACGAATTCCTAAGGTTGGGTGGGTAATGGCCACACTGCGATGACACCTGCAGTGCTCTGATGTGGCAATAGTCTGTCCGTGGTCATAGCTAGTCCGTTTTTTTTTCCCTAGTTCCCTCAGGCCTGATTTGTGTTTTTGGCTGCAGGCGAGGTTAAGTTTCCGGGGGCAAGATCCCCCCCCCCGTCCGACGAGCTGACGCCGTGCATGTGCAAGCAGGCCGCGTCCCCGGGACTTGACATTCCATCCGTTTTCCTAACCTCTCCCTTTCCTAGCTTCCTACCCATTACTTTCTCCCATCCTACTTCCTTACCTACTCCGCACCTCCTCTTGCCACGCAACAAATAATTTAATATTTTCGAGAACATTTATAGAAAAACGGAAAGATATTTATGAGAACCCTTTTGAATTGATAAAATTCATACAAAAGTACAAGTCGGTTGGTGGAAAATTCCCTTTAAAATAGTAATACTTAATTAAAATTTTTTTACAAGTCTGAAATCAGAATGATTTCCTAAATCTACTTCGAACATTTTGGATCTACTTCAGTTTTTTTCCGTATTTACTTCGAAAATTTAAAACCCAAGTCCGAACCCTGCTCCCTTGTATATAAAAACTATAGTACTCTCATGACGAGGAACGAACGATGCGGTGCCAAACGAGCGTATTCCATAACTTTTAACGTAGAGTTGTGGAGAGTAAGGAAAGACGATAATCAGGAAGGGGTGATAATATTTTCGGTAAAAGCAAACCGAAGGTGCAGAACAAAGCGACGACAAGAAAGCTATTTTCTGTTTTCTTTTTATCAATTTTCTATACAAATAAGTATGAGGTGGCCTTTTTTTGCTTCACGCATAGAGAAAAAACGGTATTACTGCTTTTACACGAAAGCGATTTTTAATCTTAGTTTCTCTTTTGGAGTCATCTTCCGCCTTATGTAACCCCGCCACCACACACGTCTCTCTCCTACGGGCTTAAAAATCGCAAGGTAATATTGCTTCGTTTAAAAGCCGTCTATATTGTTAGGTTTACAGCCTGATTCTCCCCAAAGTCAGTGATGCCTCACAAGTCACAAGAAGAGGTGAAAATGATTTTGTGACTTTTTCGAATTCTGCCGCTCAGTCACAACTTGTGAGAGTCACAAAAACAATCGAAACTGTGATCTCCTTCAGAGCAGGTCACAACTCATAAATTTTTAAAGTTTCTTGGATTGTTATTCAGTAAGAAAATTTTCTAGATTTGTGAATAATTGTGAGTACACAAAAATGGAAGTGGACTTTGTTCTAGTGAATATTTTTGCTGATCTTTCCCACAAAAAAGAAAAGTAATATTATTACATAAACAAAAATTTCTTTAAGAAACTAATCGTATCAAGAAGTTTACAGCGTCGACGGCTTTAAGAAGATTGAGAGATACAAATGATCCATTCGCTCTCCAAAACAATACATTTATAAAGTTTTTTCACCTTCCTAAAACTTTATGCAGTCGCCACGATTGTTTTCTTCTGAAAATGTTATATTTATTATTTAATCATTTTATTGTTTAAAAATTATGTTACCTTGCATTTTGTAATTTCTTCGTTTTGAATAATCAGCTGTTCAAATAATGACACTTAAAAATCTCAACATGCTGTGGTCAGTTTTGTTGTGAGTTTTCTTGTGACGATTAGGGGGAGAAGCCTAGTACGCAGATCGGGAAAAATTTTGTCTCCCATACATTTTTTTTCCTGGGACAAATTTTGTCTCGGATATTTTTCCGAGCAGTACGCAGTTCGCGCGCAAAATTTATACTATTGTGAATTGCTCTACAAAATGTCTCCACCAAATTTTGCCAGGAAAAAGAATGATACAAGCATTATTTTGCGGGACAAATTTTGACAGCCACCGTATTTCCGAAAGTGATTTTTGTCAAAACTGGTTTTATGTAAAAGGTGTTGATGCTTCTCTTGAAAGCATCAAGAGGAGATTCCAAAAAGGTATGAACGACTTTTGTAAGACAACCAGTTCCAGTACCAAAATGTTATCGAATCGAATCACAACAATCCTCACAAGAGCTTGTGACTTGTGACTCCTCACAAGGGGGAGAATCGGGCTGTTAATTTTTTTCGTTGTATTTATATTGGAGCAAATGTAGGATTTTTATTCAAAAGCCTAGTACGCAGATCGGGAAAAATTTTGTCTCCCATAAAATTTTTTTCCTGGGGCAAATTTTGTCTCGGATATTTTTCCGAGCAGTACGCAGTTCGCGCGCAAAATTCATACTATTGTGAATTGCTCTTCAAAATGTCTCCACTAAATTTTGCCAGGAAAAAGAATGATACAAGCATTATTTTGCGGGACAAATTTTGACAGCCACCGTATTTCCGAAAGTGATTTTTGTCAATTCTGATTTTATATAAAAGGTGCCGATGCTTGTCTTGAGATCATCAAGAGGAGATTCCAAAAAGGTATGAACGACTTCTGTAAGACAATCCGTTCCAGAGATACACTAAAAAACACATTAAATTAGATTTCATCTCTCCAACTTCAAATTTTTGCGCAAGATTTGGAAAAGTTTTGTAGAGATTAAAATTGTAGAGATAAAATTTGTCTCGTCTCGATCTGCGTACTAGGCTAAATACACGAATTCTTAAACGGTTACCACTAAGAACAATTATTTTGTGTAGATAGATAATTATTTTTGTAGGCAGATTTTTCAAATGCAGAATTTTGAGAATTCGAGTTATGAGTATTATTCTGAAATACAGAAAATTAGGTATATTGAAAGCTAAAATTTTGAAGAGTAGAATTTTGGAACGCAGAATTTTGGGAAATTAAATTTTGAAATGCATAAAAATTAATAAGTAAAATTTTGAAAACCAGAAGTTTGAAAAAGGAATTTTGAAATGCAGAAAGCATTTTATGAGAAGTAGAATTTTGAAATGCAAAATTTTGGGAAATATAATCTTGAAAAATGTACTTTGAGAAGTAGAATTCTTAAATGCAGAAAACTTAATAAGTAAAATTAGAAATTCAAAATTTTGAAAAGTATAATTTCAAAATGTAGAATTTTGAAATGCAAAATAACAAAAAAAAATCATGTGATGCATCACTCCCTACATCACGAGTATGCAATTTTTAACTCGCTAAGATGCCTAGTTTAGCCAGAAATCACGTTTGAAAATGTCAACTTTGGGAGGTCTACGGAGCTCCGTTTAGCCGCAAATCGCATTTAAAGATAAACATTTGTTTTTCGTTACATGCGATACGTGGATTGAAAGGTGGCACTCACTAGACCACGAATATGCAATTTTTAATCCTCTAAGATGCCTAGTTTATCCAGAAATCACGTTAGAAGATGTCGACTTTGGGGGGTCTACGAAGCTCCGTTTAGCGGCAAATCGCATTTAAAGATAAACATTTGTGTTTCGAAAAAAAAATATTTTCACGTTTTTTACTTCTAATGGAAGAAAAATATATGTATGTATGTATTAAATGTATTTTTTTGGTTAATTTGTATTAAACTTATGTAATTGCAAGTTTTGCATGTGCAAAAAATTTAACTCGAGATTTTGATCAAAGTTTACTACGATGATAGAGAACACAAAAAAATATTTTTTTATCTAAGAAAATTGTTTTTTAAAAATCAAGGTCTTGAAAAAATTGAGCGACTAATTTTTGAAAATATTTCCTAGAATCTTTATTTTTAAATACTTAAAATTAATATCCCAAATTTTTTTCTAGAACAATTTTAAAGAAATTTCTTATATTCAAAATTAGTTCATTAATAAAAGGTTTTTTAAATTTTGTTTGCATAAATTCGTACTTTTTATATTTATATTAACAAAATACAAAAAAAAAACTAAATTAATATTTTAATGAATTAATAATTTCCAAATTTGATAAAAATTCGTAGACAAACATTAAAAGAAATATTTGTTTGTTCAAAATTCGCGGGGCAAATATCTTATATTTTTACAAAATATATGGATAAGATTTATTTTTTGTAAAAAAATGTTTATTTTAAAATTTCTTTTTTTTTTATTTTTCTAAACTTGCTTATAAGCATTTACAATGTATAAAAAATATTTTTTCCAAAAAAGGTATCTGATTTTTTAAAAATATTATGTCAATAATAATTTTATTCTGTTTATTCTAATTTTTTTTAATTAATTTAAGTTTTCTAAAACTATTTTTTTCTCGAAAAACTTATTTGATTTTTTTTTTCACAATTGCTTTATGTGAATATTTATATATTTCTGAAATTGTTTATATACACATAAAAAATATTAAAAAATTTCTATATTTTTTGCAAACAAAGTTTATAGGTATGAATAAATTTTAAAAACTGTTCTATACCTATATCAAATTTCTTTTTTTTTATTTTTAATTATATAAATACCTATCAACGAATACAAATATTTTTTTTTGTAATCAAAATTATTTTCTACCATACCATATTTTATATTGGTATGTACATATGAAAAAGCTATTTTTTTAATAAAAATATAGGTATACGTACCTATTAGATTTTCTTAAGGAAATAGTTTTGTACCTATATTTATGTACATAATTATATTAATTGCAAACAAAAACAATTTCCACTACTTAACCACCCACTGCATATAATGTAGGCAGTTAACCTAGTTGATTGCAATTATTATTTTTGTTCTTCAAAATTACACCAGTTATTATACTTTTGAACAACAAAAATAATAATAATTGCAATCAACATAGATAAGTTATCTAATATATTAAGATAAAGTACCTATGTACATATGTAGGTATACTAAAATTAAAAAAAGTCTAATCCTATCAAGAATCAAATTTCAAAATTATTCCTACTTAAATCTATTCAAATAGGTATGTGTGTCCATAATAAAAAGCAACGTTGTATTTTGGTTAAATATATCGAAATTGAACAACGTTGCTTTGTTGCGTAGAAAATAATAGACAAAACAAAACAAATATTCTTGACAAAAAAATATAACAACAAAACACACAGAAGATCCCTCAAAAGAAAAATGCTACAAAACAAATTTCATTTTCTCATTCTCGTCTTTCTCATTGCCACGTGGCTAAAAAAATTTTCTCGTTCTTTCCTCTATTACCACCCCACCCCAAATCAAAAGTCTCCACGAAATTTTTTCCTCCGGCAGCGCCATCGGTAGAGTGTATTCCATAACATTTTTTTCTGTTCCATGAGAGTACTATAGTTTTTATATACAAGGGTTTTTATATACAAGGGTTCCTTCACACCAAAAAAAATCGTTTTTTTTTTTGACAGAGATCAAATCTTTCGAATCCGTATTTGGAAAGGGATTTACATGTATACGAAATACGCACACTAAAAAGACAAAATTTGACAAGGGATCGAAATCCCTAAAATCCCTAGTGTGTAAAGGAAATCGACATTACACAAATTTGATTAACGCCCCCTATGACAGTTACGCATTTGGAATAGAAACGAGCCCTCCATATTAGGTGCGTTTTATTATTCACAAATCTGTCTGGATCCAGATCTGGATCTTCCTTGAAAATTCATGAAATAATTTTATCAGATTTGCAGAGTTTTTCCCATACAAATTTTGACAGCTCGTTTCTGCAGAGATAAAATTATCTGTTTTTCCGAGGTTTATCAGGGCTTTCCGCGCTTACATGAATACCCTTACTATTTATGGAGTTATTTCGGATAACTCAAGAAATGTTGATGAATGTGCAATTCGCATAAGGATATAGAATTCGACTTAATACACATTACGTGCAACAGTCACACTGCAAATTTGTTGGCAAAAGAAATTGATAAAAAAAACATCATTGATTACGGCAGTAGGAGGGTACGTTTGCCCATAGACGTTCGTGGATGTATTTTCATTTATCTTAATTTAACTTAAAATTTTTCATTTAATTTATTAAAACCATCTTTATTTTCTTCTTATATGATGTTGTTGGTTCAATTATAGTTTTCAAAAATTATTTTTTCAAATTTGATGTAACAAATGTAGGTAGTAAATGAAACATATAGTTAATCGAGCAGATTACCTGATGTAAGCAACTCTGCCATCTCTGGTGCGGAGAGATGACTCCTTTTCAATAAAACAGAGTTAACTTTTATTAAAAATAGCTGTGTTCAAAAGCATTTATGTAATCGAAAGGACAGAGATTTAAAATCACTTTCGTGTAAAAGCAGGCTTGTGGCCGATTTCACGAAGTACTTTGAAAAATTTAACAGAATTCTAAATCTTAAAATGGGATTTTTCTGTTTCATTCAAACAGTTATGCAACTAAAAATTGAAGGCGCACATTCAATATTTGGTTGCACAACTATTTGGTTGCTTATAGAAAACAGATGAACTATTTGGTTGAATGTCCGCGAAAGTGCATATAATTATATGTTACACAAAATAGCGAACTCATTTTAGGCAGTCGTTTAGTTTGTGTCAAAACGCAAACTTTTTAGTTGCTCGAACTAAGCAGTTGCGAAACTAAAAATTGAATGTGCGCGCCTAGCCTAAATGTTTGTTTATGAAATTGGCCGTATTACTCTTGTTAGTTTATGACGATCACTGAGCGAATTCCAATTAGAATTGAAGCATACCTGAGAAAAAACTAAAACCACAAAGAAGAAAAATTTTTCCATCCTCAGCAATATTTTGTAGTCTCTGCACCACATAATGTACGTCTCTCGCCTACGGACTTAAAATCGCAAGCATAATCGCATCGTTTAAAAAAAGTCGTACCAGCTCGTCAAACATATTTGAAAATGTGAACGGTCCCGATAATTTTGGCTGGGAGTCTGAACGCACCCAATGTTAAAAATTAAGAAAACCAAAAGGTGTATTATTTATTTGTCGATTGCTTGGTTTTCATTTACTTTTGGTTTTGTGAAACACTACCGATATTTTCAATTTAATAACATCATGCCCTAAAATAATAAATTAAATCGAATAACTTCTTATTTCGTTGCACCCAAAAGGAACTATTCACAATTTGTCAAAACTTGATGCTTGAGTTAACATAGACCAATGCAGTGAACAAATGGCGTCAGTTTTTCTTTCGTCTACGAACAAAAATCAATACTCGGTTTTCCGTTCATTGCTCAAGTGTTTACTTTAAAGTTAACGTAGGTATTGATGGAACTATTTTGACTTTGTGGCAGTAGTACGTAAAATTAAAATTGAACCTATTTCATAGCATGTTCTAAATTTGTATTTAAAAGTTGTCAAGATTTCAGAGAAAGAGCTATCAATCCAATTATAAAATTGTGTGCATATCCATTCCATTTTCAACAAACAACACCCTCAAGTTTCAATTTGACCAATAATCATATTTTTTTTACTAAGCAACGTTTGCTTTAAACTCGTAGTTGGCTTCGCGCAACGCAGAAGTTATAATAGTCATATTCGGTTCGGTTGGCATTACAGAACTCGATAATATTGAAAACATGGCGTCACCAGGTTCAAACTCTTCATCGTCTGTGACAGCGATGGATTCAACGGTGCAAGGTTTTGATACTACAGCTAAAGCCCAAACCGCGTCGTTTTGTTCACTCCGAAAGGAACATACATCTTCATCGGGTGATAATGAAACTTCAGTTTTTCGAAGCCTAGCTTCCCCTTATATTCATCAAATGGATGCCACTACACCATCTCCCCCTAACGTTGCTTTTGATATACCCCAATGGAAGAAGGATTTAATCCAAAGGAGGAAGACAAACATTGCAAAAACCATTGCAGCTGGAAATAGTTCTAAAGAAGGTAATTTTTTAAAGTAGAACGAATTAAAGTGTTATTCTTCCAATATGTGTGTTCATTTGACGGAGAAACCTTACAAAATCCCTTTCATTGCAAACAAAAATGGAACAAAATAAAGTTCTTAAAGTTCTTCGCGTGTATTTGTTATCATAATTACGTAGAAATCAAAACACAAAGTCATGAAATATATGAAATTTCACTAAACTTTGGGTTTTAATATTCTTACTTCTGCAGATTATTTCCAAATATTGACCTACGGAGTATTTCGCATTTTAAGAAATATTAACAAAAAAATGTTTCAGTTTTGTTTTCAAGTTCAAGTTAGAACACACATTTTTGGATTCTATTGGTCAATCCTTGATTATTTATATTACGCGTTTTTTTTTCCGAAACCAGATGAAATGTACAAATTTCCAATAAGATTTTTTGTTGTTCTCATTTTTTAATAAAATCAAATCAAACGAGTGGTGCACAACCATCCATACAGTAAACTAAAAAAGGTAAAAGGGAAAGAAAGTAGTTTGTAGAAATCGTTTCGCATTTTCTGAAATAGGGCTGCCTTTAGACAAAAGCGATATTTGTATCTTTGTTTCTTTTTTCGTTTTTGTTTGGGTTGCATGAACTGCTTTTAAGCCATGCAATATTACCTTGCGATTTATATTTAAGCAGAAAGGGACTTACAAACATAATATGTGCAGTATTGGCCAAAATTAAATCACGAAATGATTTCACTTTAAACAAAAAGTAAAAGAAATTATGAAAACCAATAACTTCATATTTTGTTTTAATTAGAGTACATATATAAATCTTCAATTATTAACAGTTATTAACTACATATATTATAACTCTATTATTATTATTTAAAATTCAATGAAATTATTCAGAAATTATTAAAAGGTAAGTGTACCAAACTGAAGCACATGTACCTATCCTATTTTAAGAACAAATATAGTCAATTATATCGTTAACTGTTTTCGTTCTAAGCATGAACTAAGCAATAAAAAAAATCAGTTGTGTGTCATCGGCCGACGTTTAAGATCGAAATTGATAAAATGGCTTCAGAGCTAAAAGTCGAAATTTAGGTTTTTTTTAATTCACCCCAAGCAGATGTCCTTTCCTATAAGGGTACAACCATAGAATCTTTGCAAGAGGTCACGGAACATTCAATAAAATAATATCCATTACTTTGAGAAAGGGAATGTGGGATGCATATTTTTGTTTGGAACTTTTGGTTTGTTTCAAGAACTCGTGCCTTCCCGGAGATCCCAGAGGAACTGCAGGGTAGTAGGTTGCCGAAACTCTTGACGTTTTGGTGCCTGGAAAAGGAAAATAAAGAAAAGATAAGGCTAAATACAGGCAGCGAGGTTTCGGAAAAAGAGAGACTAGGAGCATTAGTTCTACGCGAGATTGCGATCCGAGCGAGTTAATGACCAACGATAGGTACTTACCTTTGTAAAATTTTGGCATATCCAGTTAAGTCGTTTGGTCCGTACCAAATGGGAATCTGCACTGGCCGTTGCGGCCCTGTTGCTGCTTGGAAGCGGGGTCACTAGAATAACTAACACCTGCCCGTAGGGATGGTTCTGAATGAGACGTAAATGCTGATACGGTGGTAGATCTTTAGTAAATTTCGTGGTTATTGCCCCAGTTTTTACTATTAAACAAGTTATACATAGGTACACATAAATACATTATGAATTGCAATTTGTGCAAACTAATTAAATGACTACCGAAACAAAAAATTCGTTAGCAGGTGATAAGAGGACGAGAAAGAAGAGGAGAGAGGTATAGTGTTTTTGTGAAAGAAAAGGGCTGAGTTCGTAATTGCAATGTTTGTTGCCCCTGCCCTGCCTAAAACATGTTTCGAATACATTTATGAACACAATTACAACAGCATGTGTGCAGTCATCATACTTTGTTAAAAATAAGTTCATAATTTCCAAAATAGTTCGATATCAGCATCGGACCAGATTTTGGCCTCGTATTCAATCCTGTTGATGGATAGTTATTAATTTCTTATCAAAGATGTAAAAATCAATATTTGTACGATTATAAATTAATTTCAAAAAAAAAATTACTCACATTTGATCCTCTGCCATTTTCCTGCAAATTCAGCAACATAAAAAAAACATGCCAAATTGACCGCATGTTGACTGTAAGTTTACTTTTATGAACAATTATACGATTTTTGTACGATTATAAATTAATTTCAAAAAAAAATTACTCACATTTGATCCTCTGCCATTTTCCTGCAAATTCAGCAACATAAAAAAAACACATGCCAAATTGACCGCATGTTGACTGTAAGTTTACTTTTATGAACATTTTATGAACACAAATGTTGCCATGCTCATGCAGAGATGTTGCTGTTTGTTTACAATTATGAACGCAATTTTTGCAGGACTGCGGCAGTTTTGCAATTACGAACTCAGCCAAGGCTAGGGTATTCAATATTGGTGCTGCTACTATGATGTGGTGGCGCTGAAGTGGCCACAATTTAGAATAAGCAATAAAGACCAAGTAGTAAGAAAGAAAATATTTTAAAATGCCGGTTTTTGCAACTAAAAGCAGAGTAAGGGAGATAACCGAATCAGGTGCTTGTGTCATATCGACGTGCAGGATAATGCAGTTTTAAACTTATGCAACAATTCTTTTTTTTACCGTTTTTAGTACTGAGGTAAAGAGATATACCTCAATACATACATATGTTTATGAGCATTCTATTTTATGAAATAATTTCCTTTCAAGAAGTAGGTACATATGTATTTGATTTAAAAAATTAAATATTATCTTTCTAAAGAAACAATTCTCAATCAATGCTGCAAAAAGATAGGGTACTTTCGTAGGTACCTATGTATGTGATTGAAATGACAAACTAAGAAGAACAAAGACATGCATCTTGAAATAAAAATAAGAAACCGAGAGTACCGTCATCAGCAAAACCATTTAATGGATTATGAGTTTCAGACAAAAGATCATTGAGGAATATCAGAAAAACGTCGGAGAAAAAACGGAGCCCTGTAGCACACCAGTATTTATTTTATGAATTTCAGACTTAAACCCATGTAACACATGGGTTGAAATATGAAGTGCAATAATCTTACTTTCTCCAAAACGATGTAAAGATTTGTTTTACTGTTTAGTGAGTTTTACTACTATCAGATCACCAGTGGACTTATTGCTACGAAAGCCATACTGCCGGTCATTAAGAAACTTTCGTTCCTCAAGATATTTCTTAAGCTGAAAATTATCAGCGTTTCCATGACCTTGGAAAAAACGGACATAGTGCAATTGGACGAGTTAAAGGGGGGAGGATTCGCCTTTTTTAGGGGCAGGCTAGACGTTTTTCATACACTCGGAAAGAGACCTATAGAGTAGGACAGATGGAAAAGCTTACGCAGTGGATTTGCCAGCGTTGAAGAACACCTGTTCAGAACAATAGGAGGGATTCTATCCGGTTGGACTGCAGAGGAGTGGGAAAAAATAATTTTCTCGGACGAGAGCCATTTCGAGGTCCAAGGATACAGAGTAAGTGTCGTGAGGAAAAGTGACAAAGAAAAACTCTCACCTAGACATATCGTCCAAGCCCCTAAACACCCGCCAAAAGTTATGTTTTGGGGTTGTTTCACGTCTGAGAGTCCTGGAAGCTTAAAGTATGCGGATGTCCTAACGCATATGCTCCTTCCTGCTATCCAAAGACGAACTTCGATGCAGGAAACCATTTTTCAGCAAGATCTTGCTCCGTGTCACACGTCCAAAAAAATGAAGCAATTCTTCGCGGAGAAAAATATTAAGGTGGTAGATGCTAAAGGGGGGCATATAAAGTACTAATTTCATATTTTTATACTTATTTATAAACATTATTCAAAATAAATGCAAAAAATGATCAAAAATCTGCTTGTCCCAATTAATTTGCACAAGACTGTACTATCAGATCACCAGTGGACTTATTGCTACGAAAGCCATACTGCCGGTCATTAAGAAACTTTCGTTCCTCAAGATATTTCTTAAGCCGAAAATTATCAGCGTTTGCATGACCTTGGAAAAAACGGAGCGTTGAAGAACATTTGTTCAGAACAATAGGAGGGATCCTATCCGGTCCAGCGGATTTTTGAATGTCATGATCTTTTAGTACTCTAACAACAGCACGAGTGCCAAAGAAGATTCGTCCTATAAAATCGTCTACGCTCTCAAGTACAGAAGGAATCATGCCACTCTATGGTAGCGTCGAACTAACAGCAAATTGTGCTGCAAGCAAATTGGCTTTATCTATCGAGCTTCCATTGAAATCGAGTGTCATTGAAATCGAGCGTTGAAACTGAGGATTTCGTAGTGTTTCGTTCTTTTTTTACAAATGACCAAACATTTTTACTACCTTTGGAATATAATAGTATTTTTGCCGTAATTTTTGGTCATATAAAAATTTATTTCGTCGGATATGAACGTTACAGGTCTTTCTAGCTTGTTTGTACATAATCCGGTTTTCCTCAGTAGGTTTGGCTTTGTAAGTACGGAAACTAACTTCTTTAACACCGATAGCCTCTTTACAAACCAGAAGTTTTCTTTCGATTTGATAGGTATTCGGAATAAAATTTCTCATACCGTAAAGAATCGGATTTGAGACTATCGGCCCTAGCGAGGTATCCGTTCGGAGCGGAAAATTGTCCGCAACGCATATTTTGTCGGAGGTTCAAATTACTTTCGAGGTATCCTATCGGAAAAAATAATAAAACACAAATGCGTTGGCGCAATTTGTTCCGCGAAAAATTTTTGTCGGAAGAAATCGGAAAAACAATTGCATTAAACTGTCAGAAATTTCACAAATAAAGCACTTGATCGCACTTCGACGCAGTTCACCGGGTGCGTTAAAATAATGTCGGAGAAAAATTCCGAACAGCTGTTCGGAAGAATACCTCGAAGCAAAAATCCTTCGAATCGTACACAATCGGAGGATTTTCCGCTCCGAACGGATACCTCGCTAGGGAAGTATATCTGTACTGGAATCTCATTGTCGCATTTTCAATGAATTTCCACAAGATTTCCGGTGATAACTGTTCGCATTCTTGTCGAATATTCTCTTTGAGGGTTGCGATTGTCTAAGGTCTTTTTTTTTTGTTTTGTATAATTCATTAGTTTAAAAAAATCTTAACATGTCAGTTGACACTTATAACTACAAGTGAGGTTTCATTGTACATTATTAAATAATTACTTATCATTAATTATAATTGTTGGCTGTAGGGTCCGTCTAATGATGTCCAATTGGTCTCCTGTGATTCCACAGGACACTATTTGAGTTTGACTTTGTTGTATTGAGTGAAACACATACATATAACAGAAGATATAAATGAAACTGAATATAAAATAAATAATTACAAATGTTTTAGCTGTTTATCGAACTCAAGGCATACCGGGGGAGTTACAATATTTGTTAATAATAAAATCAAGTCAAAAGCTATTGATTACAAAATGTGGATTTTAATGATAAAAATAAAATGTGAAAATGAAGTTTGGAATGTAATGGGAGTGTACAGATCAGATGTAATGAGTGTATCAGAATTCCATACTTCACTTAGTGAATTTGTGGAAACAAATTTCAGTTTTAATGAAAATATTTGTATCGCTGGTGATTTTAATATATGTAGACTATAAGACTGAAAGTTCTGAAAAAAGAAGATTTGATACTGATTTTTTAATGAGATTTGGATTTAGTCAACTAGTTAATGAGTATACGAGAAATACGAGTACATCATCTACACTTATCGACTATGTCTTAAGTGATCAGGTATCGGGTTTAAGGGTGGCTGTAATCAAAAACTGGATTATATCTGATCATGAAACTATTAAAATTGATCTTCATACACAAAACAAAGAAAATGAAAATCCACTGATCGTAAGATTTGTGAAATTCGAAAAAAACTAAATTTTTAATGGAGTTGTCGCGTAGAAACTTTGAAAACATACTCTTAAATAGTGAAATAGATATTCCACATAAATTCAAAAATATTATAGAACAGTGTTTAAAAAGTCAAATCAGGTCTTTGAAAATAAATAATTATTATGTGGAGTGGTTTAATGAAGAGCTTGCTATTCTTAAGCAAAGTAAAATTGAATTTTACGGCAAGAGTACGATAACTTAGGCGCCAAGAAATTATAACGGTTTTTTGTAGAACAGTTCAATACAAGCATTTTTTACTACGTGAGGGGGGGGGGTCTATCTCCCCCCGTTTGGGCGGGAGGGGCAATTTTATAAAAAAGGTACTAAAATGGAAACAAAAATATTAAAAACTAACGGTAATACTTACAACTAAGTATTATACCTTTTTTTAAACCCAATACTCTGATCTATTAGATAATTTTTAAATCAAGTAGAATCTATGCACAATTTTTGAAAAAACGAGTTTTAAACTCAAATTTTGGTGAAAAAAAACATAAAAAAAAAGTTTAAAGTTTAATTTTTCAAAACTGCAAAGTTATATATTATTATTTTTCATAAAATTCGTTGCTCTAATTTATTCTTATTCAAAAACTGAAAACTAGATGATTTTATGTCATCTAGTTTTTGAGAAAATTGAAAATAACTAAAACTACTTTTTTATGGGATATTTGCTTTTTTTGCTTGCTTACGCATTACGGCGTATAAACAGTGAGATATGTATGGGGGGGCATGCTGCCCCCCTGCAACCCCCCTGCCTGGGCACACTATAGGATTTGGGGTAGGTGCGAGGTTGGGTGTATGCAAGGTTTCATTTGCATTTACAGAATCTGGATTTAAAGAAACTTTGAATTTACCCTATGGTCTATATCCAATGTCTACTAAATATATGTATGTACGTAGCCCTAAGTTGCACATTTAAAATGTTCAGACATGAAAATTTAATACATTATGAAAAATTCACATTACCTAGGTACTACTGTACGAATGCAGCAAATTTATATAATTCCTTAATTAATATGTATGTTTATTGTTTGTGTCTAACATTTTTAAAGCTAATATGGTACAGGTTATTGTTATTATTCAACCTTTGTAAGAGTGAAGTATTTTTTTCTTTGAATAAAGAATGGCGACTAAGCATCCACTACGTCATCCTAAATTAAATAACTTTTCAATATTTCAAAAAAAAATATTTCAAAAGCATCGCGTTCTTAGAAGAAATTGGTCTAATTTCAACTAAGGCGTCAACTCCCCTCAACTCCAACTCAAAAAGGTGACAAAAATTGTAAGAATACAATATAATTATTATTATTTATTCATCAACCAGAGCATATTATACTCTTACAGACTAAGATACATAAGTAAATATATAGTTACAAATTTGTAGGTGGGTATATAAAATTCAAATTACATTTAAATGATTTACATAGTTAATCTTTTATTTTAATAAATAACGTTACTTAAATTTTGCTTAAAACTAATGATTTAAAAGTTTCTCTGGTGCAATCCATATAAAAGTTAATCTCAGAGCAATAAACCCATCTATCGGCACATTTTTCCATGGGCCTCAATATTGGCTACAGATTCGGGAGGTGCTTGCTATAATTTTTTTTTTTGTGATCAAAATGCCTGTAAACACGGTTTTAATACATTGAACATTGAAAAATTGACTTGACTATTTTTAAGTAACACCTGACTTACTCACAAATTGACTGACTGAGGCGCGAAATGCCATGCAATTCTACCTCCTCTGGTGCATTCTTGGTAACCCTAAATGATTTGCTGTACTTTACCTACAAATGAACCGCATTAACATTAATCCTCAAAATAAAATCACCGTAGTTAAATACCAAAAATCAAAAATTTCATAAAAAGTAGTTTTATTAATTTTCGATTTTCTCAAAAACTAGAAGGGACAAAACCATTCGGTTTTTTGTGTTCGATTCAGAATTAATAGTAGCATTGACCACAAAAAGCCAATTAAGCACTTCATTTTACAATTTTGAAAAAAAATTGGTCTAAACTTTTTTTTTTCATTTTTTTTAACAAAATTTTGAGTTTGCATGCAAATTTTTCAAAAACTATTGACATAAATAATTTAATTTAAATTTACGATTATAGAACAGACTTCTGGCTTTCAAAACCGGTAAAGTATTTTATTGTAAGTGTTGCCGTTGTTTTTTAATAATTTTTTTTTCAATTTAAGTCATTTTTTCTAAAATCGCCCCTACCTCCTAAACGGGGCGAGATAGACCCCCCCCTCCCATAGTAAAAAACGCTTGTATTTGACCCTTCTACAAAAATCCGTTATCAATTTTTGGCGCCTAAGTTATCGTACTCTCCCCAATTTTACAATTTATACCGTTCATTGAGAACTAATGAAAGCTGGCAAAGTTACAGAAGAGTTCGAAATAACTTTAAAAATAAGTGCACAAAAATTAAAAATAATTATATCAAACATAAAATAGAGGCAAAAGCTGGAAATCAAAAAGAAATGTGGAGAACTATAAAAAAATATGTCTTAAATAAAGATTATCAAGAACTTTGTGAAATTGAAGTTAACAACATTAAAATAAATAATAAATCGGATATGGCAAACAAATTAAATGAATACTTTGTCGATAGTGTTATAGTGTATAGTGTTATATATAAATGAAAGCATTCCTAATGTTCAATATAGTGATCTTATACAAGAATCTTCGCGTACATTCCAATTTTGTCAAATAAATGATATACAACTTGAGCAAATAATCAAAAGTATAAACAATAAAAATGATTTTAACGGTCTCAATACAAAAATTATGTTAGAATGTAAGAATGAGTTCTTCCCAGTTTTATTAAACATAATAAACAACTCGATGATGGAAGGAGTATTTCCAAGCTCATGGAAGGAGTCAGTTGTCGTACCAGTCGAAAAAGAAAAAAATGCAGTCAAATTGGATCAATTTCGTCCCATAAATATGATGCCGATCTATGAAAAAATTTTGGAGAAAGTGGTATGCATTCAATTAGAAAGTTACCTGACGCAACATGGAATTCTTTGCGAGGAGCAGTCTGGATTTCGAAAGGACCACTCAACGGAAACAGCTTTAGCATGGGTACTAAATGAGTGGAAAAAAGAGTTGGATTCAGGAAGTTCGGTATTAGCGTTATTCCTTGATTTGAAGCGGGCATTTGAAACAGTGGAAAGAAGTATACTACTAAGGAAACTATATAAGTATGGAATTCGGCATAATGAACTTAAATGGTTTGAATCTTTCCTATCTTCAAGGAAGCAGAAGGTTAAATTGGGTGATAATTATTCATATGAAAAAGATTGTTAAATTGGGTGTTCTTCAAGGAACTATCCTAGGAGTTATTCTTTTTTTACTCTATGTAAATGATATTAAAGATTGTCTAAAATTTTCTAAAGTGTAATTATTTGCAGATGATACACTTATTTACATTGTTGGGAAGGAATTAAATGAATGTGAGAACAATCTAAATGCTGATTCTGAATCATTATTTAAATGGCTGTGTAAAAACAAATTGAAATTAAATGTGTTAAAAACAAAAAGTATGTACATCGGAAATAGAAATTATGATATTAACATAAAAATTGAAAATTATGAAATTGAATGTGTCAAAGAAATAAAATATTTAGGCGTTTTAATTGATTCTAAATTAAACTTTAACAATCATGCTGATTTTATAAGTGCTAAAATTTCTAAGAAAATTAATTTTCTGTATAGAATAAGAAAAAGAATATCGAAAAAATGTGCAATTTGTATATATAACTCTATTATATTACCACACATAGATTATTGTTCTTCTGTATTAAGTTTGTGTAACAATGGAAAAATTGATAACCTTCAAATTTTGCAAAATAGAGCTATGAGGTGTGTTTTAAAATGTGGTAGAAGAACCCATATATCTGATATGTTAAGTAAGTTGAAATGGATGAATGTAAACCAAAGACTGAAATTTAACCTATTAATTTTTATATTTAAACCTAAAAATGGATTGTATCCTACGTACCTTCAAAGAAATTTACATTATGTTGGTAACTATTACAACCTAAGAAATGTAGGTGATTTTAGATTGCCTCTATTTAGGAGAACTAGTTCTCAAAATAATATTTTGTATAAAGGAACACAAATGTTTAATAACCTTGATGTAAATATAAAAACAGAAACTAATATTAATTTATTCAAAAATAAATTGCGTTGCATATTGTGATTTTGTATATACATAAGTAAAAAATTGTTAAAAAGAGTTTTTTTTAAAAAAAACTAATAAAGAATTAAAACTAAAACTAAAACTATTAGGAAATCGACATCGAAATTCACGCTGCGCTAACAGCACCGACCGATTTTATTGGTCAAAAAAATCGACACAATTATTCCACGCTCTTGCGGTGTATAGCGCTCCATTGCTTGTCTGATTCATTTTGCGCAACCTTATATATAGGTTTATTAAATATAGGCAGAACACAACACGCTTCCGTTAACAGTGAAATATAATTACAAATAGATGTAAATGTAGAATTTCCATAGGGCGCAGTTTATTTTCTTTGCTGAAGATGACGGTGATGCGAATTGAACATGTTGAAGAAATAAAATGTATTTATAAATTTTATAAAAATTTCCCAAACTAACAGATTTTTTTAAAAATAAAATTCACAAGATTTCATTTAGGCAAAGCTAGGTAATGGTTGAAAAAAAATCCGAAAAATGGTTATTAGTGTACCCCCCTAAAACCATTTTTTTGTTTTTGATTTTCTCAAAAACGGTACAACCGATTTTGATCATGTTTTGTATGCCATATCTGCCAAAAAGGTTTGGATAGTATTGAGTGTTCAAATATACAAAACTAAATGTTTGGATTTAGAAATAATAACTTTTTTTTTCAAATCTCAATATGTACTTCGAAAACCCCATGCTCAATTTTTTAAAACTTGACAATTAAAACTTTATATATATGTATATTATTTTTTTTTATATTACATATATATATTATATATATATATATATATATACAGCTGCGGTAAAAAAATAGCACCATTACGAGAAAAAAATTTCGTTGCAAAATAAAATGTATGCCAATATATCGGGGGAAATTTTGAATATGCCAAAAGTTTATATTATATATTATATTATATATATATTATATTATTATATTTCAAAAAGAATTTTTATTTTTATTCATCAACTTTTTGAAAAAAACTTATATTTTCTCCAACAAATCAAACAAATAAGCGGTAAAAATAATAGCACCATTGCTTCATCGTACAACTTAAAACTAAATCATCGTAAGAATCCAAAATCTTTTTCTATGATTTTATTCCTTAGAGGTAGTCCAACAAAATTAATATTTCGTTGCATAGCCTTTGTTGGCTATTGCTTCACAACGTCTCGTCATTGAATTAGCTAAATTTTGACACCTTTCAACCGGAATATTCTCCCAGGCGCCTTAACTGCAGCCCAGAGTGCTTCGTTGCTGGTCGGTTTAATATCTGAGACTGCTTTCTTTACGTCGGCCCACAGATTTTCGATGGGATTTAGGTCAGGCGATTGCGCTGGCCACTCCATTACATTAATTGAATGATCTCCAAACCATTTTTTTTGCCTTTTTACTGGTGTGCTTGGGGTCATTATCTTGTTGGAAGACCCACAAAAGCGGCATTTCTTCATCTGCGTACGGGAGCATAACAATTTCCAAAATATTCACGTAGACGTGTTGATCCATGATGGGTTTAATCCAGTATATGGGTCCAACTCCATAGTAGGAAAAACAAGCCCACACCATTATGCTTGAACCTCCGTGCTTAACCACTTTATTTGTGTATTTGGGATTATATTCTGCTTTTGGAGGTCTTCTTACGTAGGAGCGAGATCCTTTACCGCCAAACAACTCGATTTTGCTCTCATCCGTCCATAAAACGTTGCGCCATTTCGCTGCTGGCCTGTTCAAATGCTGTCTTGCAAACAATAAACGCTTTTTTGCATGTTTTGCAGTTAAAAGAGGGACTTTTCTGGGACTACACGCTGTTAAATTATGTTCTCTCAATCTGTGGCGAACGGCTTCAACGCAAGCTGTAATATTGAGGTCTTTTTTGAGCTCAGTTGCAGGCTTGAAAGGATTTTTTTTTTGGCTTTCTCGGACTAGGCGTCTGACAAGAGTTTTCGACAAAACTGGTTTTCGCCCACGAATTTCGATTCATTTTGTTGCAACAGCCAACAAAACGTCGAACTTCTCCGTAAGTTTTACCTTCTGAAATCATTTTTTTAATAATTTCACGTTTTTTGATTGTGCAATGTTTTCAACGGCCCATTGTCATTGTCATGCCCATTTGGTTACTTTACCTTGAAATATGACACCAAAAAATGTTTTTTTCTAGCGAAAACTGCGATCAGTGCTATTATTTTTACCGCAATAAAAAAAAGGGTTTTTCCCCAATATGGCCTCGTAAAAAAAGAACCGTTACCATTTAAGTGCCAGAGATACACAATACAGAGAGTTAATACTTCAAGCAATAACAAAAAACAGTAGAGGCTGGAAATATGTGTCCATTTACTAATTTAAAAAAGTTAAAATGAAACTTGTACCGGTGGTGCTATTTTTTTTACCGGCACTGTATATATATATACATATATATACATATATATATATATAATCTACAAGATATTAAAACAAATTGTTTTTATTTAAAAATAACGGTACCAACCATACAAATGGTAAACAATAAACATGGTTTTCGAAAATCGTATTTTTATCGAAAGTTTTATGGAAAGTTGATCAATTTTTTTTCTTTCGATTAATTTTAAGATCTATACTTCAATACAAAAATTGAAATTAAGATATTACTGACTGTAACTACCATAGAACCATTTTTTCAAATTTTGAATTTCTCATTATTGACATAACGGATTTTAATAAATTTTTGTATATGTATATAAGATTCTCAAAAGATTGAAAAAGTCCAATAATAGTGCTAAGTCTTCTACTTGGCTGATTTATTTCAGTAGTATATGGGCAAATCTCAGGAACTTTTGACTTTCGTGTAACTTTGAAATTAAGTTACTTCATAGTCATATTTTTTTACTTTATCTCTGATAATTTTTTCGAAAAAATAGTATTACAGTATAAAAAAAGTTATTTTCCACATTAAGAATTTTTTTTTACCTATAGAACGAGTAAAAGGCAAAAAGTATAAGAAAAATACAAAATTTTATATGTTACTATTAAAATATTTAAAAAGTTTAATGTTCTTACGATTGAAGCGTCTGATTTTAGTTTGTTAAACTCAAATGGGGCTTAGGAGGTAGGGGCACTTTTATGAAAAATGGTTTAAATTGAAAAAAAAATAAATATTAAAAAACAACGGCAACACTTACAATAAAGTGCTATACTGCGTTTGAAAGCCAGAAGATTCTTCTTTAATCCTGCATTTAAATTAAATTACTCATGTCAATGGTTTTTGAGAAATTCGCATTTAAAGTCCAAATTTTGATAAAAAAAACGTGAAACAAAAAGTTTAGACCGATTGTTTTCAAAATTGTGAAATGAAATTGTAAATTAGCTTATAAAGGGTCCGCTAAATAACTTTTTTTTTTTGAAAATGCTATAAAAAAAAACTACTGAATATTTTCTCAATTTTTCTTTTTTTATTTGAAAGTACAATTCTTCCGGTTAATAATGGAAAATAATTTCATTCAAATGGCTGCCTCGGCTGGCCATGCAGTAGCCTACACGATCGGTCCAATTTTTAAGCACATTATCGATTTTGTGCAGCTGTATTTCACCAATGGCTTCACGAATATTGTCCTTTAAAGCTTCACGCACACATTCTGCCACAGCAGCAATATTCTCGGGTGTACGCACTGTTTTTGGCTTTTCACGCTTTGGTTTATCGATGAGGATGCCAGTTTCTTTCACTTTTTTTTACAAGATAACGAACATACGGAGCTGACTGTGCTTCTCTTCTTCCAAAATCCGTACGCAATTTTCGCACCTATTCTGCAACATTACCATGATTTTCAAAGTAATGTCGCAATATTTCCCAGCGTTGTTCAAGCGTATGCACAACCATATTCGTTCAGCGGAAGGATAAAACTAATTATCTGTCAAATCAGACGTGAGCTAAGTGTTACCAGTCACGAAATAAGCACTAGTTGAAAAAAAAACGTTAGATGGCGGACCCTTTATGTGTTCCATGTATCTATCAGTTCTTAATTGAACGCAAAAAACCGAATGATTCTATGTCTTCTAGTTTTTGAGAAAATCTAAAACTACCAAAACTGTTTTTTTTTTTTTATTTTTGGTGGTGACGATGATTCCATTTTAAGGATTAATGTTAATAAACATAATGCATCTTTGTTAGTTCAGTAGAGCAATTCATTTAGCGTTACACCAGAATTGCACACCGCCACGGGAGTTGAATTTTCATTTGGTATTAAGCCAATTTCTTCGAAAAAAGTAATATTTTTTTCGTTGGTCGACACTAAATCACCGAAAGAAGAAAATATTGGAAAATTATTCAATTTGAGATGGAGTAGTGGATGTTTAACCGCCTTTTTTCATTTAGAGAAAAAAACACTTCACTCTTACAAAAGTTGAATAACGAATGACCTTGGTAAACAATAACTTGTACCACATTTATCATTTGTTATAAAAATTAAAAATTTCTATATTAATTTAAAATTTGGGATTATATATACTAGAAACAGGGTTCTTCCTACCACAGTAAATTTTTTGTATCTTACTTTTGTTCTAGGTACCTAAAATTACAGTTGAAAATGACATTTCGATATTTTTATTTTTTAGAATTATTGGAAGTGAGAGTTTGAAGTCAATTATTTCGTATTTTTTCTGGACAGAATGTATAAGTATTATACCTTTTTGAAAAGTCTTTACAAAGCAGTTATATTTTTTTAATTAAGTTCACCAGTAAATTAATAAAAAAAAATGAGTAAGGTGTAGTATATTTTTCATTTTTTTGTTTTCAATTGAAGTTTTCTCTGTTAGCTCCGGCTACCTGCGTTTAGTTAATGGCTGTTTAGTATTCTAAAAATATTCTAAATTTAGAAGAAAAAATAAAAACTTTCGCATTTTCATGCATTTTTGTTTAAGAAGAAAAAACGTATGATGAGGAAGAAAAATAAGTTTTTAGAATAAAAATTCGTATTCTTATAACTTTATTGATGAAAAAAATTAAAATTTGGCAAAAATGTGGAACTTTTATTGATGCACATAAATGTGTATTCCAAAAAGTTTTAGACCATTATTTTATTACTTTTAGCCCAAAATTAAAAAAAAAAATGTTATTTTTTGTCAAAAGTTAAAAAATATAACATGTGCAACACATTTTCATAAACATCATATAAGTGACTATGTTTCCACAAAATTTATATGTTTTTATCATTTATTTCCAATATTATTAAAATTCTAAATTTTATTTTTAGAATAAAATATTTTTTGTTTTCCAATTTTAAACTTCCTTACTCATATTTATATTAAAAAAAATCATAATTAAATAAAAATAAATGCCAAGCATTTGAGGGTGGGAGGGGGTGTGTGGTTTATGGTTGCATATAATACAAATAATGTAGGTACATAGTTATAAATAACACTAGCATTGTTTGACGAGGTTTAAGAACTTTTAGACATTAATTAATATACCTAGTAATAAGGTGTACTTTTGAATTCCTTTTTTTTGTCTTAAGGGCGAAAAACTTTCATATATCAAAAAGGGGCGTGGCAGTACACGGATTTGACTAAAAATAAATAACACTTTTCATAAACTCACTTCTTCATATAAAACTTAATTAACAAAATGCCTGCTCTTAATGAACTTTAAGCTGAAAATAAAAAAGGGGAGTGAAAGTAGGCGGGAAAGTGGGCAAACAAAATATACATGCGATGTCTTAAGTTTAAAAACCTCAAAAACAAATTTTCGGCTTCCTGTTCACTAAAAATAAGAAAATAACAAAAATTTGAAAAACATGGGCCTGGTAGTGGGCGGAATTTACAAAAAACTACTTTCAAATATTTTCACCGGTAAAAGAAGAAAACAAATTTCATCCAAATTGTTGGAATAATTCTTGCTCCAACAAATTTTTCCCATATAAATGAAACAAAATCTACAAATTTGTTATTTTATTTTATTAAACAAATAATAAAATAATTTATTACTATCTGAAACGTTTTAATATTTTAAATTCTTGGTTATACAAGTATAAGTACACAAAATTTCAAAAAAAAATATTGAGAAACGAAAAAGTTATGGATTTTTGAAATGGTTTGCATAGTGCGTCGCCGGAAAATGAGTGAGAATTTTTTAAGCATTTGTTAATAAAAGAGGAACACCATCAATTATATTTTCTGATGTTACAATGGTGCTATAAACTTAATTTTAAAGGTGTGCTTAGTTATTTTCTCTTTACGCGTTTTAAAAAGTCTAAAAGTCAAAAATTTCTGAGATTTGCCCATATAGAGTTTGTATTATAAAATAAATTTCATATAAAAAAAAATTATATTTTGAATTTTTGAAAAAAAAAAAAAAAAATATTTGTATGCCCAGTCGGGCATTTTATTTTACTTTTATTAGTTTTCAATCGAATACTGAAAACAAGATGGTTTTAGGTCTACTAGTTTTGAGAAAATTAGCAAACCTACTTTCTATTAAATTTTAATTTGTGTAAATGGAGATTAACCCGTCTTGTAAGCCGATATTTTTTAAGAAGGTCTTGTATTGCCGTTGGAGGCAAACAATTTGAACATTTGTTATACTCGTATAGCTAACCTAAATAAACTTTTGATGTAATTTTTGTTGAAAAATTGAATTTCATTTAAAACTCAAATCAAATAATAGAAATGAATCACTGTCTGATAGCCCGCTGTACTCTGGACCTGGTAGTAGTTACTTATAAATTAATGTTCACCCCCTTCGAACTTAAACTTAGACACGAGGAAGCCTAGAGTGCATTCAAAGTTTTTTTTAATGAATTAAAAAGACCGGGTTACTTGAGAAAAACATTTTGGTTTCCGTTATTTATGAAATATCCCCAAAAATGTTATACCATTTTGAAATGAGAATAAAACACGCCAACTTTTTTGGTAACTTGCCAAAATTTCGTAGTACATTGTTTTTACACTACAGTACATTGAATTAGGATCATGTTAAAATGTTGAGTACTTAGTTGGGCAAAAAAGTGATATTTTCTTTAAAACTAATGCAGCTGTGTTTAAATTTTTGATGCCAATTGTTAGCGGGGTTATTTAAAGTTCTATAACAACAACAAAATTTGAGAAAAGTTAAGATTTGTAACCACGGCACTTGAAAGACGGTCATAGGGTGACCATTTTTTCAATTTTTTTTTCGAATGCCTATAACTCACAAAATACATGGCTACGATTTTTTAAAATTATTTTTCTGATAATTTTCACCCCCTACCCTATCACCCGTTTTCGTTTCGACGTTGAATTTTAGAACACGCTGTATATGGACATAGGTCCAAAATAAGATTTCGGAACTTATATCCGTGCGTCGGGGGTTCCAGCTCGATCAAACCAAATTGATTGTACCACAATATAAAACTTAATGATTCCCAAAACTCGTTTTTGACGGTAAATGCAAATTCGGGCAAAGTTACCAATGATAATTCACGAAAAAGCACTTTAAAAATCTCAAGAAATAAAAAACCAACATTTGAAAAAATGACGTACCCATTCAAATAGATGGCTACTACCAAAATAAATATTGTTTTGTGTTACCAATTTTTATTTTATTTAAAGCTTAATAGTTATAAATAAAAAATATATATAAAAAATAAATATATTAATAAGGTTATTTTATGCGTTTTCATGCACTCAATCCTGAAAATGTATTTTTTTTTCAAGTGGGCGTAATAATTTGATCACCCACTGTAAAGAGACTGGATATACAATACAAAATAATTTTTTATTTTATAACTCTTTATTATAAATAAGGTATAGAGAGTCTTCACTCCGCTGGTTGATGTTCAACTGAGGTATTTTGACAATTAGTGGTGTATTGAAGGCAGATATAATACTGTTGATAATCTATTACATTTCATTGAGATGTGTTCATTGACATGATAACATTATTACTCCACTATATACGCAAGGGAGTTGCTCTTAAAATAGGGTACATGTGCTTTAGTTTGGCCTGCTTACCTTTTAATAATTTGTGAATTATTTTGTTCAATTTTAAATTAAGTTAGAATTATAATATAATTAATAACTGTTAATTGAAGACAAATATACTCTGATTAAAAAAAACTAATGAAATTATAATTGGTTTTCTTAATTGCTTTTACTTTTTTCTTAAGTGAAATCGTTTCTTCGTTGATGATAATGCAATAAGTCCTTGCTTTCTAGTCTCATGTCATAACTGATTGTCGCTTTTTCCAATTTAAATATGTATCCACTTTAGATTTTCTGATATCTGCAGACCAATCTGAACCGGCATAAGTTCTTCAATTGTTCTTTGTTACATCCAACACAAAGCTGTAGTTGTTGTGTTCCTTTCAGGTATCATAAAACTCGCTTAACTTCATTACAATCACGTTGAGTGGAACAGGATACTTTCCTGCTTAGAATTGAAACAGCTGCTGCTATTTGTGGTCTTGTCTTTCCCGAAAGATACACAAGTGAACCAATAGCTTTTCGATATAGTTCATTGTAACCTAAAAGCTTGTGTTGTGTTGTTGAACTTTTGAAGTATCCAATATCTAATGGGATTTTTGGATTTGACATATTGAATATATTTAATATTTTCTGTATGTACTTTTCTTGCAATTTGCATTTCAAGATATAATTTTGAATTTCCCATGTCAGTTATTTCATAATATTTTCTAATTTCATTAATTGTTTCTAAAACCAAATCTTTTTCTTTCGCAACAACCAGGATGTCATCAACATAAACTAATACATAAATAATTTTGTCCAATGGCCTTTTACGTACAAGCAACAATCAGCCTTTCCCTTTCTGAATCAAAATTCAATTAAGTTGAATTAATTTTTTGATTCCAACAGTTTCTTGATTGCTTGAGACCATAAATTCTTTTATTTAGTTTACATACCAAATTTTTATTTTCATCTTTTATAAATCCTGTAGGTTGTTTTATATAAATTTCATCTTCTAAATCACCATATAAGAATGAGGTTTTTAGGTCAATGTGGTGTACTATCATGGTTTCCAATGATGCAATCGCTAAAAGAGTTCGTAGTGTTGTCTGCTTCACTACAGGTTCAAAAACTTGGTCATAGTACTATACCATATTTCTGTGAAAACCCTTTTGCTACAAGTCTTGCCATGTATCTTTTTGATTCATCAACCAAAGTTTTGATCTTGAATATTTATTTACAGTTATAGACCTTCCCATCCTTAGGCAATTCCACAAAGCCTGCAGTTCTTCCATAGCACAAATCCATCGCACACTGTCAGTACTTTCTAATGCTTTCTTATCTATATTTTTCAGGATGTTTACCTTTGTTTTCACTTAATGATGTTCTTTTATTTTCACCAGAATATCTTGTCTCTTCATCATTTATTATAATATCATTTTCAAGATCTTTATTATTTTTCTTCAGAAGCAACATTTTCAGCATTTTCGTCATTTTCAATTGCGTTAATTGCTGAATTGTGTGGTTATTGTTGTTTGTGATATTAATTTTTAAAATGTTTCTTAAAATTTGCATTTATATTTTCATTAAACTTGACATCTCTTGATACGATTATATATGTGCTGTCTTTATGTCTAATAAATCTGTATGGTTTCGATATATCACAAAATCAAACAAGCACATATTTCTTGGATACATTTTCCAGCTTATGTCGAAGTTTCTTATTATTGTAATGATATGCCAAACAACCAAAAGTTCGTATGTTTTCCATTGTAGGTGGTCTTGAAAAATATAGTTAATAAAGTGTTTTCATTGTAGCCTTTGATGGCGATCTATTTTGTAAATAATTTGCGGTATTCAAATCGTCCGCCCAATATTTTCTTTCCAATCCAGATTGTATTAACATGCAACGGTTTATTTCCATTAAACTTCGGTTCTTTCGTTCTGCGACACCATTCTGTCGGAGGGTATAAGGCGCTGTTAATTTATGTTAAATACCTTTATTTTTTAAATAGGCTATTATTTTCTTATTAGTGAATTCTCCACCCTGGTCAGTTCGTAAAATTTGTACTGTTTTTCTAAAATAATATAATAAATTCAACTATTTTATCCATTGTTTGACTCTTGTTTTTCAAGAAATAAACAAAACATTACCTACTGTATAATCATCAATCATGGTCAAAAAATATTTGTTTTTATTTGGAGTGGTTTTCCTCATAGGTCCACATAAGATCTGTTCTTGCTCTGTTTTGGAAACTCTGGTCTCGACATTTTACCAAGTAAACATGAATCGCAATGATCCAAACATTTGCAGTTTAGAAGGTCAAGTCCAGTTATAACTATATTTATTTTTGTTTCTCTTATGCAATTTTTCTCACGATGACCAAATCGACGATGAAAAGTATGCATTATTTTTCAATTTCAATTTCTTTTCCAACGTAGTTGTCTTTATTTAGTGGATATAGGTTTTTATGTAAGCTACCTGTTGCATAAATTATTCCTTGAAATGATAATTCGTTCTTAAATAGAACTTGCCAACTATTTCTGACTGAAAGCAAATTATCGTCTAATTCAATAACATAAAGCACATTCTTAATAGATTTTGGTTTATTTTGACAGTATAAGATATCATCGCCCGAACCTTTTGCTTCAATCGTATGTCCATTTTTTAAACAAATACTATCACCAGACTTTCTATTTAATTTTTTTAAAGAAATTGTCATTATTGCACATATGACATGTGGCGACTGAGTCAATATACCATGCAGAATCCATCTTATTTGAAGCGGAACTAAAACATAATTCAAAATTATTTTCGCTGTACTCACCAGCACCAGATTTTGTAGATTCGGTTTCAGTTTTCTTAGCTTTGAACTTGAATTTCTCCTGTTTAAAATTATTGTTTGGGCCAATTCTTTTTTAAGTGTCCAATTTTACCACAGGAATAACATTTAATTTTAAAGTTTCTTGTCTTTAATGCTGCATCTTCCGATGATTCTTTTAAAACGTTTCCAGTTTTCCTTCTGTGTTCTTTTTTTTAATTTTTTTTTTATAATCTACCCGCGCTCAAGGGATTATGATTACCCTTTAAATGTTTCAACACAGGGCGGGCGTGATGTTAATGAAGAGAAAGAAGTATAGGAAAGATGTGTGGCACGATGTTCTGAGACTTGGTGGTTGAATGATCTTCTCTTTTATTAGATCTAAAGTCAAGAGTATGTACTAATAACTTGTAATCGTCCGGAAAACTTCCTAAAAGAAAAGCGACAACAAGATGATCTGCTAATGTATCACCTAATCCAAGAAGACGATACACAATGTATATCATTTCACAAATGTGGTCTTCCATTAGTTGTCCGTTCGTTAGTTGCATGCGACATGACTTCTTCAATAGCATAACTTTATTTGAAAGTGTTGACTTCTGATGTGTCTTTTCTCAGACCAAACCAGCATTCTCTAGCTGTATTCAATTTCCGAATATGCATAAGTTGAGAATCTTCCACTGCCAGTCCAATTGTAGCGCGAGCCCTTCCATCTTTCAAAGTCCAATTTTCATCAACAGTAACATGTCTTTCTGTATTGACTACAGTCCAAAGATTTTCTTTGATGAGCAATAATTCCATCCTGTACTTCCATATTTGATAGTTATTGTTATTTAGCTTTTTGAAAATCAATCTTCCATCTTCCATTTTGCAAAAATATTTTCTTTCCTTTTAGAATTTTAATTAAAATTTGCCCTTTATTATGTGTTGTCGGGGCCCATAACCTATAAGTTGTTTATAGGACTTTGAATTTCTAGATAAATCCAAAATAATAAGAAACTATTGTTCATCAACATATAGATGTTTTTTCTATAAAATAATAAGATTGAATAATAATAAATTACGAAACATACATATATCAAACTTTAATATTTAGCGATGTTATACAAAAAACTTAAATTAGAATTACAAAATATTTTTATAACAAAGTATATACACATTTATGTATACATACATATATACATATAAGCATATTCATGTCATATTCATGTAACAAGACAAACAATTAAAAAAGGTGCACTTATTAATTTGAAAACGCTTACAGTAAAAATAAATGCTCAAAATCTAATTTTTATTAAAGATATTCAATGTAGTCGTATCTATTTATTGAATTTTATTACAATCTACGTCCTGGAAATATTACTTAAGAATAGACGTTTCTAATCATAGAACTATGCTTTAAATGAGCCGATTTCAAGATGCTTAACATTGTTCAACTCTGTCCTCAATGAAGTCGGCATTGTAATGAATAGGGAACAATTTAAACTACAAATACTGGAGTTTTTAATCTTTCATGTGAAAATGTTTGGAATTATTATGAATGCCTAACTAATTATTGTTTTATAATAAAATCTATGTATAATAACTCTTGTAAGCTTATTTATTTTATTAAATGTAATCATCCATTGATGAATGAATTAAATTAGAATTTAAGTATGTTGATTGCGTTTAAAGTTTAAAACTGAAGTAAACAAAATTTGTTTGTATTAAAAAAAATGACATGAAAAAAAGGAATTTATTTCAGGGTTTCTTTTACGTTTTATTCCATATCTTCTATGGGGCAAAAGCGGGTCTGAAAGTAGGGCAATGTAATCCAAAAACAAAAAGTTCTTGACTTTTGCCCCCAATATTATTTTTCAATTTTCTAAATTGACGCCAAACAAATTTTTTCTTATTTAAAAAAAAATCGATGAATATTAATCAATTTCTGATAGCTAATTTTTATTATAAAATCGTTTTTAATTTTTTTTTAAACTATACTCTGTTCAATTTATATTTGTAGTACAGGGAAGATAGGATATTTGCCTTTCAGTCTGAACATTATGGATTTCAGTAAGCTATCTTTATATAAAAGCTCTTACAAGGTTGCCGTAGTGAGCATTTAAAATTGCCGCAAATCTCACAAAAATATCGATAGTTACCAACTATTTATTAATATACGCACATTATATAATCAAAAACAATGATGACTTAATTAAATTAAATATATCTTTTTCCACACCACCAAAAGGGAAGATAGCAAGTTCGTATTTTAAGAGTAACCCAAGTAGGCCTAATCCCTTTGATAAGAAATGAAACAATTAAAAATTTAAATTATAGAACTAAACTTGTGCTTTATTCAAGAGGTTACAAAAGAGAATAAAAAAAAGAGATGTACATTGTTTTCTTGCTGATGATCTTGAGTTAATGAGGGAATGGTTTTCTTGTTGATTAGCTTAAGTGAATAATAAACAAAACTTAAGGGTATGGTATTGTAAACCTTTTTAATATTAATACTTGGAATATTTTATTTAATTTAATATTAATACTTAACATACTCCCCCCCTTTGAGCGTATTAGCTCAAAATGTGTTTTCTTCAATAGGTAAAAGTGCTAATTGAGTAATTCCACGCTTGAATTCGCCGTTCTTCGTTTTGATTACAACAACTCTTACTACACCTTCCGCATCTGGTGAAATCTGTATAATTTTTCCAAGTGGCCATTTCAATGTATCAGTATTATCAACTTTCATTAATACCATGTCACCTACTTTGACATTATTTTGTTTAAAACGCCATTTAGATCTAGGTTGAAGGATTTGCAAATATTCTTCGTAAAAACGATTCCATAGCTGCTGTGAAGTATACTTCATCCTTTGAGCCAACTGCACACTATTTGGATTTTTGACTATTGTAGGAGCTTCTGGAACTCCTATTTGAGGGCCGCCAAACAAAAAATGAGCGGGAGTTAATGGTTCCAAATCATTGGGATCCGACGACAATGGGGTGATGGGCCTTGAGTTCATTATAGCACCAGCTTGTTTTGCGACTGTCCGAAGTTCGTCCTCAGTGAGCTCAATTTTTCCGACAATGTTACGAATCAAACGTTTTAACATTTTTATAGATGATTCCCACAAACCCCCTTGGTGAGGTGTTCGAGGGGGTATGAACGACCACTCAATGAACTCGCTGTCACATGCTTCTTTTATCAGAGTGTTATCCTTTTGCATGCTCTCTTTCAGCTCCCTAAAATAGTTTGAAGCTCCCACAAAATATGTAGCGTTGTCTGAATACAATTTAGAAACAGAGCCACGATCTGCAATAAATCTTTTTAATGCTCGTATAAATGCCTCTGTAGTTCGATCAGGAACCAACTCCACATGAACAGCCTTCGTAACAAAACAAACAAAAAGTGCCAGGTGAACTTCTTTATTTTGTCGGCAACGAATGTGATGTCGTACAGTGATAGGTCCTGCATAATCAATACCCGTAACTGCAAACGCTTTGAATTGCTTTGGAAATATGCGATCTTCTGGCAAATCGCCCATCAACTGAGACATAAGCCTTGGATGTAATCTGAAGCACCAAATACATTTTCGTGTAACACTTCTTGTTAGCTGAAGACCTCCAATTGGCCAATAACGATTACGTACTGCTGATAAAACCATCTGAGGTCCTGCGTGACAGAATTTAAAATGGTGATAGTAATTTATTACGAGGGCAGTGAAAGGATGTTTTTTTGGCAAAAGTATCTGATGTTTGGCGTCATAACTAATATGAGCATTTTTAATTCGACCACCCACTCTGATTAAACCTTTTTCATCAATAAACGGGGCTAAAACGCTCAACGAACTATCTTTTGTTACGCATAATTTTTTGTCGAGTAGATCGTATTCTTTCGAGAAATGAGTACGCTGAATTAATTTTATGAATACTTCCTCAGCAGAAATTTCCTCCTCTAAAGTAGGTAATTTGACGTCAGAATATTTTTTAATTACTTTGACCCTTTTTTCATCGGGATGAACCTTATGAACTTCTGCTAAGGTGCGGCACTGATGAACAAATCTCAATACATATGCGAAGGCACGACGAATACCCCTAAAACTGCATGAGTATCGCATCGAGTCAGTGATATCTGATTTTTTCAATGTAACCAATACGCATTTATTTGGACGATACTCATCAATTTCAGAGGCCTTTGCGAACAGGCTGTATTCTTTTGGCCAATCTGATTTATTTTTCTTTAGAAATGTGGGCCCGTTCCACCATATCAACGAATTGGAAATTTCAGATGGTAACATTCCACGAGTTATACAATCTGCAGGGTTCAACTCCCCAGGAATGTGGTTCCATTGACTACTATCAGTAAAGTTTTGGATGTGTGTAACTCGATGTGCAACGAACGTATTCCATCTACAAGGATCATTATGTAGCCAATTAAGAACTATCGTGGAATCAGTCCAATAAGTAGTTCTTTCAATTATACTTTCATTCAACACCGCGCGTTGCAAACGATCAACCATATCGACAAGAAGCTTTGCTGCGCATAATTCAAGGCGGGCAATCGTAATAGTTTTCTTGGGTGCAACTCTTGACTTGGCCTCAACAAATGTGACTGTTATTTCGTTATTAGATTGAAGGCACCACATATAAATACAAGCTCCATACGCCTTTTCACTGGCATCACAGAAGCCATGTAATTGAGTTAATTTGATATTGCTGCCTCCAAAAACATGTCGAGGAACATTGATGTCTTTCAGCGCTGTTAGACCTTTTCGAAACTTAATCCATTTATCAGAAAGATCCTCAGACAATTGGCTATCCCAATTTAATTCCTGTGTCCACAAACTTTGGAAGAATATTTTAGCTAACGTAACTACAGGGCAGATAAAACCAACAGGGTCAAATAACTTCGCAACTTCTGATAAAACAACCCGCTTTGTTATGCTGGATGCTCCCTCCTCATCTTGAAAAGAAAAACGGAATATGTCTAACTCTGGCTGCCATAACAATCCCAATGCTTTAATTGTATTATGCTCATCAATCTGTACGAATTTTTCTCTTGCCTCGGGAAGAACGTCCTTAATTACATCCGGCGAATTGGAGCAAAACTTGCAAAGTTTAAAACCACCCTTATCAAGAATGTCAACTAACTCCTGCCGATACATTTTCAGCTCCTCGATACAATTCGCCCCAAACATCGCATCATCAACGTAAAAATTTTGCCTCAGCAATCTAGAACCATTGGGAAAATTCAGAGATTCATCATCAGCTAATTGGCTTAAAGTCTTTATGGCCAAATATGAGCCCGGAGCAGTTCCATAGGTAACTGTAAGGAGCCTCAAAACTTTAAGTGAAGACATCTTATCGCTTCGCCATAAAATCAATTGGAAATTAGCGTCATTGGAATCAATGCGTACTTGCCGATACATTTGTTGTATGTCTGCGGTGATAACGTATTTGAATAAACGAAATCTCTGAAGTATGATGATTAAATCGTCTTGCAACTTCGGCCCTGAATAAAGGATATCATTCAAAGATAATCCGCTCGAGGTCTTACTCGATCCATCGAACACTACTCTAAGTTTTGTACTCGAACTAGACATTTTTAAAACGCAGTGATGTGGCAAAAAAAAATGGGGAACAGATCCTTTGAAATCATGAACGACCTCCAAATGACCATAGTATTCGTACTCTTCGATAAATTCCTTGTACATCCGTTTTAACTCGGGTTCTTTATCAAGCCTTCTCTCTAAATTGAGAAAACGACGTGTTGCAATGCCTAAGGAATCACCTAATTTTGATGGATCATCACAAAATGGTAAACGCACAATATATCTTCCACAGTTGTCACGTTTTGTATTAGTAGAATAATGCTCCTCTATGAACTTATCTTTTGGATTACAATTGGATAAACAATTTCCAGCCTTAAATGAGTCTAACTCCCAGAATCGTTGTACAAGTTCATTCAGTGATTTTAAATCTGGTGATGTAAGTTGATTAGCGTGAAGCGTTCTTTGAAAAGAAGTTTCAGATGATTGACAGGGTCCAACTACAATATGACCTATCTTGGTGTTACACAAATAAGGGAGGTCAGGGCCCAGTGAATATCGCTCGCATAACAAAAGTTGCCAAAACAATCCTCCACCAATTAAAAGATCAACACGTTTTGGTTGGTTGAATTCGGGGTCTGCGAGTTGAATATGAGAAGGAATTTTCCAATTCTCCACATCGAATGGTACGGGAGGATATGAATCAGTAATTTTTTGAAGAATTGAAGCATGCATTTCAAAATTTATGGAGTTGTCGAAAGTAGAGCCAAATGTTATTTTGCAGATGCCTTTTGTTTTAACACCGATATTTCCTATACCTCCTACTAAAGATTCATTCTTCATTCTAGTTGCATTAATAATTTTTGCAAATCTTTCCGAAATATAATTGTCTGTCGACCCGCAATCTAAAATCGCATGGCATGGAATGGCTATACC
Organism: Chrysotoxum bicinctum; assembly: GCA_911387755.1. Taxonomy (NCBI): domain Eukaryota; kingdom Metazoa; phylum Arthropoda; class Insecta; order Diptera; family Syrphidae; genus Chrysotoxum; species Chrysotoxum bicinctum. The sequence goes on along the minus strand of OU426990.1, from coordinate 87,770,461 downwards.
GTCCTGATCCTTTACTTGTACAATGACCGATGCTAATAACACTTGCTCTTGATCAAAGTTTTGAGACGCTAGAAGAGTCTGATGTTGAATGCTACTTGCTGGTGGGTAATTTACTTGAAAATCTTCAAAATGGAGCAAGGTGTGATGCTTCCTTGAGCACTTTTCACAACGAGCCTTGCAAAATCTGTATGAATGTGACGACTTCAAACACCCAATGCATAATCTAAGTCTTTTAGCTTCATCACCTCGTACCTTAGGGCTTAGGGCCAAAAATAATGGACAATCGGTCATTAAATGCGCAGACTGACATTTGGGACACTTAGCATCATTTGAAGTTGTTATAAGAGAAGTTTGAGGCTTCTTACCTGGTTGAATCCATCGATTTGTTGTGGTATTCTTCTTCGATTCTTGTCTAGTTTGATCCACACGTTCGAGAGTCGATGTATACTTTTCAAAAAACTTCGTAAATTTATCCCATGTTGCGATTTCGTCGTCCGTATACTCTTCCCATTTAGCCTGTGCGTTGACATCCAGTTTCCTCAATATCAAGCAAATCAATAAATTTTCAGCGACCTTCTCCACAGACCCCAACGATAAAAGCGAGCGATAATGTGACTGCGTCTTATCAAATAAATCCCTATATGCTTGTGGATTGGACCCCGACACTCCTTGTAAAGAAAGTATTTCATTGATGTGTGATCTAAAAATCAAGGCATCGTGATCATATCGCTCCATGAGAGCCTCCCATGCCTTTGGGAAATTTTTAGAGGTTACTTCCATGTTCGAGATTACGCGCTTAGGTCCATCAGCCAATGCAGATTTAAGAAATCTAAACCGATCCACATCATTTAAGTTTGAATCCTTTATGATCATGGAATCGAACTCGCTTTTAAAATCGAGCCAATCATAATATTTGCCTGAAAAACGAGGAAGTTCTAATTTAGGTAGACGGACAGATCGTACTGGTGCAGGTGACGGACTGATGATTGAGTGCATTGTGGAATTATTTGGATCAAATTTTCTTTCATCCATAAGCTCCAACACGTCAGTTTTTAAATCCGTATACGCGTTGGTGAATGTGGACTCCTTATCGGAGGCATCCTCATCTTCAGATGGTTCAGTGCTGAGTTCCAAAATAAGTTGGGTTATAGTGTTATGCCGCTGGTGATAGTCATCGATAAGTTGCAGCATAACACTTAATGCAGAATATGTCATTTTAGATTTTTTTTCAATAAAGATCTTCCGTTGCTTGGTTAGTAAACCTAATATAGAAGCTCTAACCTTCTTTGCCTTTTTTAATTCTTCCATCTTTCCGTCCTAAAATAGTGTAGTGGAAATGCCAAAATTTACACAGCCAATAAATGTGCGCCAAGTGCAATATCCGTAAATCGATGTTATTTCCAAGCGACACGAACAAGGGAACATGAAAAGAATAAATTTGGCGGCAGTGTTTATTCGAATATTGGTTTTATTTTCCCTTACCTCTTCAAAAGAAAAGGAGATTCCTAAGAAAAAAACAGATTACCGACTGGACACAGGATAACCTCAAACAGGTTATGAATCACCAAAGTCCAATTTCAGCAGAAACCTTCGCACAAAAAATTCCAAACTACTGATATCGATTGAGCAAAGAGAGATATCTTATATGATTTTCAAAAATTTTAATAAATTTAATTGTTATAATCGAGCAATTGAAACCATGTTCTGCTACCAATTATGATAAGAAATGAAACAATTAAAAATTTAAATTATAGAACTAAACTTGTGCTTTATTCAAGAGGTTACAAAAGAGAATAAAAAAAAGAGATGTACATTGTTTTCTTGCTGATGATCTTGAGTTAATGAGGGAATGGTTTTCTTGTTGATTAGCTTAAGTGAATAATAAACAAAACTTAAGGGTATGGTATTGTAAACCTTTTTAATATTAATACTTGGAATATTTTATTTAATTTAATATTAATACTTAACACCCTTTCTAGGTAAAAAATATGTCACAGAAAAAAGCTTAATGAAGTAAAAACAAATTAGGTCATTACTCCGATGCCGACGAGTAGTTGCTGCTACTGCTTTATCCATTCAAGCTTATTATCAAATTTTCTATTGCACCTTCTGTAAAAAATTTATTTCCCACATCTTTGGCTCAGTTATTTTCTCAACGTGTTCGAAAACCTAAAACATGAAAACAGAAAAACACCAAGCGTCAACACCTCTCTAAAAAGCTTAAATCCTAAAACTTACATAGCAAAAACCGAAGAAAATGCCATATGAATTTCCATCAACTGGGCAATGGTAACTCTGATTCACAGTGTTTTTTTTTTAATATACACAATGTCATTAAGGGTTGGTTGCAAATTGGCGATCAGTCTTCTATGTATCTCCTTTCACCCGGGGAGCGGATAGGTCATGTAGGGTTGTATGTACGTGAGCTCAGAGAAGATTACACAAACACAGTGATTCTGTTTCTTATTTTAGTGGTAATTTCTTAAGTTAGGTGCCGTGCAAACAGCAGCGGGCACCAGTGTTTCTGAAAAAGCTCTCTGTTATACATAATCACCCCTATTACAGAATTCGGCGAATGAGCTAAAGTGACAGTTTCAATTCATTTCCAAACTTTTGCTATTACTGAATCCGACGAATGAAAGTTGAACGAATGTCGGTAACAATGCCCGCACCACTGACATTTTGTTCAACTTATATAGTATTACAGAATACGCAATCCATTCACACTCCATACAATTTCTATCATTTTACATTCGCACCAATTTCGAGACGAATCTGAAGTGAATTTTTGATTGAACGAAAATAAACAATGGAGAGTACAAAAATGTAAGTCAAAAGCTTATCATACTGAATGCTAAAGTGTTTATTTAACAAATTTTAATAGAAAACGCACAAATAGCAACGCAACCAGAAAGCAAGAAATCTAAAAAAAAAAAAAAAGAGCACACGGTTGGTTTTGAACCGTCCTCCATCTTCGTACCAACCACTCTCAACGATGCTTGATTTCGTTGATCGAAAGCGATACTATTATCACAGCCTAGGCCAGTTGAATAAATGTTTGTAGCTGACAGTGTCGATACGAAAGTTCATAAATGATAAGGTAATTTTAGGAATCGACAATGTAGTTCATCCAAAGAATTTCATAATTGAGTTTTACAGCGGATGCGAATCAAGTCAACTCACCGGGAGTAAAATTCTGCGAATTCTGTAATAGACATGATTATCTATCCCGTCGAACATTTATACTTTCTAGCTTTGGAATTGAGTTTTCTATTATATGATGATATTCAAGCAAGAATTTGCAAAATTTGTACAGCTTATAAAATATTACGCTTTCTATTTTAATCACAATTTTGAGCCTTAAGAAAGCAGTCAGATTATAAATTAAAATTAATATACTTTAGAAATAACCCGTAATTTTACTTACCCTTTAACTTTTTGAAAACTATTTCTCATTTTGCGCTTTGCAAATTGTTTTTTGATTCTGAAGTCCAAAATTAGCAAAGCCCAAGAAAAAAATTGGTCGAAATTAATCTCTCAAGCAAACAAAAAATACTTACCAAAAGTTCTTAGATTTTGATTCCTTCATACAAAATAAATGTTTATCGAGCCCAAGTCACATCAACATCACTAATTTACAACTAGCTTTAAAACACTTTAAATTCCAGTTCATAACAAAAAGGGATCGTTCACAACAAATTAAAAAAAAAATTTTTTTGTTCTGAAAAAAGTTGGCTCAATCAAAACTTTTCGTTCAAAAAATATACTTCATCGGCTGCACGCCCTGCACTTGATATTGCCAATGGTAGTGAACAGACAAAACGAAAGCAGCACTGTAGAGTTACTAAGTACTTTTTCAGTACCTAAACTTGTTTTTGCAGCTCAAATGAGCTTACGAGCATCCGGTCAAAGAAAAGAAGGCGAATAATATAATAAAATATATAAATGAATCGAGCTTTTTCTCGCATGCAATGAAATTTTGCGAAGAGTGCTTTCAAATTTAATGATGCAGACTCAAAGAAAAAAATCTTTGTATTTATAATTCTGTCTAGCTTAAATTTAAATATTAGCAAGTAATGTTGTGAAATCAAACACATAACTGGCAGGTTTTTGTTCAGCTTCGAGTGGCTTGCCATGACATGGGGTTTGAAATTAGAGATTTGTTCAATTTTCATTCAACTGCTTCGATTCACATCATTTTTAAAATTGAAAATGATGCACTTTGCTTTTCCCAAGTCTAGAAACTTCAATCTTGACAAAGTTAAGAATATAACTCAAGGTATTAGCTTTTAAGCTATTGACATTGAATTTTTAATTTGTTTAATACAAAATATCTGTGATCCTATTAATTTAATTTTCGTTTTTAAGGTATTAAGAGTAAAGGTGGCAATTGAAATGTATTGGTTTCTTACTTGGTTTTTTGTACATATCCAGAATGTGTGCGTTCATTTCTTACATCTCCCTATTCTTCTTTAGGTGAATCTTCGACGGATAACAATTAAACTTAAATCTTGTGTGAAAAACTATTTGAAAAAGATTGGAGAAAAATTATGTAAATCTTCCGAAATTTATTGCTGCAAAACCATTATGTCCAAACAAATTTATACAAAACATCAAATATAAACTACGAAATTTTAAATCTTAATTGCTTTTTAAATGGAGTAAATTCAATAGTCTTTCAAGATGAGAGTGTTTGGTTATAAGGCGATTTGAACTTAAATTTAACTTAAACGTGGCTTACCAACAATGGATTTTGTGCAGAGTAGTGAACAAACGAAGTGAATAACAGTTGAATTAGGTTCTCAACATAGTGCAGAAATGTGAGCATATTCTGCACAGATGAGTTGTAGAGCTAGCGGAAAACGTGATATTAGATAGGAAGTGGGTATTTGATGGGAGCTCAAGTCACCCCCAATATATGCAACAATTTGCCTCTTAGAAAGTGACGATAAATACACGTTTTTATCATCTAAGATTCCATTGAGATTAATAGGTTAACTAATGTTGTTTAGTTAACCTAACCTGTTATATGGAAAAATTCACGGCCATTTTCTCCACGGTTCTACAGGCCCATAGAACTTCAGTACATACAAATTTTCAATTTGACATGTTTGATTTGACCATGGCTTATGTGAAAATAATTCCACAATGCGTTGTTATTTGTGCGATGCGACATCTAAATCATTCAATAAAATAGATAATTATGTTAGAAAGGCCTTTTAAAAAAAAAAGTTATCTTTTGGAGTATCTATTACGTTGATGAATAAGGATCTTTTCTTACAAACGTTATCGAGCGTATTTCACATAAATTCATACCAGGGTTGCTAAAGCTTAAGTCACTTTTTAGCTTAAGCTTGGCTTTAATTCACAAGCTAGTGGGTGACTTTTTTTTTTTTATTTTTTATAATCTACACGCGCTCAAGGGATTATGATTACCCTTTAAATGTTTCAACACAGCGCGGGCGTGAAGTTAAGGAAGAGAAAGAAGGATAGGAAAGATGTGTGGCACGATGTTCTGAGACTGAAGGTTGTTGTCTCAGATATTTTATCTCCAGGGATGGCGGCTGAACTAAAGCGGAGAATGCCGTGTCTTATTTCTATGTCGCTTATAATTCACATTATTTTATTCGTGTTCATCCTTGTTGGGCATACTAGTTTAACTCAATTACATGTTGTTAGTGTTATGCCTGAACAACATGTAATGAGTAAACCAGCAACCCATTGATGACAATTTTAGAAGGTTTTTAATAGAATTAAAACGACATAGACGACAGCAGGGATCGAACCTGTGATCATGAGGTTCACAGGCGAGCACACATCCATCGCGCCACGGCCACCCCTTACTTACTGACTTATGAATTAAATTTTTTTAATGGTGACTTGTGAATTAAAAAAATTTAATAACTTAGTAGCTTGTGAATTAATTTTTTTTTAATTCATAAGTCACTTAGTAGCTTGTGAATTAATTTTTTTTTAATTCATAAGTCACTAACTTGCTCATGACTTAATTTTTTTTTTAATTCATAAGTCACTTATAGGTAGTGAATTAATTTTTTTTAATTCATAAGTCACTTATAGGTAGTGAACTAATTTTTTTTTAATTCATAAGTCGCTTATAGGTAGTGAATTAATTTTTTTTTTTAATTCATAAGTCACTTAGTAGCTTGTGAATTAATTTTTTTTAATTCATAAGTCACTTAGTAGCTTATGAATTAAATTTTTTTAAATCATAAGTCACTAACTAACTTATGAATTAGATTTTTTTTAAATCACAAATCATCTACAGACTTATGACTTATGGTTTTTTTAATTCAAAAAATCGCAACCCTGATTCATACTAGTTTAGATGCTTTTGTTTAGAAACAGTTAGACTGAGTGTTGATCCGTATCCGTGGCCCCTTGATAACATACACGTGCAATGCCAGTCATCAACCGGAAAATGTTTTATCTAGCAGTTATACAAATGCTACTCGAAGAACCTTTAATTGATTAGTCTCACATTTATTAAAAAACTTAAAATGCGTTGCCAATGCTACAAGTTACCAGATTTCATTTAGTTATAACGGTAAGTATTTAAAGCTGATACAGAATTTTGAGCAGTGCTTAGTATGAACGGGACCCACTGCTTCTTGCTGCTACTTATTGATGATACTCTGTCACCTAGTGAACCTCGTGTGGATTGGTGTCGTCCAATATCGGTAATTTTGCTTGCCGGTCGTCCAAAAATGTGCCTCGTTGCTAAAGATGATATTTCTGCCAAAATTGGGGTCCTCTTCCAAACTCTTTGAAGCCGCCGCTGTCTATGAGCTTCTGGGTCAGTTAGATATTGTACGACGCAAAATTCGCTAAGTTGAAGTCTGCGAAAGGCCGAGTTCTTCTGTACACTTCCACGGATCGCGGCGATGATCTCGGAAGAATTTGCGTTCCTTCGACGTAAGAATGTTGGCTGATTGATCACCGAACCGGTCGTCTCAAATTTGGCCAGCAAACGTTGAAGAGTCGAGTGTGAGGGGCCACCACGTCTACCGTAAAATCAGCGCAACGTTTGCACTAAACAACACCCATTTTGATAATAAATTTTTATCATTGGTAGGCATTTTATTTTATCATCGATTTGGCATCAGTAACTGAATAATAAACAACAGTTTTTTTTAAATAATTTTCAAGCTCCTTAAAATGGTTTAGCAAAGTGCGAGCGTTTAAGTAAAGTGAGAGAGGATTTGAAAGGAGATACCGATGCATGTATTGGTTTTAAATGTCTGAATATTAAAATGGGAAGGATATATAGAGTCGGGTGAAGTATTCCACATTCGTTTTGTGCTGAATTTAACTGTACGTCCGAAGTTGGGCTCAAGAGTAAACTGATGGACACTCCCCGAAGCGTGAGTATTAGGGTTAAATTGTTTGAGGGGATGAATGCTACTGGCTATTTCACTAGAACACTCTTTATAAAGATAACGGTAAAATAATGAAAGAAAAGAAACATTGCGATGTTGCTCGAGAGATGCAAATGTTTCTGTTATACTTCTATCACCTATCATTTTTAAAACTCAATTTGGATTCTATCCAAGAGACTCAAGTGTGTTGTTGGAGCACCTGCCCAAATATGGGAATTGTACTTGAGCTTTGCACGAATACAAGCCTTATAGATTACAGCCAGATCTGAAGGGGTAAACAATTTCTTGCAACGATTCATCGAATACCAAAAGCACGCATTTTCGATAGAAAAGCTTAATGCCAGACTCTATCAAATGCTTTTGAAACCACTGTTCATGAGATATACCATCAGTACGTATGGTTGTACTGCCATACTGCCGGTCATTGAGAAGCTTTCGTTGCTGAGGATATTTCTTGAGCTGGTAATTTATCAGCGTTTCCATAACTTTAGAAAGAAGGGATGTAAGTAAGTGCAATTAACGATAGTTAGAGGGGGAAGAAGATTCGCCTTTCGCTGTTTTCCATCCACTCGAAAAGAGACCAGTAAAGTGGGATAGATGAAAAAGCTTACACAATGGGTTTGGAAGCGTAGACGAACACCTCTTCAAAATAATTGAGGAATACTATCCTGGCCAGTGGATTTGTGTATACGAGATCTTTGAGTACTCTTGCAATTAAACGGCGGCGAAAGAAGATTTTTCCCATAAAATAATTAACGCTCTCATATACAGGAATAATCATGAGACTTTCAGACAGCGTCGAATTGACAGCAAATTGCTCTACAAGCAAATTGGCTTTTTCTTGTGAGCTGAGGTAAGGAGTGTCGTTGAAAACGAGCGTAGGAACCAAAGACGAAGTAGTATTTCGTACGTTTTTTACAAATGACCAAACATTTTAAATACTTTTGGGACATTGCAGTATTTTTTGCCGTAATTTTTGGTCATGCCAAAAGTTGGTTCTTGAGCTTGTTTGAACTTATTCCGGTTTTCCTCAGCAGGGTTGGATTTATAACATCGGAAACTGAGTTCTCTGACCCTAATAACCTCTTTACAGCTCGAATCAAACCATGAGCTCTCTTTCGGTCTTATATATTTTTCCCCATTTGGGATAAAATTTCCCATTCCGAAAAGAATTAAATTTGTGACCATATCTGCACTTGAAGCATAGTGACCAATTAAAGTTCCTGAAGAGAGACCGTCCCAGTTGCCTTTCTCGTATTGCCAAACGGTTCTCCTAGAAATTATTTCTCTGATTGGGATTTGTTGACATGAGAAGTTTGCAGATATGACATAAATGTCGGATGTGCCTAGTGGGTATACTATATTTACATATAGTGTATTTGTCAGGGTCAGAAGTTTAGAAACAAGTCTAGAGTGTTGGCGGATTGACCTACAACGTCAGGTTTAGTAGGAATGAACTGAGTCATCTCGACATACTTTCCTTCGGTTGTTGTCTGACCAGCGCAACCACGAAGAATTGTGAACATTAAAATGGCCCGTAATAACGATTTCTCTGTGCGGAAAATGAGAAACAATTCTTTGGATAGAGTCGGACAGCGCATCAAATTCGTTAGAAGTCGAGTTGCTATCCAAATTTGGGCTGCGATAAGTAAAGCATGTACATATGCGCTAATTGAAAAAAATCGTACATAAAATAAAAATCAGTTTGTCAATCTTGTTTCAGAAATAAAAAAAATTATGTATATACTTGTAAAAGAATATGTACACAGTATATTCTTGCCTTTAAGAAAGCTAGAGCATGATAATGTAAAATTTGACGTTGTTTTCTAGGCAGCCTGACAAAATAAACATTGTTGCATTTTCCATATCTATAATTCGGCGCATGTAGTAACTTTCCAGTCGGTGAGTCGCGCTATGCCATTGAATATACATATGTACATATATATGTATCATAAGACACTATTGTGGGCTTTCAATTAAATAAATTATTTATTGTAATATTTTTGCACACGTTCTTTTATTTTTATGTTTGTCCGTAAAATAGTTTCAACAAATAAAAAGAAAATATATACAAAACATACACATACATATAAGTACATGTTCATTTTAGGTGTTCTTTGTGTTCTAGTTCTTATATCACACAGCTACTCACCCTCTTTAGATATTATTTTAGTTTAGAAGCAATATTGATTTAGTTTTTGTATTTGTTTTTTTTTTTCTTCCCTATCTTATCTTCCAATTGAACTCGGACCGATTCACTCTCAAAAAATGTTACTTCCATTGCTAAAATAAATTTGTTGCGGCGAAAATAGTAATGAAAATTACATTTCTTTGTTGCATTCTAAGAAGTACAATCTGAAGCCTTTCTATATTTTATTTTAAAAATGAACGGACTTTTTATTTACGGTATACTTACAGTATGTATACGAGTAGGTCAAAGCAAGTATTGGATTCGTCAAAAATCGTCATTGTGGTTGTAAGGGCCGTAGCGGGTAGAAGTGGTCTCATTCCAGAGGTGTGGCTCGAAAGTTTAGGGCACGTATTCTATATGCCTGCTAAGATTTACGAGGCAAAATTTTAAAACCCATCTCATCGACCATCTGATGGACCATCGTGTAGAGGGGCCATTACCGAAGGAGTAAAAAATAAAATTGTCAAACTTGTTAACTTATTGTTGTAGATTTTAGATAAACGTCATTTTACTATTCCGAGAAAAGTTGTATATTTTTAATGTAAAAGTATAAGTCGGAACTTCTATTATGACAGATTCTTCGATAAAGTCAAATTGAATTTTTGTTCAATCAATTTTTAATGCATACTCTTGAAAACAGGAAAGGTAACAGTCGCCGAACCAAAAGGAATAGTATCTACAAGTAGATGTTTTCACGCAGCAGCTAAATGGCTAAATATGGGATCACGAAATTCGAGAAATAGGGCAAATGAATATATAAAATAAACATAATAAGAATAACCAACCATATTCCAGTCAAAGAGAACATATTCTTGAAAAATAAAGAAAAACGGTGAAAATGGGCTGTCAGACACTCTGATCTGTATCTTTTTATTTTCATCTATGTGGATGATTTGCCATTTTTACTTGCGACTTATAGGTACTTTAAGGCAAGTTATGCATTCGGAAAAAAAATCGAACTCGAGATTTTGATCAAAGTTTACTATGATAGCGAAGACTAAAAAAGTGGGTCTCGCAATTCTGTCTGTCTGTCTGTCAATTCAAATCATTAGCACACCAAAACAGTTCATGTTTTTATAATCAAAGTAATGTCAGAAATGTAAATCAAGTCGCGTTACTAAAATTCATCAATGCATCAAAAATTAATTGATAAAAATATGTCGAGTTTCTACACAGGTGCACAAAAAAATTAAAAAGTAGTTAATTTCAAAAACCGAACCTACATATCCTTACGTATTTTGACGCGCTGAATTTGAATTTAGAGTTAGAATTGGTCCACCACCCTCCGTATTTTTTTTAAATCGTAAAAAACTTACTTTTCCTCATGCATGTAGTATATGTCAGAGAGTAAAGTATCACTTACTTTTTGTTACGAGTATATAGGTATGTAGGTGATTATACAAACAATGGAATAAAATGATTCAAATTTCGGCACGACATTTTTGGATTCCAAAAGTCGTAGGCGTTGTTTTAGATGATCATTAGAACGTCCCTTTGCGTTGTTGAAAACGGCCAGTTAAAAAAATAAAAAATGATGATTTTAAGGACATTTTTTGAAAAAGGATGTTCAGAGTACTGAGTTTTTTTTTAAGGGAACTGAATAAATCTTTATTTTTTTTTTCTTATTTTCTCTTGGGTACACATTGAAATATAGAAATTAAATTTAATTATTCTTCATAAACATAAAAATTCATGGTAAATAAATATTATTTAGCATTTTATTAGGAGAATATATTGTATTATAATTAAATATTTTTTTTTCTAAGAATCAATTTAAAATAAATTATATTCTTTTTAAAAATTTTAAAAATATTTCGCAATGAAGTTCGAGGTTATATATAATACAAAATTTCTCAGGTTTCTGAATAAAATATCATTTGCGCATTTATTAACCAGGGGACTGAGGTTTTTCATGGTTTTTGCGCAAAAAAGGTATTAAGGTTTTACTTCAAAAAATAAAAATATATATATAATATTACAGTTTTATTAAACCTATACTATACTTCTAACAAATATGCCTTCTTCCATACAAATTTGTTTTGTAAAACCTCACCAGAGGACTGATAATCTAAAGGGACAATCCACGAGTTCTTGCACAAATGTCTTTTTCACAATACATACTAACATAAGAAACAGAATCGATTTGCACCACAATTTTATTGTAAGGAGATTTGGTACTTCAAATTGCCAGTGCTGGAAATTCGATCGATATCCTAGTTATTGATTTTTTCGACTGTTTCAATATGCCAGGGGACTGATACAAAAAGCGGGGGACAAAGTTTAATGAAGTTTTTTTGTAATAAAATAAATTACTAAAAAATATTTATCTATTTCGTAGCAAAGATGTGTTATTTTCCGTAACTTTGGTGCAATTCATCTAAGTATGAGACCTGAAATAAGAGAACGGTAATAATTTTTCTTTGCGAAAACGCACTAGGGACACGTCAGGGGACTGAGAATCAGACACTTTGAAGAATTTTTTGAGCAAGATAAAATAAGTTCACCCTAATAAAATTGTTAGGCCAGGTAGATATCAATTAGATTTAATTTTATAAAAAAAATCAGATTAAATAATTGAACCGATTTTAAAATATTTCTTGGGCCGCCGAAAATTCCATCGTTTGTAGAATCAACCATATGCCCTTATTTCATAACTTATATTAATTTAGTGTTTAAAATTATAAAATAATAAAATAAAAGTCCGAGAAACGTACATGAAATAAGTTAAAAAATTTTCGTTTAAAATAAAAATTTATTTTAAATAATCTATTTAGTGGAATAAAAAATGATACTTAATACAGTTCCTTTTTCGGCTCTCACTCTCTGGATAACTTCAGGTTTCTAGGCATTTCTAAACTTTTTTTGAGTGTGCTCTTTAATTTTCTACATCTAAAATAAAAATTACGCTGTCGAACATTTTTTTAATTCCTCGATAAGTTTGTAAATTTTTGAGGCACATTAACTTTTCTGGGCTGAATTTCTTCGTTTTTATATATAGAATATGCACAAAAAATTTTATTACGATATATAAATGCATCAAAAAGTTATGAAAAGAAAAGTGTAATGATCTAATTTTCAAAAAGAGCGAGGGACGTGTTTTTCTTAGTTCACCATTTCAATATTATTAGTGGCACACCCAAATATCAACATAGATTAAACTTGTGAAGTAACTACAATAATTATTTAAATTTTCAGGTGGACCAAACATTGCATCAAAAAGTTACAGTTTTGAAATAAAAAAACATTGAAAGGGACAAATTAAATTATTAAATTTCGTTATTTTCACGTAATAAAATAGCTGTATATTCAAAATTAAAACATTTTCTGTTGAAATATACATATAGATCATCTTTCTATTTAAGTCCCATTTAAAAAATTACACCAATAACAACTATTTTAATGAACTATATTTTTATATCTGCTAGTGACATAAAATCCTAAAGTACGCTGGGTTTCCTCATATAGTCAAATGCTGCACTTTATGGAGTTTACCATACAATGCATACAGTGGCTATACTAAGCAACTGTGAGAGGAGTAGGAACAGAGTGGGAGGGGAGTGCTCAAGAAGCTCGCTGTGTTGTTTTTTTTTGTATGTAGTCACTGTACTGTATTTTTTTTATAAATTGTATATGGGTGGGTGATTCTCCACTAAAAGCTCCTTTTCGTGGCCCCGACCAAAAATGGTAAAAAACATCAATAAATTAAAAATATTTTAATGTCAATAGCAGCGTAAGCAACGTTCCTAACTGGCCCACTTCTCAATTTGAGATATTTGCAAATGTTTAATAAAAAAAAAAGTAACATTAAACTGCCAAACGTCATTTCCGTAACGTGTCTCCTCCTCGTTTTAGCACAGAAAAAGTGTTTTATTTAGCTTTTAAATACAAAAATATTATAATTTGATTGGATTCCCGCATCAAACAAATGTTGATAATTTCAATTGTCCTTAAAATAAGTTTTATTCATTTATAACAATTAACTTACAAACTTACAAACATGTGTCTCCAGGTATTTGCATCATTTCCGTACAAAATATTCAAATGCTTTTAAATTCAAATAAAAGACCGGCAGTTAATTAAATTCAAACTAAATGTAGAAAATCAATCATGTTTTCTTTGAAATATATTCAAGAACAGTGAAAATACAAAAGTTTCGTGTGAAATTTTGAAGTGAGTGTCTGTATTCATCTCGTGTTCCATTAATTACGTCATTTCCGTAAGTGAGTATAATTTTGTTAATTTATAGTAAACAAAAAATATTTTGTAATAATTTTGTGGCACTATGTTGCACAATTCTTCATACCAAATATCAAAAAAATACATTCTATTTTGAGTGTCTAAAAAATTAAAAAACATCGATTTTCGTCATTTCCGTAGCGTCATTTCCGTATCCTATCGTTGAGTTACGGGAATGACGTGATGGTTACGGAAATGATTTCAATGCATTTTTCCAAACAAACTCGAGCGCAACAAGTACGTGAGCGTCGAAGGAAAATTCGAGAAAATCCTGTAAAAAGGGAGGAACAAAAACAAAAGGAACGTTTGCGATATTTGCGGAAAAAAGAAAGGGCATTTGCGAAATTTATAGGTCAAAAAACGAAGAGGGAACAACGGGTGAGAGGGAAAAATTGGAGGAAATACTCTAGGGGATACAGAAATCGACAAACAAATGCCATAGAAAGACAACAAAACGAGCAACTGTTTATTTCCCAAAATACGCCACCAGGATCAGATGAAGAGGAGCTGTTTGTAATTATTCAAGAGCAAGATCCACGGCCAAATCCATGGCCAGATCCGCAGCCGAATCCACAGCCAGATCCAGATCCAAATTTACATGGATACCCAGAACAAGAACAGCCACATCCCGTTCCAGATATCAGAAAAGAAGTGAAACTACTTAAAAAAAACAATCGGCACCTGCGCAAACAAATAAAGAAGAAGCAAACCAGGTAACTGAATACTGAAACTTTAAAAACAAAAATAAAAGCATGTCAAAAAAACATAATTACTCTAATCCTTCTTCAAAAAGTCCTGAAGTAGTTAAAAGATTACTATTTGGTGAAGTTCTTAAGGACCAGTTGGTATTAAGCTATGACGTTTCGCAAACAAAAAAGAAAAAAATATTATGCACGCTTTTGGCTGGACAAATATTAAAAAGATATAAATTTCAATCTTTTTGCCGTAAAAACATTTTAAAAAAAAACATTTCTAAAAAATATTACAAGCCTCGACGCAAGCTTACATAGATTACAAGCTGAAAAGGAAATGAAAATTTGCGTATTTTTGGAGGAAGACATAAATAGCCGTTTATGTCCTGGCAAAAAGGATTTTGTTTCAAAAGGCAAAAATTAACAAAACAAAAACGTTACTTGGTGTACACATAAAAAAACTTACATTCAAAATTTATTGAACAACATCCGAACTACAAAGTAAGTTAAGCTCCTTTTCCGCTGACGGAATAGGAGCTGTTTGCAAAAGAACTGCTGATAAAATAGTAGGAGAGGGAAAGGATGTCCATAACTTCGTCACATTGATCCGAGTCCTTAAAGAAAATTGCAAAGCTGTCAACATATATCCTATTTTTGAAAAAGACATAATCAGTTTTGCAAAAACTGCCAACTTAGAACAATCAAAAACTTTTCTGGAACAATGAAGGTTCATCAGGTGACTATACTTTACTATACAGAGGCTGATAGATTTAATGGTCTTGTTTTCATATACATTTGTGTTAGGAAGCGCTCATAGAAGTACCTTGTCATGCGACCATTTTCATTTGGGCGTCTTGAATTTTCTTAAAAGCACTGAAAACTCTGACGATGATGTCCCTTCAAGTAGCCTTAAGATGCCCAGAGCAAATTACAGTGAAATTTACTACTCTGACGAGAACCTACAATTTCCAAATAAAATTTCCTAAAAAGACATAAATTTCGGTACCAATATACTCATTTTATTAGAAGGATTAAGGCGCAAACAAAACTTTGTTGCTGTTTGCCAACGCGATATGGAGAAAAATGAGGTGGAAATTGTTTTCTACAAACGGTACAATAAAGTTAAAGTCGAACAACTTTATAAGCTCGATGAAACTGACAGCTCATACATTAACATCCAACAAATACAATCTATTTTGCCAACACCTAATATTGTATTACAAGGAAATCGACTATTTTATAAATTTTCCTTAATGCAATCAATAGATTAAAAATATTGACTTTTGATACCTATATCCCTTTGTCAAATACTAAGTACCATAAATAAAAAATATCTTATTGAATTGAAAATATACTATTTTTTCTTAGTTTTAGCAGAAAAAGTCATTTCCGTATATGATAATTATCATTTCCGTAACGAAGTCGTCATTTCCGTAGCAAGACAAAATTCGTAAAAACGCTTAAAAACAAGTGGCCGCACTTTTAAATTATCAATTATTGCGTTATTTACGTCAACAATCAATTGGGCATAATTTTTTTCTCAAATTTAGGTAGGGGCCATTTTCGATGCCAAAAAGGAGCTTTTAACAGAGAATCACCCATATATTTTATTTATTCACTATTTTTTGTTTGATTTTTTGGGTGCACACGCGGCGCGTTAGTTTAATTAATTTAATTTAATTAATAAACAAAGCTTAAAAATCGTTTTATTATTAATTTAATTTAATTAATAAACAAAGCTTAAAAATCGTTTTATTATTAATTTTATTTAATTAATAAACAAAGCTTAAAAATCGTTTTATTATTAAATTAATTTTTTATGTAACAAATTTCTCTTAAAATTGTCCAAAAAAAGGAATGCCAGTTTTAAGTATTTAATAATATAGATTTTAGGAAATAATTTCGAAAACTAATTATTCAAATGTTCAAACGATATGTATTGATTTTTCAAAACAAACAAAAATGGATTTTTTTTTTTCAAAAACCCAAAAAAATATTTTTTCCCAATATATTTACATACGTATAATTTTTTACTTGCGACTTATAGGTACTATAAGGCAAGTTATGGATTCGTAAAAAAAATTTAACTCGAGATTTTGATCAAAGTTGACATTACGATGATAGCGAAGATTAAAAAAAAAGTGGGTCTGGCAATTCTGTCTGTATGTCGCTTCGACTACAGCCTAAACGACTCGGCCGATTTTCTTTAAACTTGGTAGATATGGGTTTTGATTTTTTACCCCCACACGTTTTTTTATTTTTTTTTTTAAGACCCAAAATAACGGTACCTGCCATACGAATTTTTTTCGAAATTTTATAAATATTTTTTTTCTCAAAAACTGCTGGGCAGATTTAAAAACTAAAAACACAAAAAAAATTCATTTAGTTAAATCTAGGTAAGCTTGAAAAAAATTTTCCGACAATTGGTTATTGAGGGTACCCCCCATGGAACCATTTTTTTTGTTTTTGATTTTCTCAAAAACGGTACCACCGATTTTAATCATTTTTTTTTTTGCGAAGGCTCTTCAAAAATTTAAATAGAATTGTTTATTCAAATTTTCAAAAAAAATTTTTTTGGATTTTTAAAAAAAATTCAATTTTTTTTTTTCAAAACTCAATATTTCGAAAATCGCATGCTAGATTTTTTTTAAACTTTATAAATAAAAGTTTCTTAATATAATCTACAAGATGTGAAAAAAAAAAATTTCATTTTACCTTAAAATAAAGGTACCCACCATACAAATGTTAAAAAATTTAAAAAAAAATGGTTTTCAAAAATCGTATCGAAAACGGCACCTAGAATTTTGATAAAATTTTTTTTCTTTCAATTAATTTTTATGATCTTTAATTTATTAAAAAAAATTTTGAAATTAAGATATTACAGCTTGTACCTACCATAGAACCATTTTTTCGAATTTTGAATTTCTCATGATCCACATAACGGTTCTTAATGAAATTTTTTATAGAGAAGCTTCTAAAAAGTCTAAAACACATTGCATTTCAAAACTTTAAAATAAATATTTTTTGAATTTTTGAAAAAAAAAAATCTATTTTTTTTCTTTTTTTGAAAATTCGATATCTCAGAAACGGCTAAATATTTTTTTACACTAAAACGACTTATAATTTTTGTTCTTGCATAAATTCATATTTGCATAGCATTCTGTTTTCGTCTCTTACTATTAAAAGAATTTAAAAAAAATAATTTGATCCTTATGAACAGTTTTCTCTAATAACATTCGTTTTTAAAATTCCTAGTGTATTACATAGGAGCAAGTTCGTGCGACCCAGTCGTGCATTTTATTTTTGCTAAAATCGTTAGGGCCGTCAATGAGAAAGCTGAAAAAAAGGACAGGTTCCGTTAGTAACATTTTTACTTGGGACTTAAAGGTACTATAAGGCAAGTTATGCATTCGGAAAAAAAAATCGAGCTCGAGATTTTGATCAAAGTTGACATTACAATGATAGCGGAGACCAAAAAAGTGGGTCTCGCAATTCTGTCTGTGTGTCTGTCTGTCTGTCGGTTCGACTACAGCCTAAACGGCTTGGCCGATTTTCTTCAAACTTGGTAGATATGGGTTTTGATTTCCCCCCCCCCCACGTTTTTTTTTTTAAGTTCCGAGAATTTTGCTAAAATTTTTTTCTTTTGATTAATTTTTACGATCTATAATTTAATAAAAAAAAATTTGAAATCTAGATATTACCATAGAACGATTTTTTCGAATTTTAAATTTCTCATTATCGGTATAACGGATTTTGATGAAATTTTTTATAAAGAAGCTCCTAAAAAGTTTAAAAACTATTGCATTTCAAAACTTAAAAAAAAATATTTTTTCATTTTTTAGAGAAAAAAAATCGTTTTGTTTTGGAAAATTCGAAATCTTAAGAACGGCTTAGTATTTTTCTTGGAAATTTAATTCTTATTCGTACAATAATAAAGACTTAAAGTTGGCGTGCCAAAATTTTGTCTTAAAAATGTTTTAAAAATTTTTTACATAAAAGCTTATTTTTTTAAGGAACCACTACAACGACTTATAATTTTTGATCTTGCATAAATTCATGTTTGCATTGCATTCTGTTTTTATCTCTTACTACCTACTAAAAGAATTTAAAAAAATCATTTTATCCTTATGAACAGTTTTCTTTAATAACATTCGTTTTTAAAATTCCTAGTCTATTACATAGGAGCAAGTTCGTGTGACCCAGTCGTGCATTTTATTTTCAACCAAAATGTAGTCCATGCACATAAATGCACACTTAATTTTTTGTATCAAAATCTTTAGAGCCGTTTTCGATATGGCTGTATGGCCATTTTGCATATGGCTGTATGGCAGTTAACGTTCAAACTTTCCTCTAGGGAATCACCGAAGACCCGTAAATACCGAGTTTGAAAAAAATACCTTCAGTGGTTTAGGCTGTAGGTCGAGGACATAAAGATAGACAGACGGAATTGCCGGATCCACTTTTTTTCGTGTTCTTTATCATCGTAATGTCAACTTTGATCAAAATCTCGAGTTGGATTTTTTTCCAAATGCAAAACTTGCCTCATAGTATCTAGACATATCGCAAGTAGATATATATGTATTTAGAGTCACCCGTTTTATGGAAACACATTTAAATAATAAATACTCAAATTAAGTTTCAACTTGTATGTCAAGCTACATAACGACAAACGGGTTGACATTCCCCCTCAAATTAATGACTATCAAAGAACGACTTTATCATGAAGGTGTTGCTAAAATTTGCTCTATATGCAAAAACCTTGATGGATGATGTCGATGAATAAAATTTCAAAGCTTAAAGTGATATTTGAAGACGTACAAATTGGTGGATTTCTTTACTAGAAAAGATAATATTGTAAACTATACAACCGACTTTTTAAACTCGGTGGAATTGTACAGATTGCCGCCTCGAAATCTTCATCCATTGCATCCATTTTGCTGTGGCACCAACAATCCTTAAAAGAAAGTATAAGAGAAAAGGCGTTTTTATGCCACGAATCTCAATGATTCCGACCGACACGCCAGTTGATTTTAAACGCCTACAGTTTCCCGTACGAATAGCATTAGCAATGAATGCATAAACAAATCACAACGATGGCGGTTTGAATATTTGAAGCATTAACCTTGAAAATTCATGTTTCTGGCATGGTCAGTTGAATCTTGGTTTTTCTGTTTTTTCGCAACAAAACAAAAATTTCTTGTATCATAAATAAAGGAAATAATGATGTCACAAACCCCTTGATTTCAAGCATTTCTTTGTTTAGACTGCTTGGAATTCTGACTTAATTTATTTGTTATTTAAATTTTGGAACAAGATCAAATATGTAGTTCAAAGTCGACCCCATGACACATTTCAGTGGTTTTCTGCTGCATTTCGCTTGTAAAATATTTCATTACCGTTCTCCTGAAGTATTCCAATACATGTTAAACAAAAACCATATTGGATATAGATATTGTTATTCCTAAAGTGTAAACATAAAAAAAGAAAACATCGCAACAACGTTATAATAAACTTATATAACTGACTAGCTAAATTTTAATAAAAAAAAAAAAAAACAATCCATATTAATGTTTCCACAAATGGCTAAATTTTGAATAAACAAATACTAAGATTGAAATAAATGCGAAATAATGCAGATAAAATACAGTTCAGATATACATGAATAACCACAAATTAAATCGACCTGTTTGTCATAACAAGTTTTGTTTTTTATAAATTTTAAAGGAATAAAGTATCAATTGAGGTTCCTACACTTATCTATACATATTTGCGAAACAGCGACAGTCTCCTAAAATTCTTTGTTTCTGTTATATCTAATTCCGGTTAATCAACAGTTTTCTATATATGACATTATAATATGCCTTAGTTTGACCTTTAAATCAGAATTATAAGCAAGAACGAATGAGCTAAGTGTTCTATGAGACTTTGTACCAAGATTTTAATATAAAACCACGAAGTTAAAAGATCTATTTTTGACTTCGTTTACGTGTAGTTACTTATATTTGCACATCGACGTCCAACTAGACTTTCTTAAAAATGTCTATGTATGGCAATTCCCATAATTTGCGACAAAGGCTAGAGGGTATAGCTTGGCTAACGACGTAAAAATAATGTGAGCGAAATTTTATCTTCCCATACAGAGCGTTTGATGAAAAGAAGTTTTAGCCAAAATAAAGCACCTACTGCACCTGCTGTACGCACGTTTGTGCAAAAAGTTCGTGAGACTGTTATGCTAGTGGACAACACTCATGGTCCCCGTCGTCGTACGGTTCACACAGACGAGAATGTGGCTGCTGTAGCCGAGAGTTCACGGACATCAACTCGCCATATCGGTCTCAACAGCTCAATATTTCACGCGAAATGAGGAGAATTTTGCACGTAGGTCTCGGATTATTCGCTTGTAATGAAATTCTATTTATTATATTAATCACAAACTTGCACTATTTTATAAGATTTATCTTACTCTGTTAGTTTATATAAAGGCAGCCGCTTCAATGGACAAAATTTAATTTTGTTCATTTATATTAAAATCCTTCTACTATTGTTTTTTTATGGATTGAATGTTAAATAAATCGTTTTTAATTTAAAAGTAAATTCTTTATTAAGTGAACTGAACAATTGAAAAGATTTGATCAGATAGAATTAAAATTAAAAAACAATACAGTCAAAATCGGTTATAACGACCTTGAAGGAACTGACGAATTTAGTCGTTATAAGCGATAGGTCGCTGTAACCGATATCAAGTAAATTAATTTCTTTTCAAAGTAGAGACGCTTTTTTTATAATTTATAATTCTTATTTATTGTTGAGGCACGTTGAGGTTCGTTTCTGACTCATTTTCCAACACTAGATACTTTATGCGAACCGAATAAAATAAAACTTCTACGACCATTCGTCACGTAGACAAATTTGCACTAAGTAATTTTCCCACCTACTTGAACAAACGTAAAACAAAAAGAATAACATATCAACAAACGGTAAGCTTTAACATACATATTTATCTGAAATTCTTCATACAAGGCATCTACAGGTAAACAGATTACCGTTTAGAAAAATATGCAGTCGCATTAACAGCTGCGTCGGTTTTAGTCGTTATAAGTGATGTAATAAACGATTTATTGTTTATTATTATTTTTTTTCAAGACCATTTCCTCAACACATGACTCTTCCCTTATTCAAAAGGATCTAGACAGTTTTTCAGTTTGGTGTCTAAAAAATTGCCTGGAGTTTAACGTCGTCAAATGCCAATTAATTACTTTTTCATGCAAACGTAACAAATCTTCTCCCCGTCTCTACCTGCTCCATAATCAACCCATACCCACCGTTGATAATATTCGTGACCTTGGCATTTTATGTGACCCAGATCTTAATTTTCTCACTCACATAGACGATATCATTCTCAAAGCAAACTCAGTGCTCGGTTTCGTCAAAAGATGGTCCAAAGAATTCTCCAACCCCTATGTAACCCGTTCCTTACACATATCATTTGTTCGTCCACTGCTAGAATACGCCTCTCAAGTTTGGTCCCCTTACCAACTTACTCATATTTCCAGAATCTAAAGCATCCAGCGTCGATTCCTACGCTTTGCTCTTCGAGGTCTATCATGGAACAATCCTCTGATTCTGCCTCCCTATCTAGATCGACTTAAACTAATCAACCTGAATTCGTTGGAAGAACGAAGAGAGATATCAGACGTTCTCTTCATTCATCGACTACTCTCCGGTTCCGTTGACTGCATGTCGCTCTACAACTCCATCTCTTTTAATACTAATCCCCGTAATACACGTAACCCTCGTCTCTTTTATATACCCACCCACCGAACCTCTTGGGGCTTCAACGAACCTGTCTCTCGCATGCTACGGGCTGTTAATTCAAACATATGCTTCTTCGACTTTAACCTGATTAATCCTTCCTTAAAACTCCGGCTTCTGAACCGTCCTCCCCCTCACTAACCTTAGCTTAAGCTCTTAGTTTTTAAGTTAGATTAAGAATTAGCTTGTATTAAGCCGAATAAATGGGGGTTTTGCCCCCACCAAAATTAAAGTTAAAATTCAATGGAATTATAATGGAACTCAGCCGGGACCTAAGAATTTGGTCGTTATAACCGATACGTCGTTATAACCGATTTCGTTGTGACCGATTTTGACTGTATTTGAGTTACATAGAAAAACAAACTTTGATTAAATTCTAAAAACTAAGTTCTAAAAATGTAAAGCATATTAATTAAAACATAAGTAATCATTAACTTCACCAAAAACGTCTAAAACAGTGACAGTAAACATATTTTTTTTACTTGCGATATACAAACATACTTACATACATGGCACGTTTTAAATTCGTTCAAAATCGAACTCAAGATATTGATCAAACTTGACATTGGAAATGAAAAAAAGTGTGTTCAGCAATTTTGCCTGTATACATTTCGTCGCTTTTCCGGCAGAGTGGCATAAGTCGAAATTTGTCGTTTTTTAGTTTTGAACACAGAATTGAGCTGAAAAAAAAAAACACAATTTTTCTGTGTAATCGGCGTTAACTACTGTTTCTAGTTTCCGAGTTATAAAAAAGCGCCGCTCTCAACTTTCAAAAACATCCCTGTCATTTTCTACGTATAAATACGGCATAAATCAATTTTTTTTTTTTTTTTTAATATTTCGTTTTTTATAAAACTTAACAAACAAAAAATGCAGTTTTTTCACGTATTCAACATTCGAGTTTTGTTTTTTATGGACAACGAAATTTTTTTTCAGTATGAAAAAAAAACTTTAAAAGGCTCTCCTGAAAATTTGAAAATTTCGACTTATGCCACTCTGCCTGAAAAGCGACAATTTGTGTATGTTCGTACCTTGATCTCTATCCTAAACTACCGAAGCAATTCTTCAGCCACAGTTGCGATATTCTCAATAGCATAGCTGTTCCGGGCCGGTCAGACCTTGCAGCATGTCGTGTTGTCCCATACTCCTAGTTTTCAGACGACCTGTAAATCTGCGCCGAAATTTACAATTCGCCAACACCACCGACGAACTATTCTGAAAAAAAATCGATAAAATTATTCTTCGTTCTTTAGGAGCATATTTACGAGTACGTTTTGTCGATGTGTATTTTGTATCTATTTACTTTACAAATAGCAAAGTAGAATTGACATTTGCAAGAAAGTAGAACAATTGCAAATATAGTTATTCACCCTTATTGTAGCAGGCGTTTCGCTTGAACGACAAGTGTCATTTTCAAAAATTTGTATTATGAATGGCGTCGTAAATAAGTCGTAACTCCATACTCTGAGTGGAACGTAAGTTTTCGTATGAGAAATGTCACTCATCTGTATTATAACTGTCGTTTTACTCGCCTTCTATGACTCTCAGAACGCTATTTTTTGTCGAATACAAATTTTCAAACCACTCATTGTCGAAATTGGATAAAGATGTAAGTTTTATATGTTAGTATTGTGTAATTTTTAATTTGTATTATATTTGTTTTATTTAAGGATGAAAATAACTAACCCAGAACAGATCAAGTGTATCACTGAAACTCTCCTTGTGCTTGCAGCGCCCGCGTTAGGTCTTGCAGTTGAAACTGATCCACTTTCTCAAAGCCTTCGAAAGATTTTTCCAAAAACATTTCGAGAAGGAAGTCGTCTGTTAGGGTAAAGTTTCTGGTATCTTCGTTGTGCTCTTCCTGAATTTCCATTGCACAACCCATAAACCAATAAAATGTCTGCGTATTCTTCTCTCCTAAGTAAAGCCATTTCAAAAAGCACTCTTATCAAACTTGATAATCTGATGAATGAGTTTTGAGTTTTTCTATTCTTTTATACTACCTACTTATTTAGTTAATTTACCCATTAAACAGTCATCCCCAAAATTTTACTTTCCCTGTTAAGGGTTAAGGTGATTAGGATTTTTTGACAGCAAGTCAAATAGGCATAAGTACACTTTTTACCCTTTTTTATGAGTACACAGTCTTGAAAATTACCTAAAAACTGTCAATTCTTGAACACCATTTAAAATTAAATATCTGGCAACCCTAAAACATGTCAGCTCAATTTAAACGTAGTTTTAAAGGCTAGTATTTCTACTCAAAACAAAATCTAATGTCGATTTCCTTTACACATGAGAAATCAATTTCTGTGTGAAGATTTCGATCTCGACAGATTTCACGTTCCTTTACACCAAAAAAAAATCTATTTTTTTTTGACAGAGATCAAATCCCTCGGACACGTATTTGAAGAAGGATTTACATGTATACGAAATACGCACACCAAAAGAAAAAAATTGACAAGGGATCGAAATCCCTAGTGAGTAAAGGAAATCGACATAAAATGAGGTCTGTACTATTAGTGACAGAGAAATTGACCTTAACATGGGTCAGGGTACACAAAGTTAGCCTTATTTTACATCGTCAAAAAGTGATGTCGAAGTTGAAAATCAGACTTTACTGTAGAACAATTTTTTTCTTAGAATATGATCAAGTATCACATTCCAAAGTATGGCACACGAATTAAGGGACACTGTGTATTAAAAAAAAAAAAAACAAATTGTTTTGAAATATCTATTTGTCAATGACAGATTTTTATGTGGAACGTATGTTGATTCAAAACGCCTGGCGTTTAAGTATCGTAATACCGACTCTTAAACGCCTCAAAAGTGACTCGACAGAAGTAGTGACGGATGTCGTTCAAGTGAAACGCCTATTATAATAAGGGTGATTTACTTAGTTTTTTTTAGTAAAATGATACATGATACATGAATAAACATTTTCCCAAAACTCGTATAAAATTAAATCCTTAAACTTTCATTGATATTATTTCTTCCAAGATATCTTTTAGTAGATAACTTTAGTAAGAAAAAAAGACTATAAGAAGTTAAAAGTGAAAAAAAAAATCTGTTTCCTAAAATACGAGTAATCATATAATAATTTACAAATTTTGGAAAAAAATATTATTTGGATTCCAAATCATAAAAAAATAGTCTAGAAAGTAAACATTTTTGAAGCGTAGAAAAACATCAACATTTTATACTGGCTATGATGAAATTTCAAAATTATAAGAATTCGAAGAAATATCGATTTGATTAAATTCATTTTTCTCTTTTATTTTATTAATCTTTTTGTACTCTGGTTTTTTGTTTCTAAAACCTTACATTTCTTTCAATTTTTAATTCATTTAATAATGTACATATTTATTTCAAGTCATGATAGATGAGATTCTATCTAAATAAATAAAATTAATTTAAATACGTTTTTTAACGTCACAAGTAATTACTGATTGGCGTTAACCAAGAATGTCGTTTTTAATTTAATCCTTCTTTTCTACTTTAAAATTTGTATTTCTTTTGTATTTACTCATATAATTATTAAAAGTAATTTGCCGCTCTAATATAGATATTGAATGTAAAACATGTCATAGGTTAATATTTACTAATGTATGTGTTTTAATATGTATGTACATACATATAAACGTATGTAGTAAATAATTTATATAAATAAAACCATTATTTATTTATTTATAGATATTATTGCGAATATGACCAGCAGCGCAGACACCCTGGGCACTTTATCACCAACCTCGGATTCCAAAAATGCAATCATATTTACCAATAATAGTGATAAATTATTATTATTAAATTCCTCAAGATCTACAAACAATGATACCAATAAAAGTAATGCTAGTCAAAAATCAATTACGTCTTCACCAACAACTAGCATTAACAATATGCTAAAAATGCCGGCTACACTCCAGCACCAACAGCCAAAAGTCAAAATCGAATTATTGTGTGGAGGTCATTATACGCAAGTTAATAATAAACCCTCTGGAGGTTCTCTTCACAACTACACTGAGAAACTGCCAGCGAAATCTGCATGTGTATTACAATCGGAACAGCAACATCCACCAGTTCTACTGCCGCGATCAGTTGTTGTTGGTTCTATAGAACAGAGAAGCAACGATGGCAGTAGTCCAACATTGCCACAAGAGAATGTGAGATTTCGAAAGAATTTGGCTGAACAGCGGGGATCGACCAACGCTACAAGTTCTGATTCTCTTTTAACGTCAACATCCCGTTTGAGTTCCAGTTTAAAACTGGCGGCAGAAGCAGAATTTTCTATAAAAAATAACAACGACAACAAATCTAGTGAGGTGTGTGTTAGTGACGAACAACAGAATTTACACATATTTCAACAAAAACCTGATTTAACTACAAGCAAAGGCAACAATAACGACAATGGTGACGGTGAACATAACGAAGACGACGAAAACCAATTGTACCATCAGTTAATCGTTGGATGCGAAAGTGATAGCTTGGCGTGCGCGGTTAATATTAATGAGATCGACGCTAAAGAAATAGATTTAAATTTGTTTTCCACAGAACATAATAATAAAACAAACGGTAATAACTCAATATCGTCACTTAAATCAGCCGTTGTGATTAATAAAAAGCCATGTGGCATTGCGTGTGCATCGGTTAGATCGTCTTCGTCATCTGCTTCCTCGCAGTTTATAAAGAACCAAAACGTCGGCAATGTCAACGTAGTTTCCACACACCATAATTATAAAATTAACACAAAGGTTCGTTCAAATCAGAACTCTAGTTCCATTGCGAAAACGGCTGCCGCAAATAACGAATCATCAACAAGAGTGACTAATAATAAAAATAAAATGGTCGCGGTTCAAGATATTAACGAAATAACCAACAACGAATTGGATTTCGATCCATCAGAGGAGCTGCAATATGGTCCAGGTATTGTGTCAAAGTTACGTTGTCGCTATTTAAGTTTAGCGTTACGTCAATCTATGGGTAAACAGCGGCTATCCATGGATACCCTACGTCGTGCTACTTCACTTAATAATCTTCTAGATGGCAATGGCGTTCACGAAGAAGACGATGATGAAGATGACGTACCAGATACCTCCAACAAAGAAGCAACTAGTCCTTCGGTTAAATCATCACAAGAAGGAATCAAAGGAACTTCTACTTCTATAGAAGTTAACGAAACAATGATTGGATATGTGGGAAATACAAAAATTGATCCTGCTGAAATAATTACATGCCCCACAGATTTATCATACCACAATCGACATCGATCACGGCACATAAAACGAGGTAAGGATTCGTTAAAACGTGCGAGATCAGTTGAAGCACTTTTGTGTGAAAAATCACCTTGGAATTTTTCCAATAGTCACTCAACAACGGTAACTAATGGTGCTACGGATTTAGTGACGATAGAAGACAAAATAAACAATGCACGAGAACGCCTGCTACTGGGTACTGACAACAATCCTCCTAAGCGTCTAACATCTATTATAGATGACACAGAGCGACCACCACCTGATTTAGTTAAGCAAACACTTAAAATATTCGAAGCTTCGGCGAATCGTAAAGGTCGCACAGTAAATCGTAATAGTGGAGGAGAAGTTGCTACAAAAGTAGCAAATTATAAATCTATTATCACACAAAACAAACCGGCAATTACATTCCCCAAGCCCCCAGTTAGCCCCAAAAAGTCAAATCAAAAGTTAAATCTAATATCGACGGGAGTTAAAAATAATATCCTTCCCACACCAACAAGTCCATGTCTTGGTTCTTCAGTACAACAGGCTGACAAGATTGTATCCCCTTTAAGTTCCACACCTACCTCAAATCGCAGCAGCAATACAAAGACTATTCGATCAAAAATGGACTCCACGCCGATAAGAAACGTTGGTTGTGTAAGTGTTCTTGAAGATTTATCAGAGAACTCGCCCCACATTATTCCGCGCCATAACTTATTTGATAAAACAGTCATGCCAGTTGACTCGCCAGTCACTGAATTAACTAAATCAATTGAAAATCTTCGAATAGAGTCACCCAACGCAACAAAGCAAACACATGGACAACAACCGCCGTTACGTAAAGATCGTAGTAGTAAATTCTCACCGGAATCCTCTGAACGTGAATCGGAAGATGACGACGAGTCCATGGACGGTGAATACGTAGTTAATGTCGAGGAATTAAGTTCAACAAAACACATTTCGAAATCGGCTCTCGAAAACATTGCTAAAGCTGGAACCAGCCAACAATTTCTTCCAAGAAATACCTGCGCATCATTTTCAAACGAAAATTCCTCGGTATCCGAGCCTTTGCATGATATACCGACTTTGGTTACGCCAGTTGCAACGACAACCACGGTCAAGCAGATTGGAGTTATAAGGCCACTTTTAGCAGAACCCTCACAAAAGCAGAGTAAAATTATTTGCATTGAAGAAATGTCTAAAAATCAGACACCACCGACACTAACTAGTAGGGAAATTGAGAAAAATCGAATTAATAACGAAAAAAAAGTGGAGACATCTGGAAGCAATAATCCAATGGAAAAGATAAGTGGAAGTGTTGTTACATCAAAGTTAAAAAAGATCGAAATTGCTGGAAGTGAAGATGATAACAATTCTCAATGTCCCGGAAGGGCACCCGCTATATTTTCACGAAAAAAAAGGACAGCTGCTGGAAATATACCTGAAAACAATACTATGGTTTTCAATTTCAAGGATCGCAAAGAAGTTCCCGATTACATTGAAAATGATGGATTAATATTTAAACATAAAAGGGAACTTCCAAAGGTGAGTAATGTATTTCATACTTTCTTAGATTCAAACTTAACATTAGTCATTCATTTCCTGAAGCACTCATGTGCAAACAAAGATTTCTTCCGGTTAAATTAAAACCGAACAAATATATTTTGTTAACAAAATAATCTAAAGCTTTTTATCAGTAATTTGTGTGTAAGATAAAGTGGTTATTCTTAACAAGAATTGCTATTTTCTTTTATGAAACTCGAAATGTCTATAGTTGCTCACAAGATAATAAATGTTTTCGGTACATACATTCACACTAAGTTTATATCTACTCACACAAAGCACTTAAATATACATACATATGTACGTGGTTATTTATTTATTTATATATATTTGTGTGACATTATGTTAGTCATGTCTCTTATAAAAAATGCATTATTTATTAAAATAAAAAATAAGAATCATAGTGTGCAGGGTTTTGAAAGATTAACGTTTTGGTGTTGTAATCAGTTATAGGCAATTTGATCATATAAAATATGTATAATAGTATCTTTTGTGTTTTTTTTGTTGTATCTACAATTATTTACAATTCAAATACTGATCATAAAACAATATTCTTGAGATTTTATGAACATTAAAAACAAAGGGTCAGCGAAATATAAATGCATTCAGGGGAAAAGTTGTTGATATGTATGTCGATGTCTGTTGAAGAGACTTAACTAACAATATTGGTATATACAGGGTGATACGCATAAGGTGTGACAAACAGATAGAGTCTTTAGGTTGGGATTAGACAAGAAGGGAATCTAAAAAAAATATTAAGAAACAACGATAACACCTAAAATACCATGCGATATCTTTTTTTAAGGCCAGAAATCTTTTCTTTTATTTTCATTTTAAATAAAGTCGTTTAACTGAACAGTTTTTAAAAAATAATATTGAAAAAAATTTAAACAATTTTTGTTTTCAGAATCTTACGTACATACATAGTTATTAAGTGTTCTTTTGTTTCCAAAACTTAGAAAACCAGAAAACCTTCTACTTTTTGAGAAAATTAAAAACAATCAAGACCGTTTTTTTTTAAGAAAAACCTTTTATTAGTTCTTACATGACTGAACTTAGGAAAAATTAGTGAATAAAAGGAATAACCTTTTTTATATTATTTTTTAACTATCCAGCATCTAATTAGCATGCAATACAGTGACAAAGTCTTTTAGCTTTTTTTGATTGAGAATACCTAGTTGCGCAGATCAAGTTCAAATTGGCTTATCATTTTTTTTGTTACAGCATTGAGCAGCCGGTTTTCTGTTTTTGACTAATAAAAATAGTTTCTGTTTTTTTTTTTATAAATTTTAGTTTGAAAATTATTTTTTAAAAAATTGTTCACTATAACAACTTTATTTAAAAAGTAAATAGAAGAAGAGATGTCTAGTATCCCAAGTCATTGTAGGTGTTACCGTTGTTTTATAATTTTTCTTTCTGTTTTAATCAATTTTTTTTAGAAAATTGCCTCGCGGCTGAACGGAGGAATAGACTTATCTCCCAAACGATTGTTTTTATTGAAGAAACGCAACCTACTGGGTCTAGCTTTTTCTCACACCTCATGCTACTCACCCTGTATATCGTAATTTGCTCTGGCAGTTTACGGTTTTAACATTTTTTGCCTGCCCCAATTTTCAAATCCGTGTGTGAAACATATGCTAGTTTATGCATAATACATAAATGCAGATGGCAAATTCATAGCCAATGCTATTTACGAATAATAAAGTCTCACCTTTATATCTGTTTATATGAACGCGAAAGTGCATAATACAAAAAGATAAGAAATATCCATTTAGGAATTGGGTTGTGTAAGTTAATGATTCGTGTGCAATTTAACATCTCTACCATTCCAGATCATATTAAAAAACTATAATTTATGTGGGATTCTTGGCATAGACCTGTAACTTAAGAAAACCCCACAAGAACAAATCTAAAAGGGTCAAATCGCACGATTACGGTGGCCAATCCACATAGCCGCTGCCGCGTGAGATAATCATAATCGAAAATCACTTGTGCAAAATGTCGTCCATGTTCATATTATCTAATTTGGGCCAAAAGAAATTGGTTATTATCGACAAATGACGCTCAGCATTGACTGTAATAGCCTGGCAAACATCGCTCTCATAGAGGTATGGACCGATGATGCTGCCAGCCCAAAATCCACCCAAAGAGTGACTTTCTCTGAATGCATTGCAATTTGGTGGATCTCGTGTAGATGCGTGGCGAATAGTCTTCTCAGAAGCAAGATAATAGCAACCGTAAAATGGTTTAAGCGCGTACAATGCTCGAACAAAAACCCACTCCATAAAACAATTTAATCATTTGCACATGTCTTGACAAGATAGACATAATATGTAACAACAAATTGACAGATGTAGCTTCAATAATATGGCGGCAATCACCTGTAAAAGTTTGGAAAACTTTTTAGATTTGCACAGTCAAATAGAAAGTCAAATGCATAAACAGACGAATATAAAGGTTCGTGCGTCTTTAGATACAGATAATTTAACGCATACAAATGCAATCACAACTGGAAGCTTTAGGTATTTTGAAAATCAAAGGAACACGCTTGTCGGAAGTAGTTGGTGTAAGTAAGTACTGCCCCTCAGCGTGAAAGAGGAAAACCGCCTGGGAATCTGGGATAAAGTTTTGTTTCAGTTAGAACAAAAGAGTCTTAGGGTGGGTTTTGATACGAAGAGATTCTTTTAATATATGTGATAGGAAATTAAAAGTGGATTAGAACTAGGGACGAAAGTATGGTACATCACGTAAATTAAGTTTCTACATCCTTTATTTTGATGTTCTAATGACTGACAAAAAAGTGTCATATCATATCGTGTTCGCGTCACAAGTTATTCGAGCTCAAAGGTCAGGTTTTTTTGCAATTATTTCGTTTTCTATGCGAAATACCGCGTTCGAGGTTATTATGAATTTTTTAGATCATACCCTTATCTACAATTTTCATTTCAATCATTTTTTTTATAACTGCAACCATTCTCGAGATATAGCGCGGAGAGTGGGGAGCGCGCATCCTTAGATATACTGTGAGTTAGTTAGTTTTATTTCAAGGTTATATTCTCTATTCTATGTGTGTTATTCAGTTGAATTTTGCATCTCGACAACCGGACGTTTATTGTTGAAAATTTAAAATGTATGTACTTAGCATTTTATGCATAATGGCTGATTTGTGTTTTATATGTAATAAACCGCTCTCGGAAGGAGAAACAGTGAATACTGTGCGCGGTTTACAAACATTAAAAACTGCAAGTATTTCTAGAATCGATGGACATATAGAATATTTGAAGACTGTTACTTCTGTGAATGCACATGTTGACAGCGTCTAAGCGACGTCATGAAGACGAAAAACCCTCAACATCATCAGATCAACCCAAAAAGAGAACTTACATTTTTGACTCCAAAACGTTATGTATGTTCTGTGGCGAAGCAGCTGATGAAGTAGCAGAGATGAAGAAGAAGAAAAAATATAAACGCACAATTAGTAGAGTGAGAGAACAGATGAACGAGGCGATTTATTATTCAAGCTAGTAAAAGAACGCATTATTTTTTAACACGACTTGATAGCTGCCGAGGCAAAATATTATAGTATTTGCCATGTTAATTTTCTTCGTCAAACACGTTTACCTTCTACAGACAAAGCCCCTCGACAAGACGACAAAATAATAGCAGCAACGCAAGAATTTTTTGTTATATTGAAAACAATGAAGACTCACAATTTATATTAAAAGAGCTGAGAGATGTCATTACAGGCTATATTCCTGATGATAAAACAATCATTTCAAAATTAAGGGAAAGATATTTAAGTGAAGTAATAATAACGACGAAAATAGGATGATTTACTATTATCTCTTTTCGTGATACGCAAGCTAATATTTTATCTAATGCTTGGTATAATAATAAAAAAGGCACTGGAGTAGAAGAACAAATGCGTGTAGTAGAAACTGCAGCTGCAATTATTAGAGAAGATATTCGGTCTTCTATCGTCGAGACTAAATCTTATCCGCATCCAAGTAAAATTATCTACAATTTACTTGTCGACGCCGTTTACTATAGACTTTACATATACGGATGCGCGCTCCCCACTCTCCGCGCTATATCTCGAGAATGGTTGCAGTTAGACAAAAACTTCTTAAATAAATAAATAAATTTGGTGGTGCAACAGCTCGAAGTGAACCAGGACCTAGTGACTTACAACTCTCAACCATTCCTGTGTACGTGTTACCAGGAATGGAGGGGACCTACAATTTTCTGCCGATTCCGAACGGCTAATGAGCAGCACTTTCCATGACAGGAGATACTCTTGGAGGATTTGTCAATTCCTCGCAAGAGGCAGTACACCCCTGAAAAAAACTTTCTTGCAGCGGCTGAGAATCGAACTCGAGACCTTCCGCATGACAGTCCAACGCACTAACCATTATGCCAAGGGGTACTACAAAAACTTCTTATCTGATTAAAATTTCGATTTTGCAATGATGTCAAGTTTTGTATTGTAAAAATCCCTCTCCAAATCTGTTTCTTCCAATAAAATATACAAAAAACTAAATGAGACGTTTTTTTCGTTTCCTGAAGAATTTTTAAAATGTCGCTTAATACATTCTTGCGGGAAGGTATCGATGTTATGTTTATCACGAATTTTCTGGAGAAGATTGAATTTCTAAACAAAGTTTCTATCATTTGAATATTAAAAGACAATTTCCCTTAATATGGGTCACGGTACGCCAAAGAAAGTTTTTTTCTTAAGTATCCTATATTTTTTTTTTTTAACCACACACAATTTAAATTTTTTACTTGCGATAATAAGTACTATAGGGCAAGTTCTGCATTTGGAAAAAATAAAATGCACCCTATTTATTTGGCTTAAAACACTCTAATTCTTAAAATAATTAATAGAAGTCGGTATCGACACGGAGGTAGAATCAACGGGTTATTCCAACACAGACCACGAAGGGCACATTGAATGCTCTCGATTCTGAATATATGAATTTGTTGATAAGGGGACCATACTTGGCAGGCGTATTCAAGAAGGGGGCGAAGAAAATTTTTGTAAAAGGATCGGGTTACGTAGGGGTCAGAGAATTTGTTGGACCCTTGTTTCACAAAGCCTAGTGCTTTAATAAAAAAATCCATCTTAAGAATATAGGTTCAAGCCCATGGGTGGACAGTTTGTATAGAATAAGCTAATGTAGCATTTTGTGAAAGGCCTTACTGAAATCGGTTGAGACAACGTCGAGTTCTTTTCCGTTTTCTAAGGCTGAGAGGCTTAAAAATACGAATTCGACAGGGTTATTCGTTGTAGACCTACCTTGAAAAAACGGTGTTGTCTAAGAAAAATGGGATTCTTTTTGGAATATGTGGAAGACAATTTGACGATAGTTTATAACTTCACACTCTGGACTTTTTTTTATGTATTGAGGCTA
Organism: Chrysotoxum bicinctum; assembly: GCA_911387755.1. Classification (NCBI taxonomy): domain Eukaryota; kingdom Metazoa; phylum Arthropoda; class Insecta; order Diptera; family Syrphidae; genus Chrysotoxum; species Chrysotoxum bicinctum. Next base: position 87,735,925 of record OU426990.1, on the reverse strand, counting down.
TCAAAACCGGATGCTTTTAATTGATATTTATACTGAGGAGGCTGAAAAGGGTAAGATTCCCATCAGTTATTTAAACTTATGTGTAACGAAGTTTCAGTTCAGTCACCATTTACCAAAACTTGTTGTGGTAAATCAGATTTCTCGTGCGTATGTATTTTTTTTTTCATTATCTTCAATTAAAATGAAAGCTCGACTGAGTGCAGACTATAAGTGCCTACTTCAACTGAACTGATAATTTATCTTCTAAAAGCGGCTTAGATTAAACACAGTTGACGACCGTGTAATTTTGTTTACATAAAAAAGCGTATATTAAACAGAGAGGAGTCAAACACAGTTCTTAATAAGTGACAAAAAAGAAAGACATCGAATTTGTTCTAAACGTAACGAGATTCAAAAATTCAACAAATAAGTCTGTTATGATCATGATTGATTAAAAGACAAGTTGTTTAATATTTAATACATTAGTTTATTTCTTAATTTAATTAAATATATAAAAGTATGAAATGGATACTGCCTGGTTGGCTGTCTATAATCGAGTGAATAAAAAAATGGTTTGATCGTACCATACTTACATACATACTTACTTATGAAAATTGTTGGTGATATATTTGTTTTGTTAAACTTATGGGTATCTAATTAACTAACAATACATTGAGTGTCTGCGTTAACCTCGTATCTACAAAAACACATTTTCAAGAATCGAAACAAATGTTAAATTTCCTTCTATGTGTTCTCTATTTATATTTTACAGTTGAATGAATGAATTTGGTATTGGGGGGTTATTGCACTGCCACCTGGAGATCTATTGTGCCCCATTTAAATAAAAAGAATGAGCTTACTCATCCTACAGTTGATCCTCCAAACCTATTGCTCTTAGGAATTTTAGTATTTGGGGCACCTTTAGAGAGGATAAGTTGCTCTCTGGTATTGTCCCAGATGGTTTTTCCTTCTGTGCATAAGAGGACAACAACTTCCTAGTATGTGGTCCAGTGTTTCGTCATGCATGTTGCAGAATCTGTATGTGGCACTGCTTATCATACCAAGTAAACTTAGGTGTCTTCTAAGTTTGCAGTGTTCAGTTAGGATACCTTTTTAATGGAAAGCTGAACATTTAATTGGAAGAGATGACATATCGGAGGTGTTTAGTTGAGTCTTTCTTATAGCTGAAGAGTTCTGGTTAGGTTAGGTTAGGTTGGAGTGGCTGTCTAGCTGTTGTTGACTCACTTAGACCTCAAGGGTCCGTTGTGATACCACTAAAGAGGTTACTCATGGGAGAGTAATGAATTTAAACAAACCATTTCGTGCTTTTAATAAAGTTAGAGAGACATTTTGTGTCGATTGTTGCCAGTTCACTGGTATTATCGAAGAAGGGATTACCGAGATAATTATTCCTTCTATTGGAGAGTGCTGGACATGTACATAGAAGGTGTTGGACTGTTTCCTCTTCCTCCTCGTCCATGCAGCTTCTACAGAAGTCATTTTTGTAGACTCCTAGCCTCAAAGCATGTCTACCTATGAGGCAGTGTCCTGTTATAACTCCTATTGTAGAGCTTATATTTTGTCTGCTCAGGGAGATCAAACCTTTTGACCGTTTTAGGTCTATGCTTGGCCATATTTGTTTAGTTGCCATGCAGGTGGTACCCTGTGACCATCTAGCATTTGTTGATTCTAGAGCATATTGTTTGAGAAGATGTTTGCATGTAGCAAGTGGTGTTCCTATGTTATGTTTTTGTCTAACAGTAGGCAGAAGTGTTCCGTTTTTGGCGAGCTCATCGGCCTTGCAATTTCCCGGAATGTCTCTGTGGCCCGGCACCCAAATAAGGTGAATATTAAACTGTTCTGTCATCTCATTCAGAGATGATCGACAATCGTGGACCAATTGAGAGTTAGTGGAGACAGACGCGAGAGATTTGAGGGCGGCTTGGCTGTCCGAGAAGATCCGTATATCCTTGCAAGATATAACGTTTTCTTTGAGCCAGGATAGTGCCTCTTTAATCGCCATTACTTCTGCCTGGAATACACTACATTGATTGGGAAGTCTGTATGAAAGACTGAGATTTAGTTGTTTTGAATAGATGCCACTTCCAACGCCGTAATCGGTCTTAGAACCGTCTGTATAGAAGTGTACAGCATTGTCTTCCAGGGGTCTCTCTTCTTCCCAAGACGATCTTGAAGGGATGGAAACCAGGAAGTTGTTATCGAATACCATTTTTGGGGTGGTATAGTCTAAGCGATCTGGGATAGATCTGAAGTTGTCTAAGATGGTTGTATGACCAGTATTGTTACTGATCCATTGAGAGGTGGCTCTAAGTCTCACGCATGAGTTGGCTGCCACCATTTTGGAGAAGATGTCAAGAGGTGTTAGGTTTAAAAGCACTTCCAGGGCTGCAGTTGGTGTCGAGCGAAGTGCTCCTGTGATGCACATACCTGCTGACCGCTGGACTTTGATGAGTTTATTTAGATTTACCATCTTGTCCAGTGCGGTCCACCATACGACAACTCCATAAATGAGTATCGGTCTAATAACCGAGGTGTATAGCCAATGGGTTATTTTTGGGGAGAAGCCCCATTTCGATCCTATTGCCTTTTTACAAGTGAAAAGCGCTACGGTAGCCTTTTTTACTCTTTCATCAATATTTGCTTTCCAATTTAGTTTTTTGTCTAAAATGAGGCCTAAATATTTGGCTTGGTCGGAAAAGCTTAATGGTATTCCTTTAATCTTGGGTGGGTTAATCTGAGGAATTTTGTACCTTCTCGTAAAGAGTACTAATTCTGTTTTATGTGGAATGACGTCCAAGCCACACTGCTTAGCCCACTTTGTTAGCCTGTTTAAGGCATTTTGTAGGAGTTCTGAGAGAACTTGGGGATGTTTCCCAGATACAGATATTGCAACATCGTCAGCATAGGCAATCACCTTGAAACCCTCTGCTTCCATTGATGTTAGCAGTTCGTTTACTACCATGTTCCATAAGAGAGGCGAAAGGACCCCACCTTGGGGGGTACCTCGATTCACCGATCTGGTGGTAGTAAAACTTCTCATGCTGGAAGTTATTGTCCTGCTTTTGAGCATGAGACTTATAAGATCAATGAGTGGTTTCTCTAATTCCAGCTTGTTCATTGCTGTTGTGATCGCCTGGTAGCTGACGTTGTTGAAAGCTCCTTCGATATCTAGGAAAGCTACTAGATTGTATTCTTTGTATTTGAGGGAATATTCAATACCGCGTACCAGCGAATGAAGTGCTGTTTCTACTGATTTTCCCTTAGAGTACGCATGTTGAGCTGTGGAAATGAGACATGGTTTTAAGTTATGTCTGATGTGAATTTCAATCAATCTTTCCAAGGTTTTAAGAAGGAAGGATGATAGGCTGATTGGTCGTAGATCTTTAGGGCTAACGTGAGAGGGTTTCCCTGCTTTAGGAATGAAGACTACTTTTGCCATTCTCCAGGCTTTAGGAATATATCTCAACCTTACGCAGCTCGTCAGAATGATTTCCAATGGTGGAATGATCATGTCAGAGCATTTTTGTAATTCGGCCGGAATGATTCCGTCTGGTCCTGGAGATTTATATGGATCAAAGCTGTCTACAGCCCATTGCAGTTTTTCCCGCGTTATTAGATCAACTGTGTCGCTTGTAGCGGTTTGAGACTCTGATGTTGAGTCGTAAAGTATGTTAGAGCTACCTGGAAAGTGGGTGTCTAATAACAGATTAAGAGATTCTTCATCTGTGGTAGTCCATGTGCCCGCTTCTGTCTTTAAAGCACTGGGTATAGTTGGACTTTTTGAGAGAATTTTCCTGAGTCTTGAGGCTTCTGAAGTATTGTCTATGTTTCCACAGAAGTTTCTCCAAGAAGACCTCTTGCTCTTCCTTAATTCTTTCTTATATTGCCTTAGAGCTTGTTTATATAAGTCCCAATCAGAGGGGGATCTAGTGTATTTAGATCTATTGAAGAGTTTGCGACAGCTCTTCCTGAATGGTTCTAGATCTTTGTGCCACCAGTGAGGTTTCTTTTTACCCTTTACAATGGTAATAGGGCATGAAGTCCTCATTGATTCGTTGAAGGCTTCGGTGAGATGATTTACCGAGAGGTCTAGTTCATCTTTGGTGGAGGAGCTTTTAAGAATGTTGTGGTCAAGCAGTTGTGCTAGTACCTCCCTGTATCGTTCCCAGTTAGTGTTACGGTGATTGCGAAATCCCGTAGGTATATTTGCCACATCACTGAGATCAAACTGAATATATCTGTGATCAGAGAAGGAATTCTCTTTTGAGACGTGCCAGTCTGAAATCAGGTTATGGATCGAGTCAGAGGTAAGTGTAATATCAAGTACCTCTTTCCTGTTCTTGGTTACAAATGTAGGTTCATTACCAATATTATTAATGAGTAGATAAGTGCTTAGTATGTAATCAAATAAGGACTCACCTCTCTCATTTATGTCAGAGCTACCCCATACCGTGTGATGGGCGTTAGCGTCCATACCGATTAGGAGACCCACTTTCTTCGATTGCGCGTCCGCAATTGCCTTCCTTAAGGTGTTTCCTGGAACTGGGCTGTCGTGGCCAAGGTAGGAGGATATGAGCCAGTAGGTGGCTTTATCCGTTGTTAGGACAGCGGTGGTAGTGTCCTTGTCGCTGTAATTGGGGAGTAAAAATACATTTAAGTCTTTTTTTACTAATATGCATGACCTTGGTTCACCTTTCTCCGATGCATATAATAGAGTATAACCAGGATTCCTGAGGCCCCTGATGATGGAGTTAGAGACCCACGGCTCCTGTATCAAGACGATGTCTTCTTTGTTGCTATGCAGTCGGAGTACCAGGTTATTCGTGGCCATGATGGCGTGATGGAGATTAATCTGAACTAATCGCAGCATTGCTACTTTTAGCCAGATCCACCTCCACCACTGTTTTGTCGGCGTTTCCATCGTCTGAGGAGGAATGAAGTAGGGTTTCCTCACTCAGAGTGTTGCCTAATGTCGAGTCTTCAGTATCCATGTCGGAATTGCTGTCGACTATGGAATTAGCCTCCACGTCGGATGGCTTGTTCGGGGCTTTGGAGATCGGTGGTTCCTCGTGTGGTGTTGCATCGACCTCCATTATTTGGGGTTGTGAAGCGTTTCCTTCCGCTGAAGGGGCTTCTGTGGAGATCGCGTTTAGCGAATCTTCATCTTTTTTATAGATGCGAACTGTGACTTCGTCGAAACCATACCTAATCACGCCTTCGGTCGCGCCAGTGGAGCTAGCGATTCCCTATTGATCACCAAGAGAGCTGATCTATAGCGACCCACTGTCTCCTTCTCAACCTTTGGGACTTTCCAGTCGTGAGTAGGCAGGCTTGGATTGCTGGTTTTGATTAATTTCAAAATCATATCTGGGCAGTTATGTAGAGCCGGGACCATTATACGTGCTCTTGGTCGGCAAGGGATATTCTCCCTTGTAACAACTTCGAGCTTGGCACCCGGCCAGACTTCTGGCAAGCCATTGACAGCAGCCCTGTACAGATCGAAAGATCTCTGATCACCACAGGCGATGAGTTTGATACGATTTTGGTTAATCCTGCATCGACTGTGTCTGGGAGAGGCCCCGGATTCTCCTCGATGACAGATAGAAATCTGAAACCAAGGTGAGCCTTGACGTCTACCCATTGATCATGAGAGATGTTACCATCCACATGACTCCTGTCAATGACTGCGACTATAATCTTGTCTTTGAGCGCGTCTCTAAAAGAAAGATCTTTATTGAAGGCTATTGTGCTGCTGGAATGCACTTTCTGCCTTTTCGCTTCGGGCTTGTCGCCCTCCAGAGACCTATTGCGCTTTGACGTTGAGTCGCTGCAGGTCGATTTGTTGTTACTGCTAAGGAAGCCACTAGCCCACTCGAGTTTCGCGTTTGCTCCGGGGTTCTCTCCGCCGCCGGTATGACACCGACTGCGGCAAGAATCCGCGCAGCATTACGCTGATCTCGACTGGCCTGTGCCTTCATGGACCTCTTTCTGGTCGACCCAGAACTATGTCCGTGTGACACAGTTGTGGATCCACCTCCAGAGTTAATCGCTATCGATACCAATCGGGGTGCGCCCTCATCCTTCGAGTCATTTCCACATGTCGTAGATTTTGCCTCTCCGGATGGAGTGTCCCTTCTTGGGGTCGCTTGCGACGTCCTAGCAGGAGCGGGGATGGGGTGTGATGTGGAATCACCGCCCTTGGGACAGCCGAGCGTCACAGCTGTACCACTGACGGGTAGTTCCTTTTTGTAGAGGTTGCGGCTAGTAGAGGGAAAATAATTCCCGCCACTAGTAGCAACCACAGGGTTGACTCGACAGCCTTATCAGGAGATGCGACCGCGTTGTCAGCCCTGGCTCGATTGATTTTTCTGATTATTTTTCTGTTTGTTTCCTTTTTTTTCATTTTATTCCCACGAGTAATGCGGAAAGACGGTCAGCCCCGGCAGAGCCGCTTACCGGGGCAAGGCAAAAATATGACGGACCTTGCACAGCATCCGAAAGAGCTCGTTAATGGCTGGTTTATCCCCCAGCCTTTCATTCTTCGGCACGGTTTTCGTACAAAGTACGCTCACACCACCACTGAAATTAGGAATCTCTAAACTATGATTGAATTGGGTTTCCGGACGTTCACTATTGAGGAGTTACAACAATTCGGCGACCCAACTCAACCTTAGCTAATCACCATCCTGCCAAAAACGCACAGGACTACTGTGGTGATCATTGCCCACCTGGCACCCACTTGGAGGGTTTGAATGAGGATTTTTGCCGGGCTGAAGAGTTCTGTGTTGATTGAGTCTCGTAAAACTAACCAATGTGGATGTTTCTCAAAATCTTTTTTTTTTACCTTTATTGGGACAAGTCCTATTTTTCGTGCAAACGTTAAAACGGTGTAGAGGGCAGATGGTGTTTTAGGAATTTTCGATCGTCTTAAGATTTTGACTGCGTCGGAGTGAAACTCCATGGCATAGGATGGAGAATAGTTACAATTTGTTGCCAAGAGTTTAGAGTCACGAAATGTTGGGGAAAAATTTGAACCAATAGAGTAAGCATTTAGCAAGATGTTTCAAAATTTTATTTGCATCTGATGACAAATTTGCATCAAATTACGATCGAGTTTTTATAACTTTAAGGCCCGGTGCACACAAGCGTTCTTTTGACGCGCGTCACCGCCTTTGCGTCTTTCAGTACTCACAAATGAATTTAGTGCCAGTGGTGCACACACGAGTGCGATGACGCTGCGGCATCGCGCGTCATTCTTGCGGGTAAAAAGACTCGCAGGTTTCCGCGAGACCGCTGCGTCACCGCAGACGCGGTTGCGTCTTTGAGTACATTGTTTGTTATTGAGCAGTGCACACATGCGTGATTTTGACGCTAGCTAAATTCGAAATAAAGATGTCAAACATGGAAGAATTGGATTTTGAATTATTTATCAAAGAGATAGAAAAGTTTCAAAAAATATGGAGTGTTGCTTCCGATTCACACACCATGACCGGAAAAAGAAAAGAGCCTTTTTTTAGCCGATAGTCAACAAAAGGATAGTTTTTATGCATTAGGTATGCGAAAGTTACTGGTTTTTCTTTGCACTCAAAACGCGAGCTGATGCAGATTGAGTTCTGCGAGAAAAACCCGCATGTGTGCATTGAACTATTGCGGCACCGCAGCGACATCGCCGCGGGATCGCGCGGCACCGCCTTTGCGTCTTACAGTATACGCAAATAAATCAGTGGTTCACGCACACATGCGATGACGCCGCGACATCGCGCGTCATTCTTGCGGCTAAAAAGACTCGCAGGTTTCCACGGGACCGCTGCGTCACCGCAAACTTGGTTGCGTCAGCGTCAGTACATTGTTTGTTATTGAGCAGTGCACACATGCGTGAATTTGACGCTAATTATATTCGAAAGAAAGATGTCAAACATGGAAGAATTTGATAAAGAATTATTTATCAATGAGATAAAATAGTTTCCAGAAACATGCAGTGTTGCTTCCGAGGCACACCATGACCCGCAAAAGAAATAAGCTACGTGGATATGTGTTAGCCGAGTATTTTGCGAAAATTTATAACAAATCTTATATTTTTAAAGTTTTTCAAAGGAGTTTTTCCAGGAGTTAAAATCTCTCGTTAATAGGGCTGGTTTATTAACAGAACTGAACATACCATCTAAGTCGTTAGCCGAAAAGGTTTGGTTTGGCTGTATATGCGTGAGAAAAAAAAATCGAAAAACGATGTTTCTATTATTTATTTGAATTAAATTTAAGAAATGTTTCCTTTCTTCGTGACCTTTTCTTTTTTTTTTAATTATGTTTGTCCTTAAGTGGGCTCAAGGTCAATTTTTGGTTAATATTTCTTAATTTGTATGTTGTGACGTTTCGGATGCGATTACTACACCCTTTTTCAAAATTATTTATTATGCAAATTTTATTTGAAAACATTTATTCATTATATACATCCAAATTTATAAGGATTATACATACATACTCACGACTTTAATAAATAAACATATTTTGTATTTGTTTGTTTGTTTTTTATATTATTGATTTTCAAAAAATCTACAAAAAGACGTTTCAAAAGTTCTTTAGTGTGTATTTTTTTTTATCTTTTGGTTTTAAATTCGTTTTAAAATTTATTTCAAACAAAATGAAGTCTTATTATTCGAATTTTTAAATTCAAATAACTAATTTTGAAAATAAATTCAAATATTTGTATGTACATATGTATAATATATTTAATTGTTGAGTTTTGTTTATGGAGATATTGTTTGATAATTAATAAATTGATCTTTAATGCTATTTTCGGTATTTCAAATATGTAACGTTTCTAGTAGCATTCTTTTACTGTTATTCTGTTCTGATTATAAAATTGTTACGTTTTTGAAATCAGGACGATGATTTTCCTTTATGCAATGGAGAGCTAATGCAGTCTTTTGTGTACTGCCACTATTTGTATCAGATTTATAAGCTGAGGAAGGAATCAGAAAAGAAATTTATGACAACATACATGACACAACAGTCCAAAAATGTATGGCTTACTTAAGATTCATAAAGAGAACTAGCCCTTACGGCCAATATGCTCTTCTAAAAATGTCCCCTGCTATCAACTTTCGAAATATATTGTTAAAATTCTTAACAAAATAACTAAGAATTCAAAATATAATGTTAAAAATGCAAATCATTTTATTGAAACAGTATCATCAATTATTTTGGAAGAAAACGATATACTAGTTTGTTTTGATGTAATTTCTCTGTTTACAAATATACCGGTATAAATGGCACTAGAAATTGTTGAAAAAGGGTGGACTGCTATCAAAGAAAATACACAAAAGTAAAAAGAAACAATTTTTAGAACTTTTACATTTTTGCATAACAATTTATCAGCAAAATCAAGGTGTACCTATGGGAAGTCTTATATCCCCAATTTTAGCAGATATAGTTATAGAAACAACTATTTTAATATTGTCAGACGATCAAATCAAAATATAAATGAACCACAAATAATATATAAAAGTGCTTTATACTTCCCAAATTTTTCAAACCGTTCATTGAAAGCACCAGTTAGAGAAGGAAAAAACTAGAATAGCTTTTAAATGAGCAAATACTCTTAGAAATTCAGTTTTCTCAAAATTAAAAGATAAATTAGAAAAAGAAGAAAAATCAAATATAGTATACAAGATTAAATGTGAAGGTGATGGGTCAACATCATGCCCATCTATCTATGTAGGAACCTCAATAAAAAACTTCAAAATCGTATATCAGGTCATAAATCTGATATAAATAGTGGTAGTACACAAAAGACTGCACAAATAAAAAATATTTTTATTTATTAAAGTTGTAAGTATGTACAATCCTTTTAAATGTATATAATGTATAATGTTTTTTTTTTAATGTTGACCTTGAGCCCACTTAAGGGACAAATATAATTTTAATAAAATTTAGAAGTATCATAGAAGCTATAATAACCTTTTCAAAGTAGTTTCTTTACATAGTAATCATTGTATTTTTAACGGTAAAGGTATTGCATTCTCATATTGTGATTTTGAAATATTTATTTTTCTTATTTTATTTATTATTATTTATCAAGCAGACACAGCTCTTAAAAATTACTTAAAACTATTTTTTTCTAAAACACTCGACTTAAGTATACATTAAAATCAATAACATTACATAGAGAATAAGCTTGTCTTAAACAAAGACTTAATGGTTAATTGGTTCCATAATTAAACCTATGAAAAAGTACACTAAATAAACGATTACTTCGTAAAGCAAATTAGGGCAATTGGTTTAATAATTAATTAACTCACTTACAGACATGTCATTAAAACCCCGTGTTTGCACGGATTGAATGCCTAATATCAACATCGTAATATCCGGATTGCAGTTCTAGTGAAGTGTTTTTGTATTCTTTCAGTTCTCACTGACTAAATAGGTCTCAAATGGCAGGACAGTATTCCAAAATTGTTCATGCATAACGAATTTTCTGTTTAAATAGAAATTCCAGGATTATTGGTTTCTAAAAACCAATTTCCTCCCAAATGCGTTCATGATAGAAATTTAAATGACTTATTTAAGTTCTTGCAGTTTAAGTTTATACACCGGTTTTTCAAATATTTTGAAAATATGTTTATTCTTAAAAAATCTTCACTGGTTTGGTGGATAAAATCTCGCTTGCGTGCAGGTGTAAGAAATGCACACATTTTATGTATAAAATTTGATAAACATTACCGAATCTTAAATTATAAATCCGTAGGAATCAGGTAATAGGGCTCCTCGCTACTGTATCGAATCAAATTGATCAAAAATTCATGCTGAAATAAGAATATTAATCAATCAGAAGAGATGTGATATTCAACGAAGAAACACCAAGACTCCAAAAATTGTTGCAAATTATGATCAGCCAAACTGTCAAAAAGTATCATTTGGTCGCACTAAAATGAAAAAGACTTAAAGAAGAGATGATTGTAGCCGAAGTTGCATTTGAGCCGGAGCCAAAAATACTGTTTAACTGCTGGTTAACGAAATAAAAAAATAGATCGAATTATTGCAAATCAATAAAACCTGGTTACTAGTTCTAAGAAGGTGGGTGTTTAAAATAATGTATAAATTAAATTGATTAAAATTATGTATGTATGTATAATGTCAAAACGGCATCCGGGAAATTAGAATAACGTATTTATATGAAACAACCATATTGGTTTGAAGATGGTTATTAAATTAGTCTGTTAAATAAAAGCTTATATGGCCATGCTCAAGGCCAACAATAAAACAAAAGGAATTGAATTTCTGATACAGTATGAACTGGCAGAATCAAAAGCTAATCCGTGTACATATACGTATTTGTCTGTAAGATGGACTCATTTGTGAAAATGGTACTAAATTTATTAACCAGGTGTTAAATAGCCTTAATCAAAAATCAATAAAAGGAATAGAGATAATAGAACTCTCAAAGTATATAAAAAGCATTATACAAATTCCTAAGATTTCTTAAAATTTCCTTGAGAGAAAAGCTATTGGTTCGCTGATATATTTGTGTACAAGACCAGAAATTGTTCGTTGGTGTTTATCAAATTTATGAAGAGTCATCCATTTGCAAAAAAATTAAAGAGTTTAGATTCTTAAAGGGAACATTAGAGCGAGAAGTAACCTTCAATAAAGATTCCAGCTGCGATCAGTCGGCTGGAGACGTTGAATCGCGGCGGAGTACAACCAGGATAGATTTTCATTTTGAACGAATATATAAGTTGGAGTTCCAAGAAACAGACTGTGATTGCGACATCAACAACTTTAGACGAGTTTAGAGCCCTACACCAAAAGAAGTTATAAACTTAAAAATATTACGTTCATATCTCGAAGACCAACAACAAACCAAGCCTACGGTTATAAAATTTCACAGTTTAAGGACAATTGCTTTCGTTAAGAATCCAAAGGCATCAAAAACAACATAATAAATCGACACTGAGTGTTTTTACTCATGCGATTTACAGAACTAGGGTTGATAGGGTTACTTACGAGAGATTTTAAATGGAGAAGGCTTTTAGTCCATAATAGTCGGAGTGAAAGGCAAATATTGCACTGAAAATATAAATCGGATAATGTTTACTATCATACTTAAATAGTTATAACATCTTTTTTAAATCGATTAATATTTTTTTTCTAATTTTGTAATAATTTTGTAATGGGATATTTAAGCTCACAATTTTCAATTTAACATCTCCAAATAACAAATCATTAAAATGTTCCTTTATATTAATTTAGCCAAACGAATCAGGGTTCGTACTCCTAGGTGATCTATCCCTGGAAACTTCAACAGATCCTGACGATGAATGGCCCATGTGCCCGCCTTCACCATGTGATGTAGAATTCGAAAATGCTCACATCATTATAGATGGTAAATCTAACATAAAAAGTCGACCAAAAGAAGCAAGTGTAAGTATTTACATAAAAATCATGTAACTATTTAATTTTATAAAATACTAACTTTATCTTTGCTTGTAAATTATAGTTCCGAGTACAATTCAATGATACCCTTACTTCGACATTTGAGTATCCTTCAGAATCATCTGTAATTGAAGACTCAGGCAGTGAGTATGCTGACTTAAATGCATTCGATGAATTGGAGGCATCTACGTCCCCATATTTAGCTTCTGCGAATGATTCCCGTGAAGAAATGGAATCGCCGATAGTCCATCATCATGTTAAATCTGAGGAAATAATACAGCTTCCCCACAATAATAAAGTTTTAGGAAATTTGTCTTTGGGTAAGTAATTTAGTTATTTTAACAAAAAATATTAATCCTGCACACAAATCAGACAACCAAAAATACTGCATCATTTACTATCCATCAATGTCCTTTTATTTTGCAACAATACCGTATTTTTTTATTCAACCTCTGTTTAATCATTGGAGCGATATGTTCTCAATATTTTACACATATTTTGCCTTATGTGCAAAACGTAACAAAGAATGTAAAAATTGCAATGCAACATACCCAACAATTAAATATAATATGAAATTTTACAGGAGATATTTCTGCTGATATGTTAATGTGTTTCCAAGCGATAAATCCATGTAAAAGAAAAAAGAAAAACAAACTATATAAAATCTTGCTTTGTCCATTCCGCAGATTTTGCAGGTTAGTTTTTTGTACCAATAAAAAGCATTTCATTCACTTTAATTAAAATGAAGTCGTAGTGGAGCTAGTTTCCTTATTATAACAAAAAATCAGATTTCAAAATTCGAAATAATTAATACAACTTTTGCTTATAATGTGAATTTCGAAAACTTTTTACAGATTGTTCAAGTGGTCCGAAGAATATAATGTGTCAACGAATTCTTCCGGTGCCAATTAAAACTAAATCCACCAATTCAATTTTCAATAATCCACAATATGCTCGATTTTTCTTAAATGACAACGAAGAAAAGAAAAATAAAGAGTATCCTGAAGCAGTAAACTTATTCAAATCTTCTTCGTTTTCTTCTACAATTAAATCTACTAATTTTTCTTATAATAAACGTAATGTAGTATCCCTAAGAAAAAACGCTCGCAGCTCTTAAAAACGATACAGCAAGCGAAATACATTTATGTAGATCCGTTCAACTTATTAATTTGTACGCTCTTTAGTTTCGTTGATTTAAATGTTTAAATAAACATAAAAGTTTCGGTTTTTGAATACCCTATCTAGTTCTTTTGCTTTCCTTATTTCATTTAGTGAAGTTTTATATTTATTAAATAAACGATTGGCTATCCTAAAGTCAGAGAGCTTTTAATTATCTTCTTTTTTCCTTAATTGAATTTTTATTTAAAAACAATTGTTAACTGACTTGTAGCAATGTAAACAGGACAAAATGAAATGGATTAATTATATTTGGATTCTTTAACTTTCATAAAGAGTTTTGATCTTTGCATTTTGATTAATTTTATCGCGGTGGTTTAATAAAATTGCAAGGGCAATATATAGTTTAGAAGTAGATGTCAAACCCTCGGAGTTGAGGTGATCAAAAAAGCGTAAAAGCTTGAGGATAATTTATAAATACAAATTTAAATCGATGTATTCATCACTTACGAAAGCAAGAACATTGCATATCGTAACTTAAAAAAATATTTATTAAATCGTTTCTTTTTGAAAATTCAGTATTTCAAAGCGTTTTACTCTTTTTTTTAACTACGACATACATTTACATATGTAGTGTAGGTACTATATTTGAGATTTTGATCAGACATGATAGGGAAGACAAAAAAAGTGCTTCTCGCAATTCTGTCTGTCTGTTCCACTACAAACTTATAACCTTTTTTGTGTTTTTGATTTTCTCAAAAAGCGGTACAACCGATTTTGATTAACAAATATTAAAAAATGGTTTTCTAAAATTGTATTTTTTGAATATCGCATTATCGGAATAATGGATATTAATTACATTTTTTATAAAAAGTTTGAAAAATATTGCATTTTAAAATTAAAAAAAAAAACGAGTAAATAGTTCTTTTGAATTTTTTTTTATTCGTAAAATAATAAATATTTATAGTTTGCGTCCCAAATTATTTTCCTTAAAATGTTTTAAAAATTTTGTATGTGAAAGCTTATTTTTTTTTTTTAACTTTCAACCGCACAACGATTTACTGTTTTTGTACTCGCATTAACTAATATTTGCTTGAGAAATCACATGGCATCCTTTTTTAGTTCCAACTACTAAAGAAGTTGTTTAAGTCATTTAAAAAATAAAGTTTATGGTTATGTACATTATTCTCCATCAACATTATTTTTTAAATTTTAAATCTTTTACATAAAGCAAGTTCGTTCGACCTAGTCGTGCATGTTATCTTACATGTTTTACAAATTTTAGAAACTATTATTTTTATCAAAAACTTCAATAAAAAAATTTCCAAAAAAGGTGTTATTGGTACCTCTCATAGAACAATTTTTTGTTTTCGATTTTCTCAAGACCGTTCCACGAGTTTTGATTTTTGTTCAAATTTTTAATGTGTTGCTTAATTCTTACGATATATTTATAAAAAAAAAAAAAATAAAGATACACTGCGGGGAACTTAAATATATTCAGTGCTTTGTAAAAGTTCGAGTTCAGTTTTCTTCGGCCACGGTGGTAACAACTGTTTCAGACCTCTAGTAAATACTATTCTTTATTAAAACGCTTTTATGTGTAGCTTTAACATAAAAACACTAATTAATTTAAGCTCTTCAAAATACATTCAAAGTCTTGAATATAAAATAATGCAACTTTTAATAACTGAGTACGTTAAAATAAGCCTTTGTCGTATACAATTTCAACAATGAGTACTTCCACCTTGGTTAAGAGTAAATCAATAATCAAGTCTATTCGATATTGAATCATACAGTTGGGTTCCTTGATGGCATCAATGAGCTCGTACATGATATTATTATTATTGTTTTACGGACGCATAGATCTTGCGCATCATCCAAACCAAAACATTATCAATGTCAGATGAATTTGGTAATGAGACATTTTGACCTATGATCCACTATTTCTATACCCAAGCGGTGGGTATAGGCGGACAAATCTTGAAAGGCACATTTGTCATCACACGGACATACGGAACAGCGTTAATTCTTCAAGCAAACAACTATTTTTATGACGTCTGAACCTTCGTCATAAATCAACACAATTCTTTGGATTCAACTGAGATTCCACCTCATATTTTGCACCTAAAGATTGGTGCACCAGTTATAATGCTCCGAAATTTCAATCACCATAAACTTTGGGATTAGATTAGCAGTATAATCAGTGTTATCGAAGCAAATATTTTGATTGTTAAATGGAATATTTCCCATGATTCCTCCCGAATTGCCACTTCAGCGTTTGCAATTATTGTATTGTATTGCTTTTGATTTAACAATTAACAAATTAAAAGGAAAGTTATTACAAGTATGTTGTATAACCTTAAATTTTTTTCTTTTTTTTCTCACCGACAACTTTATTTCGGACGTTTGCGACCTAGATAGGCTGTGTAAAGGTAGTTGTCGGCGGTGAACCGACTGAACGTTGACCCGTTATTATACTACATGAATCTAAAAAAGTTTTTCGCTACTCTTTAAACCATTTTGGTTTCTTTATGAAGCGTGTAAGACTACTTACGAGCATTCATAGTCTCTTAAATAGAGTCTACGTGTTGTGTTGTAGATGGAGCAGGACAAGTACTTATAAAGTGTTTCCCCCTCCTCTTCATCCATACAGCTTCTACAGATATATTTGGAGTAGACGGCAAACCGCTTTTTGACACCAATTAAGCAAAATTGAGAGACAGAGATAACAAATTCTGTTTTATTTGAATACAATATTCCTTGCATCTTGACAATTGTATTACTAAACATTTCAGAAATGCTTCTGGATTTAATTTCAGCATCGAAATCCGACCTCACATTGTTAAAATGTTAAAATCGCAACCATTAGATTGATTTAGTTTTTAATTGAATGAAAAAGTAATTCCTGGTATAGTTATATAATATTTTTTTCATTTGTAAAATATTTTTGTAAGATGAGAAATAGTAATTAGTTTGCAGTGTACACACATCTAACATTACCCTACTTTACTAACTAAAATGACTTAAAATATTTCATGGTTCAATGGTAGCTATAATGCATTATAAAACTTTTCAAAAAAATCGAAATTATAAATCTCAAAATCATATTCGCGTTTTGTTTAATTTTGTTTTATTTTCATCAACTTAAGATATATTTTTTAAAATAATTGACGCTAACAAAATTTACATTCATATTATTATATTTCCAGATGTTGTTTAAAAAATTCCGAGTATTATTCACTTCATCAAAAATATGTTTGTCCATAAATCATAAAAAAAATCATCAACAAATTATTAGCTATTTTTTCATTGAATCAAGAGTTTAATATTCAAAACAGTAGAAATATTATTAAGAGGTAACTAATATTTACTAATATTTCATATTAATTGTGCAGAGATTTTCTTTTAAGGCAACAATAAAATATTTCAATTATTCAATCGTCACTGAAGTGTGAAGTTTGTGACCGTATTCTTACTGCTTAGTCGTTATTAATATGTTTAAATTATTATTTTAGGCTCAGCGCCCCTAGGTAGATACACTCCAATAACGGCAAAAACAGAAAACATATTTCAATTAGGTGTAACGCGTGCACCAAATAGTCAGCCGGATAAAACTGATGATGATGTTCATTCAAAAGAAAGGCTTTCCGCGGACTACTTTGGGGAGCTTGATAAGCCTTCATTGGAATATCTGAAACCTGCATCTGATGATCTCACGATAGCTTACAGCGAAGGTTCTTTAAAAACCGACTTACTGTATTAATTTTTATTGTTTTTGTTTTAAATTCCATTTAATATTATATAATGTTATATAATATTATATTATATTATATTATATTATATTATATTATATTATATTATATTATATTATATTATATTATATTATATTATATTATATTATATTATATTATATTATATTATATTATATTATATTATATTATATTATATTATATTATATTATGTTATATTATATTATATCATATTATATTGAGTTATATTTTATATATGTAATAATAAGTGAAATAGACTTATATTCATTCCAAAATTTCGCAATAATTTGTATATAAATATTATTTTCTAGAATAAATTAAAAAATTTACGATTCACTGATCGAAACTTAAACATAATTTTAAGATTATAAGTAAGCAAAGTTTCGTATTATTTATTTGAATCCGGATTATTTTTTTAAACAGATTGTTAACATTCCAAGAAGTCTCAATAAGTCTGAAAAAATAAATAAACTGCATTACATACCTACAAAGTTGGAAATGACGACGATTTTAAATTTATAAACAAGACTGTTTGAAAAAAGTTAACTTAATCATTTTAAATAAATGTTAACAAACACTTCGATGCCAAAAACATAATATTTTGCAAAAAAGACTTATGGTGTTTAAACATTTTGTACGTATTTGTTTGGTGAAAAATATAATTGATATATAATCGGAGTAAATTAAAAACTATACAAATAATATCATATCTTTATTCTATATTCAGTAAGACATGTTATTAATCATGTTATTTTTTTTGTAACTAAATAGCTTGCCAAAAACCTTAGAGGAAGGTTTATTCAAAAATTAAAAATTATCTTACCCGTAAATAAAGGAAATTTTTATTAATATTTAAATATACATACATATATACAAATAAAAAATATTGGATACATTGTTGTCATCTCATTTTTTATACGAATAGATAAGCATTACCGCTAAAACACCATTCAAATAAAAAAAAAACGTATATATCAACATTGTTCGACTTTTGAAAATTATTTTTCATTTAATTTTGTGTTCTTACAATAATTGGAACGTTAATTCGATGAAATAAGAAATAAATAAAAATAAAAATAATTTTAGCATATGTAGCCTTTACACACTCCTAATTTCTGTAGTAAATTGAATTTGATTTAATCAAAAACAATTTAAGAATTATAAATACAAAATTAAATATTGTATTTTATGTGATAAAAATAAACTCGATTTCCGCATACAAGATTGTTTTATTTAGTCCATGGACTGACGTTTTAATTGTATGAAAATTATTACTTGCTCTTTTCATCGATCTTAAGCTGTTATCTATATATGTATATAAAAATCAATTGCTGTTCGTTTGTCTCGCTAAAACTCGAGAATGAGGGAATAAGGGAAAATACTTAAAACGACAGTTTAATTTTCTAATACAAAATGTTCCTAGGTGTGAAACATTTGATGTCCTTACACTACTAATTACTGCAGAAATTTACAATGAGACATTGATCATGATAGAAGATATGTGTTTATTGATGGTAAATAAAGTATTGTTGTGTTTGGGCATGACAGCACCCAATCTTCCTATGCGCGATGCATTTAACCACGAGTTGCAAAAAGAACAACAATACGATACTGAAGAATTAGCCGAAACAGTTCATTCAAATGTTCCGCAATTGAATGAACAACAAAGAATTGCGTACGATACTTTGATGGAAGCTGTAAACAGCGAATCTGTTGGAATTTACTTCCTTAATGCTCCCGACGGGACTGGAAAAACATTATTAATTTCATTGCTGTTGGCAAATATCAGATCGTTTGGGATGAATGTCCGATGGCCCACAATAGGTCACTGGAGGAACTGGACAGAACGTTAAAAGATCTTCGTGACAACCAACACATTTTTGGTGGAGCCATGATTCTTTTGTGGCATGTAAAGACACTTCAATTAACAACTAACTTGCGAGTGTTTTAGCAACAAGATCAAACTGCGGTTATGCTTTCGAAGCAGTTATTTCTTACTTACTTACTTACTTAGCCCTCCCGGAGCGTCTCTGCCTGAGTTATTGCGGTCTTCCACCGGTTGCGATCCCTTGCGAGTTCCCTCCAGTCGTCGGGACCAAGCGCTCTTGCGTCTGTAACCGCCTCGTCGTCTCGAACCTGGGGGCTGGGATTCGAAGATTTTCTTGGCTGGAGCGTTGTTGTCCATTCGCTCGATGTGACCGAGCCAGTGTAGTCGACGTGTTTTGGCTTTTTGGACTACATCCACATCTTGGTACAGCTCGTATAATTCACGATTGAATCTTCTCCTCTCTTCGCATATAGGACCAAATGCAAATATCCGCCGAAAAAATTTTCTCTCGAAAGTGCCCAGTATCCATTCCCCTTTTTTACTTATCGTCTAGCACTCGGCGCCGCGCCGAAGAGTAGAACTGGTAAAATTAGCGTTTTGTAGCGTGCAATTTGTCTTTCGAGAAAGGAGTTTTGAACCCATTTGTTTGTCCAAACCGAAGTAGCAGGGGTTTGCTAGGGTAATTCTTCGTCGGATTTCCACTAAGGTGTTATTCGTGGAATTGATGTTCGTTCGAGGTAGGTGAACTCCTTGACTACCTCGAAATTACTGCTACCAACAGTGACGTTTTGTCCTAGGCGATGGACAGATGAGGCTTTGTTTGTTGATAGCATATACTTTGTTTTGACTTCATTAACTTCAAGACCAACGCGTTTCGCTTGTTCATCAATAGCTGTGAACGCTTCTAGCACAGCTCGCTTGGAGCGGCCGATGATATCGATATCGTCCGCATAGCCAAGCAGTTTGGAAGACCTGTTGAAGATAGTGCCTTCCAGGTTAACACCACTCTTGCGCACTATCTGCTCCAGGACTAGGTTGAAGAAATGTACATGTCTGGAATAGCTCGGATGAGCTGTTACCCATTTGCACGTTGCACCGCGTATATAATTTACACGCGCTCAAGGGATTATGATTACCCTTTAAATGTTTGAACACAGCGCGGGCGTGAAGTTAAGGAAGAGAAAGAAGCAGTGCCGGATTAGCCACGAAGCAAGAGTAGCAAATGCTACGGGCCCCGCGCATTTGGGGGCCCCGCGCACCAACTTTTTCAGACCATAAAAAGTATTATTAACATAAAAGATTTAGTAACAATTATTAAGAAGAAAATATTTGCATCAAAATGATCAACTTAAATTTTATTTTTCTATCTGCTGGTCTTACCAAAAATCATGTTTCGAACCGCACCAAACGCAAATTGGACAACGGTATTAAATTCAGGTATTTATTGTCACCATTGATAACGTACTCACTGCTTTAGGTAAACGTACATATATGAACAGTTATCATAAAATTGCTGGCATTTTCGGAATATTCCGAGAGCTAAAATCTCTTCCTGATTCAAAATAGCTTTTTTGGCCTTTAGTCCACAAAAACTGGCGTTTCGTCTGGGTGATCGCACATGGACTCATCAGTTGGCTGTGAGGACCTAGTCAATATGCAATTTTTATTGAATTCAGTTCAGCTTACATCGATTTTTTGACAAAAATCCAATGTGAACTATATCCAACCAAGATTAAAATTATAATCATTAACGTTGGAATATTTTGCCCGTGGCCGAGCATTGATTCTATAGGAAGGTTTTTATAATATAAATTCTATATACTACATAAATAAATCAGTCTATTAGAAGACTTAGCACTATTAATGAATTTGTTGAATTTGTTGAAAATAGCAAAATATTTCAACGTTAATGATTACAATTTTAATCTTGGTTGGATATAGTTCACATTGGATTTTTGTCAAAAAATCAATGTAAGATGAACTGAATTCAATAAAAATTGCGTATTGACAAGGTCCTCACAGCTAACTGATGAGTCTATGTGCGATCACCTGGACTAAAAGCCATAAAAGCTATTTTGAATCAATATTTCAACAAGTCCATTAATAGTGCTAAGTCTTCTACTTGGCTGATTTATTTCAGTAGTATATAGAATTTGTATTATAAAAACCTTCATATAAAATCTCTTCCACCAGAAGAAATTAAAAATCTGCAAACATAGTAAGTGCTTACGCAGATGATTTGGAGGACAGTCTGGGCAACGAATTAGTGCAATTCGCTTCAATGCTCAATTCTGATGTGGCTGGTATTATTGACAGCAGGAATCATGAGGCTCTGGAAATGCAGGTTTACAAGCTGTTGATAAATAATTCTTTACAATCTTGTTTCCCGAACGTTGAAATTGCTTTGCGCATTTATTTGTCTCTCATGATCACCAACTGCAGTGGTGAACGATCTTTCTCAACATTAAAACGTGTTAAAAATGAATTGAGGAACACGATGAGCCAACAACGTCTTAATCTCCTCACTTTAATGAATATTGAACATGATTTACTCCGAGAAGTCGATATCAACAGCATTATTTATAAATTTTCCCAAATTAAATCAAGAAAAGTTTGTTTGTAAAAGTTTTGTTTTATTTAATACCATAAACTTTAAGTGCCTAACCTAACAGTCTAAGGGCCCCTTGATAGAATTTGCTACAGGCCCCGCGCTGGCTTAATCCGGCACTGGAAAGAAGGATAGGAAAGATGTGTGGCACGATGTTCTGAGACTGAAGGTTGTTGTCTCAGCTATTTTATCTCCAGGGATGGTGGCTGAACTAAAGCGGAGAATGCCGTGTCTTATTTTTATGTCGCTTATGATTCACATTATTTTATTCGTGTTCATCCTTGTTGGGTATACTAGTTAAACTCAATTACATGTTGTTAGTGTTATGCCTGAACAACATGTAATGAGTAAACCAGCAACCCATTGATGACAATTTTAGAAGGTTTTTTTAATGGAATTAAAACGACATAGACGACGGCAGGGATCGAAACTGTGATCATGAGGTTCACAGGCGAGCACACATCCATCGCACCACGGCCATATGCGGCTTTAAAGTCAATGAGAAGATGGTGGATCTCGACTTGAAATTCGTTGGTCTTTTCCAGGATTTGCCTCAATGTGAAAATTTGGTCTATCGTTGATCTGCCTGGCCTGAAGCCACAGAAGGTTTTACAGAAAGGTTTTACACGCTCACATAGTACGGTGGATAGGATCTTGTAGGCAACATTAAGCAGGGATATGCCCCTATAAGCAGTTATTAGATATTGGAAATGGAAATCAGTTGACACCTCGACCGGATTAATACACTACTCATGGATTTTTGTCACTTCGTCGACTCAAAAGAGGAGCTTATTCAAAGTGTTTTTATGGACATATGCAGAACAACAGTTCAGAAACTATAATTGGCTGAGTGAACGAGCAATATTGGTGGCAAAAAACAAAGATGTCGATGATCTCGAAGCAATCATTCAGAATTTTCTTCCCGGAGAGTTGTTTTCTTACAAATCAGTTGACACAGTTTCAAACCAGGATGACATAGTCAACTATCCCACAGAGTTCTTAAATTCCGTCGTCATCGAGGCCAAGATCATCAAGGGAAATTCCAAAGGAGAGGATGTCTTGATCCTGGGGTGGAATCGGCTAAGGTGATTTGTGATAGTTGACAGTCACAAAAAACAAATTTGGTCTGCGTAAGGTGACTATCACATGTGATAATCACATTTTTGTGACATTTGCTTGTGACAGCTATTTTGTTATCACTTCTAAGTAAAATTGTCGTGTTTCAACTTCGTTTTGTTAATTTTTCATATATTTCAATACAAAATGAACGTGTTTGTGCCGATGCAATTATTTTTTAGAAACGAAAATGATGACGGTGAAAATAATTACCCAAGACAAGTTCGTTTAATAAATCTGAATCTGCGAAACAAATTAAATATATTTGAGCTACCAAATGCAAAGTAAGCTTTTTTTTCTTTTTCATGATTTTTTATGTCTTAATAACTGTTTTCTGATTTAATAGATTTCTGAAAATTTTCCGCGTAACTAAAGAGACATTTTCATATATTTTACGGCTTTTGGATTTACCCACTGGAGTTCGGTCCAACCATATACCACCCACCCTCCAGTTAGTTGTGACGCTGAACTTTCTTGGAGGGGGGCCTACCAGGCAAGTTGGCTTTGACTGGTCGACTCCGATGGGACAAAGCACCTCTTGTGAGGTCACTACAGCAACTTTGAAGATAAGGGAGAGAAAATTGTGTCCTTTGGTAATCAAATTTATTACCTCCGAGACAACAAAAAGATTTTATTTCGAAAAATTTGAAATCCCAGGAGGTACCTCTACATTATATCTATTATTTGTGCGGATGATGTTCCATGTAGTTAGGAAATCTATCTGTGATTTGTTGGCTTGTGACCTGTAGAAAAGATGTATATTTCATTCCATAATCTTAAAATAGGATTTTAACATTTACTTACATTTTCAACTTTTTTATTTATCAAAATTGTTTCGATTATAATTAGTTTTCCACAAATTCTACTTCGCGCGGCAAAAATTGAAATTAAATAGAAGAAAAACTGAGATGAAAAACAAACGTCAATGCTTTTCTTCTAAAGTCATGCCAAATTTTAAATATTTTTTTGTGATCACCTTACCCAGATGTAAAATTAAAGGTGATCACAAATGACAATCACAAATAATGATAATCACCAATCACCTTAGCCGATTCCACCCCTGTATACCGATGATTCCAACGAATTTGCCATTCGATTTTAAGCATCCATTAGGCCTTCACGATGACCATAAATAAATCGGAAGGCCAGTCGTTGAAAACCATCATCCTTACATATTTACGCACCGCAAGGAAAGTAAAAAAATATAGAACATCAGAAAGCCTTAAATTGATTAAGTGTATAACTATGTTCCATTTAATGTATAGATACAAATTTTGTATTAGGTTTTGAAAATATTTTTTAAAAATAGGTGATACGATTATTCACCGGGTCATCTAGTTCTACATAAATATAATATTTCAAATACAACTCTAGGAAGACTATTGAAAGTGAAAGATCTCGGGATATTGTTTTTCTCTTGAAAAATCGTATCGAAAAAGTTGAAAAGCCTTTTACGAGTTTTTTAATTAAACAATTAAATCGTCGGCTTGTAAATTATGTTATGTTTTTGTTTTCTTCCAAGAAGAAATATTCGTGGGAAACATTTGTTTTATATTCCTTTACACAGATGTAATAATGGTTCAAATGAATCATTTCCAAGATGTATGAGATTGTTCAATGAATTAAAATTTAATTAAAGCGCGGAACAGATTGAACCGGCAACAGCACCGTCAACAGCAACAGCGGTCGCCATTAATTTGGAGCCAATGTATTTCAATTGTTCAACACACATAAGAACAGCAACGCCAACAGCGTCGTTAGGCCAAAGTCCTAAATTTGCTGTTGCTGGTGCAATGTTGTCAACTTTTCCACTGCAATATTCAGTGGCACCACAATGAAAAACTTTTTTCCAATATGAAATGTCAAGCAGATGAAATGACGTTGCTGGTAGCAATGTGTTTGAAAAATGTTTGCTGGTCAGCGTGCTGTTTGCTGTTGACGATGCTGGTGCTTTTGCTGGTTTAATCTGTTTCGATTATGTAAGTCTTGCAAGAAATGTATATTTGAATTGATTGATTGAAAATGTAAATAAACATAGGTTAAGCTAAGCAATCTGTAAGAGGAAACTCGATAGATGAATGAATTAAATACATATGTCCATACTTCTTCCTGAATTTGTGCTAATAATAATAGCAAATGGTGTCATCTTAGTTTTAAGTTCAATTCCAAGTAAAATATACTTAAACCTTGTATACATCTTTACATACAATGGGCAAAGGGTAAGAAGATTTTTATTCTTCTATGAAGTTTCCTTTGGGTAGAGTGCAAATGAAGTTCATCAATGGTTGCAACATTTTTTCACATGCCATACCCAAGATATTCACAACTTTGTTACGCTACGAATACGAATAAATTTGCATCATAAGCCCCGAACGAAATCAAAAAAACATTGTCCTAATTTCGGAGTTTCAAAATCAGTTGATTTGCATCAAAATGCAAAAAAAAACTAAATAAATTTTCGTTGTTCATCTTTTAATTTGATTTTAATTTTGTTTGTCGTTAAAAATGGATGCTATTGCCGTTGCAATCTTTGTAATAAATGTAAAAAATACGCGAAGAAGACAAACATTAAAAATGAGATTCATTACGGAAGGGACCAATATTTATTTCTATTTTTATATATTTTATTTGCATGTCCTTTATCTTCGTTCGCTTAATTTTATTTGTGTTTCGTTTTAAGTTGAGCTCCGATCAAAATAACTGTTCGTAGAAAAAACTGCCCAACTTCCTATTCACGAACTCCGAATTTCGTAGCAAGTTTTTTTTAGTACGACTACGACGGGAGCAATGATACTTTTTTTCGGGGTTCGTACTACGAATCTATTACAACGGGGCCTGTGATAAGGCTGATTTATAAAAATTATCCTCTTGGTGCGAAAAACAGGCAATGTGTGGAAAGTGCACTCATGGGGCTTAGGGAAATGTATGTGCTGTGTATGTATATGCCCATACTATGAAAAACAGGCCAGTAGTTTTGGCACTTAGCGAAATACAGTTGGGTGAAAATTCAGAATTCAGCGTGCCTGGTTATAGCTTAGTGCTATTCTTCCCTCGTCGTGGCCTCGCCGTACATAGTAATGATGTTGCTTATCAGCTTCAACTCCAAATGCACTTGCTCAAATATAAACTTTAATTTCATGTTGTTCACATGAGACTATTGTCTCATATCTGCAAATTTTCTCATGCCAACAAAGCCCAGTTAGGGCCATTTGCTGATACGAAACTTAAATATTTATGTTCAACTTAAGCGCTTTATGTTCTACTTTTTCCTCTACGTAAACTGTCACATAAGAGTTTATGTGGAACATAAGTACTTACATATGTTCCGTATCAGCAAATGGGCCTTAGAGAAATAATTCCCAAGAGAACCATTTGGCAATACGAGAAAGCAACTGGGACAGTCTCAACGATTTCTTCAGGAACCTTAAGTGGTCACTTCCTCGATAGTGACGTGGACTCAAGAGCAGATAACATATGATTACAAATCCAATTCTTTTCGGAATGAGAAACATTTTTACCGAATAGGGAAAAATCTATGGTTTCATTCGAGCTCTAAAAAGGTTATAAGGGTCAGAGAAGTAAGCTTCCGATGATGTAAAGCCAACCCGACCGACGAAAACCGGAATAAGTTCAAACGATCTAGAAAAACCTGTAATATTCAAAGAACCAAATCTTTGCATGGCCAAAAATTACAGTTCAATGACACTCCTTAGTCAGCTCACAAACCGTAAAACCGTTTGCTGTTAATTCGGCACTGTCAGAGAGTGTCATGATTCCTTCTGTAATAAAGAGCGTAAATAATTTTATGGAACAAATATTCTATCGCAGTAGTACATTTGGAAGAGTACGGAAAGCTCCTCGATATACACAAATGTGCTGCCCGGATAGCATCCCCTCTTTGTTCTGAAGAGGTGTTTTTCAACGCTGGCAAAATCATTGCGTAATCTTTTCTATCTATCATGCTCTTCTGGGGTGCAATCTGCTAAGATGATAGTTGAATAACATTTTTTTGATTGTCAATTTGCCTATAGCTGGTTCTATCATATCAATAAACAAATATATAGAGCGATTTTCAAAACGACAATCTATTCATTTAGTGATAACTTTGCTCTTACGCGGTATGGGCCCTGGTTTCTTTTCGAGTGGATGGAAAAGAGAGTTTGTCCAGCCTGTCCCGAAAAAAGGCGAATCTTCTCCTACCTTTCGTAGTAATATTTCTACAGGTGTTCCGATGATATACTCACCAAACAATGGCCCAAATCTTTAAATTGTCTTGGAGGAAGCAAGATTATTGCACTTGATATGTCAAAAGCATTTGATTTGGCATCAAGCTCTTTTATCGAAAATGCGTGCACTTGGTATTGATGAATCCTTCTTCGATGGATAAGAAATTACGGACCTTATTCGGAATTCCCCCCCCCCCCCCCCACCAAAATGAACTTTTTTTTAACGAATTGATAAGTGTTTGCTGTTGATAAAAAACATCAAATTATGGAGAACAGTTTTTTTGTTTAACAGTACTGTGGGTGGCCCGCTTCGCGGGTTCTCAGGATTTTAACTCCCTTTTCGGGGGCCACACCCGTTCACGCAATTTCGTTGCTCCGCTTAGGGTATGTAAAGACGCCAGGCAGGCGCCTATGTAAACAGTTTTTTTGTTTAACAGTACTGTGGGTGGTCCGCTTCGCGGGTTCTCATGATTTTAACTCCCTTTTCGGGGGCCACACCCTGCTTTTTCATCCGACTAACGACCGTTTTTTTTATCGTCTAATTATAAAATTTTCATTTTTTTTTTATACTTCACTTTTTTACCAAGTGTTTCTCCTCCATAATTTGATGTTTTTTATCAACAGCATACTTTTTTTTATCGATTCATAAAAAAAAAAGTGCATTTTGGTGGGGGGAAATAAGGACCGAAATTACTATTAGATCGTCTTAAGTCTGAAGTTCATAAAATGAGTGCAGGGCTTTGTTTGTCTCCGACTCTCTTTCTGATTAATTTAATCAATTAAATGGTTTTGCTTCTGGTGTAGATTTCGAACGGCAGCGTATGATAAGTTCATTAAATTCTGATCTCGATAGCATTGTCAGATGAGCGTCGTATTTAATGCTTCAAAAGTCAATGCTGCCTTCTATCGTTTAAGCGCAAACCACCCGAAACCGAACAGCTCTCAGTTCTCTGTATGTGCACCATAGGCCATGTGTGAAACGACCACGTATTCCACGTAGCCAAAAACGCTGCTAAGTTTTAAAGTTTCCTTCGACGTTGCAAGAAATTGTTCACCTCTTCTAATCTGGATGTAATCTACACTAGTCGGCATAAGTATTTTGACGAAATAAAAATCGTGCATTTTTCAGTTGAACTTTTTAATGGCTTTATAAAGAATTTTTGTTTATTTTTTTCCTTTTTATATATAACTAACACAAACTTAAAAATAGTCAAACTTATATTTTTTCATAGAAACTTAAAAAGATATAAATAAATTATTAATTTCACTCGTTGGCATAAGTATTTTGACAAGTATGCATTATTAAGAAAACAAAGTTTAAATTTCACAAAAATAAAGAAATGAAGAATTAAGTAAAATGTATAACCTCCTTTGGCTTCAATAACTTTTTGAAGGCGTCTCGGTACTGAATCCACTAAATTTTGAAGAATATCTGGAGATATCTTTTTCCAAAGGGAAGTTACCTCAGCAATTGTCTCCTCTCTGGTTTTATTTAAAGAAACTGTTCTTTTGCGTTTCAAAAGAGACCAGACGTTTTCTATAATATTTAAATCTGGACTTTGAGGTGGCCAGTCCAAAGTAGTAACACCAACATCCTTCAAAAAATTCATTACCAGCCGGGCTTTGTGGCATGGGGTTTTGTCCTGTTGCAGGATGAATGATTCGCCAATAAGCATATCTCCGGATGGAAAGGCATTATCATATAGGGTACTAACATATTGGCTTTTGTTCATAGAGCCGGTGATAGGAACCAAGTCACCCCAGTCCATTATAAGCAACACATCCCCAGAACATGACAGAGCCTCCACCGTGGCTCACTTTTTGACAAACGGGCCTTTTTTTTGCCTTACTACCTTTGGCAATCTTACAAAAAAATTATTTTTTGATGAATTATACTCAAAGGAGCTTTCATCTGTCCATAGAACGCTTCTCCAGAACTCCTTTGGCTTGTGCAGATGTTCCTTTGCGAAGGCCAGTCTTTTAAATTTGTTTACCTTTGATATGTACGGCACGTCCTTAACTTTAATTGTCTTGAAGTCTCCTTCTTTTAAACGTCGTCGGACAGTACGCTCACTGATTAGATTCTTGGCCGTCAAATTCCATTTATCTGCAGTTGAGGCTTCACAAAAATATTTTTTTTAAATTCCCGTAAAAGGATTCGGTCTTCAGTGGGCGTTGTTTTGGGCCTAGCACCTGATCTTCTTAAGTTTCTTATGTCATTATGCTTTTTAAACTTATTAATTTGATAGTGCACAGTGTGACACATTAATTTAATTTGCAATGTCTTTTACTGCCATTCCAGCGTTAAACTTTGCTACAATGGAAGATCTGATAACCAAACTCAACTCCACTGTTTTAACCATGTTTTTTAATGGGGGCTATCGTGATCAAAATTTCCCTCGGAATTTTCCCCATCTTCGAAAATTGGAAAGGTCAATACTTCTGCACTGTTCATTGTAAGCTGGTGACTGGCCTTTTTAAATGAGAGTCAAAGTCACTATGAAACTTAATTCCCAATATCAATAAATTTCAAGGGAAACTTTCAACATTATTCGAGATAACAATTTTGAAAGTTGGGAACAATTCCCAGGGAAATTTTATTCACGATAGGCCCCAATAACTTTTGATCAAATTTTATTTTTTATTAACGTTTCACTTCAAATAAAGTTTAATACTGCAAAAGTTGCTTGGGTTTCACGTGCAAAGTGTAAAAACAGGAACACAAAGATTCCGTCAAAATACTTATGCCACACAAAAATTCGTTGTTTACATGCATTTTTATGAGCAAAACGAGAATGCAAAATGTAAACAATACAAAATTTGGCATGCATAGAGCTAAAAACGTATTTTTTGTTTTGCACATTATTTTTTCGCCGTTATTTAACGATAATTAGAAAAGTGTAGGTTCAATAGTCAGAAAAAGGTTTCGTCAAAATATTTATGCCAACTACTGTATGTCATGCTGTTGTTCTTTTTCTATTTTGGTTTTTGTGTCGGTGAATAGTTGAATTTGATTTGTGAGCGAATGTCACATTATCTTTATTTATTATTCTATGTAAGTTTCTCTTATCAGTTAAATTTGGCATATATGCAATACCATACCAACTTCTGGATTTTGTTAAGAATTTTTGTTTTTGTTAGTTTTATTGATGTTATTGTTTATTAAATTATTTATTAAATAATGTGGAAAATTGTTCATATGTAATATTGTTTTAATTGTTGTTATGTTTTCTTTTTAAAATTCTGTATCGCTTATATTTGTTATTTTGTTAATAAAATTGTTTGCAGTGTTAAAGCAGATAAAGGCAATAAAACTATTATTATGTACAAATCAGATTACTTTAACAAAATTTCAAAACTAGTTGAAGATAAAAATATTTACAAGACAATTAGAACCGATCCAACACCAAAACTGCAAAAAACCAATAACAACTTAGTAAATGAACTCTTCAAAAATAATTACATCGACCAATGTCAAAAGCACGAAATGTACTCTTCATCATCAACAGCAACGAGATCTACCACTGAGACCTATTTCCTCTTCGACAAACGTTCCATGCTATCAACTATCAAAACACATAGGACAAATTTTGAAAAACATTGTTAACGAAAATTTAAACATTAAAAACTCATTTCAACTTAAAACTCATTTAGAATGCATTGTTTTAGAGGAAGATGATTTTCTAGTTTCTTTTGACGCTGTTTCACTCTTCACGAACATTCCGACTTATCTCGCTATAAAAATCATAATGAAGAAGTGGGACACAATCAAAAACTTTACAAAAATACCAAAAACACAGTTTTTAAGGATTCTAGAATTTTGTCTGAAAGAGAACAACTACTCGTACTTCAAATTCCAAGATAAACTATATAACCAGACTTTTGGTATGCCCATGGGAAATCCCCTCTCCCTCACAATAGCTGACATCATTTTGGACAATTTAATCGAAAAAACAATAGAAGAACTTAAAAAAGAAACAGAAATTAGCATCAAATTCACCAAGTACGTAGACGACGTGTTTGCTATCATTAAAGAAAAAGATAAGGACGAAATCTTGAAGTACCTGAACCATTACCACACAAAACTTAAATTTACAGTTGAAATAGAAAGCTTACCCTACCTAGACATCAGAATTTACAGAACAAGAAACAAAATTAAATTTAACTGGTATTCTAAGACTAGAGCATCTGGCAGAATGATTAATTTCCTCTCGACTCAACCCTTACAACAAAAAATTAACACTGCAAACAATTTTATTAACAAAATAATAAAGCGGAACTCTTGATAAAAGCAGAAAATATGTCTATTACACGAATTGTTGAAATAAAATGGATTTGTCTAAACTATTATAAAACTCTTTGCCAGGCAATAAAAAAAAGATTCGATTTTAACGATAAAACCCTAATAGTAATACAAAAACTAAGCCCAAGAAATTTAGTGAAAGTTTAATAGAACTCAATCCTTTATTTTCAAACCTTGTGCTAAACATTAGCATTGAGAATCGGGAATTTGAGGGGCTTACAGATTTGTGTAGAGAACTTGGAATGGCTTCGTCTATGTAAAAAAAAATGATCTGGGCTCTGAAATTAAAATTACAACAACTACAATTCTTCCATAAAAGCTTCATGTCGGTGTCTACCGTTTTTATATTTGATGTCATCTGGAGCAGTTTTATGATTCTTTATTTATTTATTTTTTTGTTTCATTATTACTATTTTGCTTTATTTACTTAGATATATATTTTTTTTTTCCATTTAAACTTTTTTATTTTCATTTAAACTTCCATTTTTAATTATTTGATAGATTTTTCATTATTATTATATTAATACTCATTGAATTTTACTACGTTTTCTCTTTCTACTTTCTTCTATTCTTTCTTCTGTGTTACTTAATATTGTTGTTGAATCTTTATTTCTTCTTAATTATATTTGTCCAAAAAGTAATTTGTTTTATTGTTTGTTTTAACTTTGAATAATGGTTACTGTTTCAATGTCTGGTTGTGTTGATGAAATTGCAGTGCGGAGAATTATTAAAATATTATCCAATGCACAAGGAGGATTAAAAATTTGCTATCTTAATGCTCGGAGTTTAAATCTAACCAAATTGGATTACTTAAAGCATGTTTTTAGGGACTCGGGGGTTGATATTATTTGCATCTGTGAGACTTGGCTGTGCTCCGAAGATTCGATTCATAACTTATACGATATGCCTGGCTTTAAGCTCATTCGCAATGATAGTGTTACTAATACGGTTGGTGGAGGGGTGGCAGTGTACTGCAGCACAGCATTAACACACAGAATATTGAAGCAATCTGAAGGGAGTGTTGTAGAGTATCTTCTGCTAGAAGTTTCTGATGGAATTACAAAATGTCTCATTGGTATTTCGTACAATCCAAACCGCTGTCACTCTCCTGAACCATTATTTTCCGCATTGCAGGAGTTTACTGCACTTTATGAGCACATCATAATATGTGGCGATCTCAATGCTAACCTTTTAAAAAATGATAGTAAAGCCCACCAATTACTTGATTTTGCTGCTGCCGTGGGGCTTTCGATAATAAATTCGTATGCTACCCATTTTTCTCCAAATGCAGCCCCTAGTCTTCTTGACGTTATTATGGTCTCCAATAGGTCATACGTCTTACTTCAAGATCAGTTGTCTTTGGCGGGAATTTCTGACCACGACTTACTTTTCTGTACATACGGAGTTGATATGTCTAGCTATATTTCTCCGTCATCCTTTGAATTTAGAGATTATGCTTCAATTGATAATAGTGCTTTACAATTTGATGCAAGACTTCTTCCATGGCACCATTGCTATCAAGCTTTTAATGCAGACGAAAAAGTAAATCATGTTCAAACATTAGTATTGGATTTGTTTAATAGGCATGTTCCTCTTAAGACAGTTGCAATACGAAATAAGAAATGCCCCTGGTTCACGGATGAGGTTAGTAACGCTATAAAAGCTCGTAGTAAGCTGTACGCTAAGTGGAAACAATACCCAGTAAGTCACAATTGGGAAGTTTTTTGTCGGGCTCGTAACCACTGCACCTTTGTAACACGTAGAGCGAAAAAAAGATATTTTCTTTCGAAACTTAACACTGACTTGCCTTCAAAAAAACTATGGAGCAACTTACGTTCAATTGGTGTCGGGAAAAGGACAGGTGTCCATAACATCCCCGATGTAACTGATCTTAATAATGTTTTTTTAAATAATACTAATAATAACTTAAGTTTTACCGCTGATGATCGTCTGATACATAATGCCGATTTTGACTTTCAAATTGCTACGGAGGTTGACATTATCAATGTTATTCGCTCATTAAAATCCAATGCTATAGGTGAAGATGGTATACCTCTTCGATTTGTCAAGATGATCTTACCTCACGTTATAAGCTGCATAACTCACATAATTAACTTCTGCATAACGTCATCAAATTTTCCTGATAGTTGGAAGTTAGCAAAAATCATTCCTGTACCTAAAAAAACACAGGCATCTCTAGCAACAGATTACCGCCCCATCAGTATCTTGCCATGTTTGTCCAAAGTCTTGGAGAAATTCCTTGCTAATCAAATGTCAAATTATTTAAATCAACATAATTTGTTATCTCCAGTTCAGTCTGGGTTTCGAGCAAATCATAGTTGCTCTACAGCTATGATTAAAATTCTCGACGATATAAGAATACACTTTGATATGAATCATGTAACTGTACTCTGTTTGCTTGACTTCTCCAAGGCTTTCGATAGAGTGGATCATGAAATATTATGCCAAAAGCTAAGGTTATACTTTGGCTTTAGCGAGAGATCTGTTCGTTTATTTCGCAATTACCTATTTAATCGGCACCAAAGAGTAGTTTATGATGGTAAGTCCTCGGAATTTAAAGCTGTGTTGAATGGAGTACCCCAAGGATCAATATTAGGACCAATTTTATTTTGTATATTTATTAATGATCTGCCCAGTACTTGTTTAAATGCTTCTTTTCACCTCTACGCCGACGATGCCCAGATATACTTATCTCGTCCAATTGGACTGATTGAGGATCTAATTGCCAGAATAAATGAGGATTTACTAAAAATTTACCACTGGTCACTTTCCAATGGGCTTAATCTAAACTCAGAAAAATCTCAAACAATTCTTATATCTCGGAAGTATTACAATACGAATGAGCTACCACCTGTACTATTTAATGATAGACAAATAAAGCTTTATAATGTTGTTACGAATCTTGGTTTCAAGATAAATCGATCGCTTTCCGCGGTTGATCACACAAATTACGTGATAAGCCGAATTTATGCAGGTTTGCGAAAGCTTTGGTTATCCTCCAATTTTACTCCAGTGAACATAAAACTAAGGCTTATCAAAACCTTATTTCTTCCCATTTTGGACTATTCAACGACGGTGTACTGCAAACCTGACTCCCACTCTCTACACAAACTACTTGTAGCGTTTAACGATGCAATAAGGTACGTCTATGGACTGCGTAGATACGATCATATATCGCACTACCACACTTTGGTACTCGGCTGCACTTTTCAACAGTTTCTGAATGTCAGATGTTGTCAATTCATGCACAGCCTTGTTAATAGTAGATCACCTAGATACCTTTTTGAAAAACTTCAATTTGCTCAATCCAACAGAACAAGAAATTTTGTAATACCCCCTTTTAATTATTTAAACTCTTCTCGCCTCTTCTTCATTCATGCTGCCAGACTTTGGAACTCACTTCCCACTACGGTTAAGCTGATAGTTAGTGCAAAAAAACTCAAAAAAATTGCTTTACAGTATTTGTAATAAGTTTCAACAACATATTTGTTTTTTCTTTTTCCCCTAATTTCTTCGCCTTCTATTTCTTCTCATCACTGTCATATTCTTCTTCTTAAAACCTTTTGTTTCCTAATATTACCTCCTACTTATTTTAAATGTATTGGTATTAGTTTTTGGTTTATATAATTTTTTATTTACTATTTCTTAGCGCTAAGTATATTGTCTCAATTATTTGTACTATAAAAGACTACGTCTTATTTGTACTCACCTTTACTTAAATAAATTGAAATTGAATTGAAAAAAAAAAAATTGAACTTGAACTAGAATGATTCTAGGTGTCATGTATTTTCAGCCAGAAATGGTTTGGGAGAAGATCGTTTCCCTTATACTCGTATAACAAAATTTTTATAGGATTCTTACTGGATTTGCCACACAGTAGTACTACTTGTGAGCGAGTTTTTTCAAACGTAAATTTGATAAAAACGAAAACTAGAAATTCCTTAAATGTGACTACTGTAAGCGGTATCCTTTCAGCCAAGTCGTTGTTGGACAGCTACCAGATACATGAATGATGGGCCAGATTTGTTTGGTCGCCAAACAAGTGGTAGTGTTAAGCCATCTTGTATTTGAATGTTCCAGAGCAATTCGCTTCAGAATAAGTTTACTAGTAGCTATAGGCATACCTATATTTACAATAATGTGAAAGATAGGCATTTTCGTTCCAATTCTGGCGAGTTCGTTGGCTTTACAGTTGTTCCCCGGAATATCTCTGTTTCCTGGCACCTAGAATAGGTGAATATTAAAATGTTTGGCCATCTCCATCAGAGACGATCGACAGTCTTGGACTGTAATGGAGTTTTAAAAGACTGATGCGAGGGATTTTAAAGCAGTCTGACTATCTGAGAAGATGCGGATATCCGAACTAGATATCACTTTTTCTTTAAGCCAAGACAATACTTCCTTTATCGCCAGAATTTCCGCTTGGAATACGCTACAATAGTTTGCTAGGCGGAAGGAGACACTAAGGTTTAGTCTATCTGAGTACACTCCATCAGTATAAAAATGTACTGATTCATTTTCTATTAAACCCCCTTCTTCCAATGCTGACCTTGAGGGAATGGTGACTTCAAAGTTTTTATCGAAAACCAGCAAGGGACTGATGTAGTCGGAGTGACTTGGGAAAGTTCCGAATAAGTTCAGAATGATGGTTTGGCTGTGATCGCGGCCATTTGTTTGCTGTAAATATCAAGGGGTGTGAGGTTGAGCACAGTGGCGTAGGTACTCAGAGGGGGGCTTAAGGGGCTCAAGCCCCCCCATGCAAAATGATATACTTTGCTAAGTTTTAATGTGTATAATATCGAAAATTATTTTTTTTTATTATTTTTTCGTTTAAATTTTATATTTTTTTTTAATTTTAGGTTTGACAATATTCTTCAATTTTAATTTAAAGAAAAACTATAGGAAGGTAGGTATGTATAATGTTAATATGTTATAAAATCATTAGTTAATACCAACCGTAATATAGATTTTGTTTGACATTTCAAACGAATCTCAGTATTCACAGATTCTAAAAAAAGTTCTATGCAATCGGGCATATCACTATGAAAACACCCAAATAATAATAATATTAAAAGAATTTCCTTTGAAAATTTTAACTTGTCTTTTTCATTGTATTAGCTACAACTGCTTGTGCTATTTTAAATTATAATATAAAACATAACATACATAACTGCAGCTCACAGAAAAAAATAAATTCTATAAATATACATTATGTATATGAATATGAATAAAATTTTCATAATAAATTTTCATTCATTACCGTTGATTAAATTGATTCGATAAAATTCGATTTTTGTCATTAAAACTTGAAAAATAAAGTTTTATTCTTTAAAAAACAGCTGTTGTAAATGTTTAGACTATTGGTGAAAGGGGCTATATAACACGCAAAGTTTTTAAAAGTAGTTTTATTTCAGTATTTATTTAGATATGAAAACAAATGTGGAAGGATGAATCCGAAAGTGCAATACCAGAAACTGATAGCGTCGCTTCCATTTTGCAATCGGGATTTGTATACTCATTTAAGAAAAACATTTGAAGTTCTTTGTGTGCTACCAGTGACGCCTGCTGAGCCAGAATGTTCATTTTCAACTTTGAGACGGTTAAAAACGTGGCTGAGGGCCACAGCAACTGAGACCAGGCAACGGATTAGCTTTGTTTAACATTCACAAAGAAATCGAAGTTAAACCTGAAGATGTGGTGAATGCATTCGCAAATAAAAAAAAAGAAGAATGGATCTAATTTTTTCACCAAATTATCATACTTAAATCTGTTTTTTTCAAATGAAAAATATAAAAAAAAGTTTACAAAGAAATAAAGGAATAAAATTCATTTTATACTCGTAACTTATTCATACATATATAAGGTGGTTGATAGTAAGAATGGCTTTCATTTTTTGATAGTTTTAGTGATACCTTGAAGGAAATTTTTTTCACTGAGCCCTCCCCCCAAAAATAATAAATCGTGCGTACGCTACTGGTTGAGCAATATGTCTAATGCAGCGGAAGGTGTCGATCGGAGGGCTCCGCTGATGCACATACACGCTAAACGCTGCACTTTGCTTTATCGCGATTTGTCGCTTTATCTAATCCCGTCCACCATACAGTCACCCCATAAGTGAGTATCGGTCTAATGACCGCAGTATATAGCCAGTGAGTGATTTGTGGAGACAAGCTCCATTTGTTCTATATTGAGAATTCGAACAAACGTAAGCTATTTTATAAATTTATAATCCTATTTACACATATTAACATGAAGTTTTTATTTAGGAAAATTTAGCTTCTTAATATTATATACATACTATTTACATAAGTATGTACATTATGTCAAAAGACAATAAAGCTTAAATTTCGAAAAAGAATTTTCAAAATTATTTGGTTTAGCCAAAGGTTGATCGAGCCAACAGTGGATTTTTTTACTCCTGTATATTAAGTTTCCAACTTAACTTTTTATCTAAAATAAACCCAGATATTAAGCTTCGTCTGAGAAAGTAAGTGGAACACCTTTGATCGATGAAGGGTCTAGTTGTGGAATTTTGTATTTCCTTGTAAAAAGGACTAGTTCAGTCTTGTGGAGTTTAACACCTAGCCCACAACGATCTGCCCATTTGAGTAGATTGTTGGGAGCGGTTTGTATAAGTTCTATTAGGATTTGGGGATGCTTTTCTGATACGGCAATGGCAATATCGTCAGCGTATGCAATCACTTTGAATCCCTCTTCTTCTAGGCTTATTAGCAGCTCATTAGAAGCCCCACTTCTACCTTGTGGAGTACCTCTGCTGACTGACCTTCTTGTAGTAAGTCTACCTAGTTCCACATTTATAATTCTGCTTTTCAGCATGAAAAGTGAGCTATCTACGTTGAGATTCTGCAGTGCCTTCGCTATTGCAGCGCTGGCGCTGTCGATATTGTTGAAAGCCCCTTCTATATCTATGAATGCAACTAAAATGTACTCTTTGTGATTTAGGGAGTATTCGATGGTGCGTACCAAGGTATGTAGCTCAGTTTCTACCGATTTTCCCTTACAGTAAGCGTGTTGTGCTGTAGAAATAAGTCTTGGTTCTATAGTGCTACGCAGATGAATATCAATCAATCGGTCCAGAGTTTTTAGAAGGAATGACGATAGACTGATTGGTCTAAAATCCTTGGGCGTAACGTGGGAGCATTTACCAGCTTTGGGTATGAAGATAACTTTAACTTCTCTCTATATTAGGGTTAGGGACATATGTACCAGACTTATATAACCGTTCAGTATTATCTCCAGTGTGGGTAAGATAATATCCGAAGCAAACTGCAGTTCAGCTCGTATTATGCCATCAGGTCCTGCAGATTTGTATGGATCGAAGCTATTAATTGCCCATTTAAGTTTGTCCCTTGTTATTAACCCTTGGACATTTATAAATTTGTTGCTTGACTCCATTGAGTTCATGTTGTATTGCGAGCTACCTGGGATGTGAGTGTCAAGTAGCAGGTTGAATGATTCTTCACAGGAATCTGTCCAGAAGCCATATGACGTTTCGTTTTTAAAGAACTTAGCGTAACTGGATTGGTTGAGAGAATATTCCTCAGTCTAGATGTTTCAGAAGTATCTTCTATTTTATCACAGAAGTTCATCCATGAAGATCATTTACTTATCCTCAATTGTTTCTTATATATCTTTAGGGATTCCCTATATAAGTCATCTGAGGATTCCTTTGTATATTTAACTCGATTGATGAGTTTTCGACAACATTTCTCTAAGGTTTCTTTTTTCCTCTAATTTGGAGAAGAGGTTAGAAAATGTTCATTGCATTATTCAGGACTAAAGTATGATACTTGACTTTAATATCCAGATCGAGGGTATTGGAAGGGATGTCTTGGGATTCTGTTTTGAGCGATCTTTTAACAATGTCCCTATACATTTGCCAATTGGTTTTAACTGAATTGGATGTATCTGTGGTCAAAGAATGAGTATTTCCTTGATACTTTCCAATTCGTTATCATTTGATAGATAGTGTCAGAGACAAGAGTGATGTCTAGCACTTCTTGTCGGTTTCTGGTAACAAAGGTAGATTCATTTCCGATGTTACCGCATGAATCCCTATGGAGGAGGCGGCGGCGGCGGCGGTGGTGGCAATTTTGGAGGCTCTGGTGGTGGTGGCAATCAGGGTTATAATAGCTGTCCCAACAATATGATGATGGGCGGTGGTGAAGGCGGCGGCGCCAATAGGAGATACTGAGGTAAAAAGTTGCCAGGTCACATTGAGTCTTAAAGACTCGGTATAACCGAACACTTGCACACCATATGACATTCCCGTATTAACTGTTGCATTGAAAACTTTGTATTTAGAGGAGAAATCAACACTTTGGTTGGAGAAAAACTTTGGCCACATTATATTTAGGGCTACTTTAGCTTCGTTAGTTTTTCTTTG
This sequence comes from Chrysotoxum bicinctum, assembly GCA_911387755.1. Lineage (NCBI taxonomy): Eukaryota > Metazoa > Arthropoda > Insecta > Diptera > Syrphidae > Chrysotoxum > Chrysotoxum bicinctum. Next base: position 87,696,098 of record OU426990.1, on the reverse strand, counting down.
GAGTGATTGAGTAAACTTAAATTGTGGATCAGGAGGACTCCAAAATACTTAAACTCCTGCACAATGAATAAAGTCGGTTTAATTGCATTTGTAGAGTGAACGGTTTGTCAGCGAGTATAACTAAATCGTCAGCGTATAATAGGACTTTGATTTTAATGTTGACAAAATCAACTCCTCCAAGAAGAACATCACAGACATCATCAATAAATAGGGCAAACAGTAAAGGACTAAAAATACATCCTTGGGGGACACCAGCAGTTATTTCAAATCTGTTTGAGAATGCAAGACCATCCCATACCGTTGCACTTGTTGATGACATAAAATTGGCACACATTTGGAGAAACTTTCGTGACAAACTTATACATGAAAGCTTATAGATTAAAGCTTGCTTATTGACTTTGTCAAATGTAGCCTTAAAGTCAAAAAAGAATATGGACGAATATAGGCCTTATAGATTACAGCCAGATCAGAAGGGGTAAAAAATTTCTTGCAACGTCGAAGAAAACCTAAGCACTAAGCAGGGTTTTGGCGACGTGGAATATGTGGTAATTCCACACAAGGTGGTCTGCGATGCACTCATGAATAGCGGCATGTGGGGGTGAGTTACGCTTTAACGACAGAAGTCAGCATTGCGTTTTTGAAGCATTAAATTCTACGCGGTTTATGGTTCCCCATTTGACAATGCTATAGAGATCTGAATTTAATGAACTTATCATTTACGCTGCCGTTCTAGATTCACATCCGTAGAACAAGGACATGTATCTGGAAACGAATATGAGAAGCTGAGGGAAGATAGTGGCATGTATCTATATGCATGACCCATCACTGATGATCAGTTCACTGCCATCATACACACCGTCTTACGAGAGGAACATTTAACAGCACTATCTATATATATAAAATTGAACCCCTATTTCTCCTGGTCACTCTATAAGTTGGAGACGGCTTTACCGATTTCATTCATCTTTTTTTAAATGTTTTCTAGTACTTCGTAGAAGGTTCTTACATTAAAAAAATTAAGAAAATTGCACAGAAACTTAGAAAATTTAAGAAAACTTAACGACTACCTTTTAACGACTACTTTTTTAATGTAACCTTAGCCCCAGCGTTCAAATGCTAAACAAATACGAACATTGTTTGTTATAATTTTGTGCACATGCTTCCCATCCACACCGATTGATATATGGAATAAATATATAGACCATATGGCCGAACATATATTGTATCAGATGCGTCTTAGAACACTGAATGCGTATTTGCAAATGAACGAAGAAATTCACAATGAAGCATTAATTTTAATTGAGAACATTTAAGCACATCAAGCACAATGCTTACGAAGAAAGAATTATTACAATTAGGAATGACAACGCCCAATCGCCCAATGCACGACGTATTTAATCAAGAGATGAGACGTGAAACCCAATATCATTGCGAAACATTAAGAGAAAGTCATGCCAGCAGTAAACAATGGAAATTCGGGATTTTTTTTTTAGATTCGGCCTGTGGAACTGGAAAAACATTCTTGATATCATTGATTTTGGCAACGATTCGATCGCAAAACAGTATTGCACTTCCACTTGCATACATCAGGTATTGCAGCAACGTTGTTGGAAGGCGGTCGAACAGCTCATTCAGTACTCAAATTGTCGTTGAACATGTAAGTTAATGAAACTCCAACTTGCAACCTTTCGAGGAATTCTGCGATGGCCAAAGTGTTGCAGCAAAACAGATTAATAGTTTGGGATGAATGCACCATTGCACGCAACAAATCTTTGGAGGCATTAGACCGCACAATGAAAGATTTACGAAAGAATAAAACCGGTTTGGTGGAGCGATGATTCTATTGGCAGGAGATTTATGACAAACATTGCCAGTAATGCCTCGATCATCACCAGCCGACGAAGTTAATGCACGTTTGAAGTCGCCCATTTTATGGAAATACGTCAAGACACTCAAATCAAATATAAATATGCGAGTCGTATTGGAAAATGACGAATCTGGAGAAGAATTTTCCAAAAAATTGATCGATATTATACTCTGTTCAACAAAAATTGTCAGTACAGGGAAGAAAGGACGTTTGCCTCTCACTCTGGTTTCATTTGCTTGCATAAGTGTGTCGCCTTTTAAAGTTCTTACAGGGTTTGCCTAGTTTGCATTATAAATCGCCAACACTCAACATACTCAACTTCATAAAACTTGTTCTCAAAACCTTCAAATCCCAAAAGCTCCTTAATAAAATCCACTGAATAAGCTCCTTGCTTGTAATTTAGAATGGTAATGGTAACTCTGTTCTGATGTAAGCGCACGATCGTATTGACTTGACTTGACAGTATCCCTTTAGCAGTGGGATTCAACGGTCGCGTTGGGGTGTACAACTTTTTGCGAAGAATTACAACAACAATTCTTCAAGGAAAGTCAGTGGCTTGCTCTTTTTTAAGGGGCATTTTTCCCAACGTAGTGTAGTGATAAGTGCATCAGGCGCCACTGCTTTGGAAAAAGCAAAATTCCTGTTGACACATCGTCTGGATACACATTAAATTCCATGCAAATTTGTGTCACTTTGCTAAATCAAAGACTGTATTCATCGAAATGCTTTTCCCAAACATTGCTGAAAATTACAAAAATCATGTTTGGTTAAGTGCAAAAAACGTTGATGTCAACGAAACGACTGACATGTTGATTCACCCATTTGATTCCGAACGACATGCCATTCGACTTTAAACGGTTACAATTTTCAGTGCGGCTTGTATTTGCAATGTCAATAAATAAATCGTATGTCAATAATTATTATTAGTCTCTATAGTATTCCAGTTTGAATTGAATGACAGGACGACGTCTGTCGGGTCAGCTAGTATTGTATAAAAATCACTTCATCAACAAATATTATTCTTTTAATATGTATAACGATATGCTGCATAATGACTCAAATACCCCAAGCGGAGCAGCTCAGTTGCGTGAGCGCTATGGAGTGAATTACACAAAGAGTGAGTTGAAATCTCTTGAATCCGCCAAGCCGGTCAAAGAAAACTGTTCGACATGCGCATGTATGACGATTCAACATACCCTTAGCTAAACGGAGCAACGGAGTTGCGTGAGTAATGTCGTTTTCCATTGGTTTCACTCGAGGATCCACTCATTCTGAAATCCAATGGAACATTGCTCACTACTTCTACTCAACTTTGACATTTTGCCTTTGTATTAAAGTTAATCGTCGTGTGGGTGAAACCTGCGATAGTTGCTTTTGACATTTGAATATGTGTATTAGTGCTTCTTGAGTGGATTCTGGGCCGTACCAACAATCAAATTAAGAGACGACTTTAATATATTTCGGTTTCAACTACAAAATAATTTTTGACACTTTTTCGGTTACGAAGAAGAAATAAAGCCAATTTTTCGTTTTCAAAAATAAATAAAACCAAATTTCGAATAAGGTTTTATTTCATTTTGCGTTGTTTCACGTCACCGGACTATAGGAGTAAATGTGTTCGACTAGTTTCTATTTATTAAAAAATTGCAGCGTTTAAAAAAAAAAAACAAAAAACCAATGATTAAAAACCACTTTCTCCTGAATATAAGGGTACGGCAGACCAGTACTCGAACAGTATCCGTCTTTTCAACTTTTCTCTTGCTATTTAATAGTTTGGTTTTTCTCGAACTAAATAAAACATTAATTTGTTTGTAGTTATTATAAGAACTAAAATTATTTCTCCTAGTTTTATTAGATTACCTAAAGATACAACTAATATAATGAATGAATTAATATATAACAAAAGTCTTAGTATTTTACATATAAAAGAGAACTCTTCAAACAACAATTTTTTAAACAGGTTATGTCAATGGTTAATCAATGGTCCCCAGAACATTCTCGAGATCTTACGTTCGTTCTCGGTTAGGAAATATTGTCGTCCAAGATGAACGAATTCATTTAATGACAATTGACCGTCTCCATTTCTATCTATCACAGCGAAGGATATTGCCGCGTCCTCATCAGTGAGACCAAGACAACGGAAAAATAATTTGTACTGATCGATGTTCAAATGACCAGAATGATCAATATCGACTGCTTTAAATAAATATGGGAGAAATCGTCCAATTTTCTTCACTAAATCCTTGTCGTTGAGTTTATGATGTAGTTCAGTTAAAAATTGTTCAGCAGTAACTAGATTGTAAGGATTGATTTCACCCCATTGTTCTTCCCAGGTTTGCTGTGAGTAAAATTACTTTTTATTAAAACCAAGAAGAATAATAATAAATATAAAATGATGTTTACTTACTTTCAAAACATCTAGGAACTCTGCAGACATTTCAGGTGATAAGTTGCCCACATCCGTGAATCTTTTAGCGAGAAGAGTGTAGTCATCAAATGATATGACACCGTCACGATTAACATCCAGAATATTATGGAGTGTGCGCATTTTTCTGCGCCAAAATTCACTATCTCCCTAAAAAATATAAAAGGTTTGATTTCGCATTAATAAAACTATGTACTCGTATATTTCTTAGAGGTTATTAAACATTCTTTATTTATTTACTTTTCGGACTTACCGCGTAAATAAATTTGGTTCTTCATTTTCTCGGCGTTTCGAAAAGGTTAAACTCTTCGTGGTCACGGAAAGTAAAGAAATAAATCTATTTTACGCGGTAAGTAATATATATATATAAACAGTAAGCATCAAAAGTGAGTAAACACCAATATTCTAATAAAAAAATCAAATGTTTTATTCAATAAAAATAAATCAAAACAAAAATAAAAATTCAAAATTCAAAAATTCAGAAGTAAAAAAAATATCATAAACAAAATATAAGGAGCGCAGTAAAACATGATGGTGTGAGGATGTATATGGCAGCATATTCGATCAGTTATCTTGTTTTCATTGAAATTAACAATTAATAAACAAGACTATCTTAACATGCTAAGCAATAACCTTCAACCGAGTTTAAGCAAATTAGGTATGCTTAGTAATTGGATCTCTTAGCAAGACAATGATTCTTAGCATACCTCGCGGTTCCTTAAAAAATGAATGCTTTATATGACTTCAAAGCACCGATTGTTGAAGATTTTTACGAAAATGGGCGTTCAATTCAAAATGCATTTCGTGCACTTCGTGATTTTTTTGGTCAGCATAATCGACCAAATGTGTCCACAATCGGTAGAATTGTGCGCAAATTCAGTCTGTAGGGTAGGAAATGTGAAAACACCTGTGCATGCTCGCCCAGTTCGTTCCGCGGAAAACATGGCTGTTGTTCGCGATAGTGTGGCAGAAGAGCCGTCAACCTCGACCCGTCTTAGTGCCCAACAATTGAACATCTCACGAATATCACTGATGCGATTTTTGAAAAAAGATTTGAATTTACACGCTTACAAGGTTCAATTGACTTAAGAGCTGAAGCCTACTGACCATTTCAAGCGTCGCACAGAGGAGTATTCGACCCCAAAATCCGGTCATAAGTAAAAAAAAAAAAAATCGCATTCGACCCGTTAATTTTTGCTTTTTGCATTCTTCAATACCCATGCTAACTGAAACCGGTTTCAAATAATAACTGTTGACCCCCTAATCCTCAAGATCTTAGTCTAAATCTAGTCAATTTTATAAGCTCACGTCACATAAGCTTATTTTGTTTTCTAATCACTAACACTGAAGTCTGTTTTTTTTATTGTGATTTGTGATAATTGTGAAAAATTTCTAATGGATGTCTAAGGTCAAGGTATGTACTTTATTTTAATACAGAAATTTCCATATATTTTATTGATAAAGTATTAAAAATTGAGATGACAAGAATGCATAGAAAAACATAAAAATTTATGTAATTTTCGGTGGGAAAAAAAGTGTTTTTGTTATAGTTCCGGGTACGATCGGGCAAAAATTTTTCTTTTATATTTAACTGTATATTTTTGTCATCTCATGTACATAAAAAAAAGTCACCCATCTTGTCACATTTTTTTTTAATGGGGTTTCTTAGTCTTGAGGTATTTTTAGTCAATTTGCCCTTTGTTGTTTAAAAAATTATGTTTAATTTAGATATATAACCAAATTACATTCAAATGATCTTTAAGGAAAGCAACAAACGAAAAAATTTCATGTATAAATAATTAAAATGAATTAAATAAAATTAAAAAAAAAATACTTAATTAAAAAATTTTATTTTTATCTAACCCGAAAATTTTTTTCAGTGTAACTTTTTAATGCATCATAAGTTATAAAATAATATTTTAGGCTAATTCCAATAAGAAAAACAAAAAAAATATTTTTGACCGGATTTTGAGGTCGAATACTCCTCTGTGCGTCGCGTCGTCAATACGCCGAATCTTTAGTTGAACAGACAGAAGTGAATGGTGACTTTACAAGGTAAGCCATCTTCAGCGACGAGGCATACTTTCACCTCAATGGATTCGTTAACAAGCTGATTTGCCGCATTTAGACAAATGAGAATCCACGAGTGATTATTGAAAAGCAGATGCATCCACAAAGAGTGACTGTTTGGTGCGGTTTATGGGCTGGCGGCGTCATCGGGCCGTACTTCTGTGTGTTCCCGAGATCATAACGGACTTCTTGTGGCCATAAATATTGAGGATATGGACCTGGACGATATGTGCTTCCAACAGGATGGTGCCACTTGCCACACAGCCAACGAAACAATGGCTCTTTTGCTCGAGAAATTTAAAGGCCGTGTTATCTCACATTCGTCGTGGCGATGTTAATTCGTACACTTTTTAATTTTAATAATCCCCAAAGAAATAAGTCCAACGGTGTCAAATCAATGATCGTGGCGGCCAATTAGAATCAATAAGCCAAGAATAAGAGCTAAAAGATGAGATAATTCGGCACATTGGGGGCTATGGTGAACAAAATTTCCCTCGGAATTTTCTCCATCTTCGAAAATTGGAAAGATCAATACTTCTGCACTGTTCATTGTAAGCTGGCGACTGGCCTCTTTAAATGAGAGCCAAAGTCACTATGAAACTTAATTCCCAGTATCAATAAATTCCAAGGAAAACTTTCGACATTATTCGAGATGACAATTTTGAAAGTTGGGAACAATTCCCAGGGAAATTTTATTCACGATAGGCCCCATTAACGACATTGACCCTAAATTATGTCTCAGAGTCATTGAAAATATGGACCATCGGATAGAGGTCTGCCAGCGAAGCCGTGGCGGGAATTTGGCCGATATTTGTCATAGATCCCTCTATCATAATAAAAAATATTAAGATAAATCTCTGAAAACTTTTTGTTTTATTTGCAATTAACCTCGCCCGTTTTCGTTGGACCAATAATACAATAAAGAACAAGTAGGTGGTAATAAAGAGAATATCGATACCTTCCCGCAAGAATGTATTAAGCGACATTTTAAAAATTGTTCAGGAAATCGAAAAAAAACGTCTCATTTAGTTATTTGCTTGTGTATTTTATTGGAAGAAACAGATTTGGAGAGGGATTTTTACAATACAAAACTTGACATCATTGCAAAATCTAAATTTTAATCAGATAAGAAGTTTTTGTCGCTTAGTACATTTTCGTGGTCAAATCATTGGCGCTTGATACAATGTTAAATGGTGCTTACGATGACAACAACAAAAAAACACAAAATAAATGGGAAAAAAGTAGTAACCTACTTGATAGACAAATATTTAAAAGCAAAGACAATTAGACAACCATATCTGGAGTATTATAAGCGACAAAAATGGATCAAGTTCTATTTGGATGAGTGTGCTAAGCGAAAATTTCGGTTAAACTAATGTCGATTTCCTTTACACACTAGGGATTTTAGGGATTTCGATCCCTTGTCAAATTTTGTGTTTTTAGTGTGCGTATTTCGTAAACATGTAAATCCCTCTCCAAATACGGATTCGAAAGATTTTATCTCTGTCAAAAAAAATCGATTTTTTTTTGGTGTGAAGGAACGTAAAATCTGTCGTAAAAGTCAAAATTTGACAAGGGATCGCAATCCCTAAAATCCCTAGTGTGTAAAGGAAATCGACATATGTAAGCGACATCTAACAAATTTTTTTCGTGGACGTTTGGTTGCTTAAGACAATAATATTTTTAAAAATGTCGCTTAGCATAATTTTACTGGCGGATAATACAAATTTCAGGGAGCACCTTTATTCCAGTGAGAAAACTTGGCGGTTACTACAATTTTATTTTCTCTCTAGTTTCTTTTGCATACATGATAGGGCAGTGAAACCCAGGCCAAAATGTGGCGCTTAACTTCTAGTATAGTTCCACATCAAAAAGTCATTTTCGAAAAAATTGTCACTTAATACATTCTTGGGAAGGTATCGATACATATTTAACTATTTTAGTTCTGACAACGATAAGCGGAGTAAGATTTACTGAGCTTGGGTCATGGTTGTGAACAGAATAAAGGCAAAGAAAATGAAAAAATGTTTTCATATTTGCTCTGAACTTATAAGAACTTACATATATATGCAATAGTGATTTTTTCAAATTTATGAATCGATTTATTTTCAGTGTTTAAAATACAATCGTATTTTATGAAATTATTTCCTTCCAAAACCAATGCTGGAAATATAAGGGGTATTTTCGTAAGTATGTGTATAGGTGTGTGTGTTATAAATATATAAATCTATATTAAAACCATAGCCAGTTATCGTAATTAGGGTTAAAAGTCGATATTCGAATTTTAATTTTAAATCTTTAAGAATATGTAGTTCCTATACACGCACATACTATTTTTTTTTATTTTCCTGAAAACGGCTCTAATGATTTCAATTGAGCTTTATATTTGAAAAGTCTTTTTTTGTTCAGAAAATAAAAATAAAATAATTTTGAGCTTTTCGATTCACGGTTTCGAAAATCTACAACTTTCAATAAAGTCCTTCAATCTCAAATGCTTCCTTAAATTATTTATTATTTTAATTATATATTATATTATTATATAATTATATTAATTTATTATATATTATATTATTATATTATATTATATTATATTATTATTGATAATTAAAAGAAAAAAACAAGGGTTCTCAGTTTTAGGATTGAGAAAATAATGAACAAAATTAAGTTTTTGTCAGATTAAAAATATAATGAAAACAAACGATATTCTGATATAAATCAACTTACCCTTTGTAAATTTTGTCTTTGTTTTTTATTATGCTTATGTGTTTTTTCATTATCTGAATCGGAATCTGAATCTGACTCAAGATCGTAGGCATAAGATGGCATTGTTGTCTTTGAATACTGCTGGGCTCCTTTAATAATTATGGTATTTCGCCTGGTGTGATTACTTATAAAACTATAATTAGCTTTGAGACTTGGATACACCTGAAAAAAAAATCAATCAAAATCAAAATAGATACTATGTATTACAAAACTATGAATTTCATTTCAGTTTTCTTTTGAATTAAAAAATGCATTAATTTTTTTTATAAAAAAACTTATCGTTTTCAAAATCCAAAACACATAGTCCAGTCAAAGCGTCATGAAAAAGGGCCTGACCTTGCGCGCAGAGGCATGGTCAATTTTTTTTTCATGGATCCATAGGTGCTTATGAGAAAAGCTTAAAACCAAATTTGCACCACATGACAACTTTTTTTACCAAAGTTATTGGTAAAAATGTGTTTTGTGTCATTTTTTGGTCATTTGCGAATATCTCGGCTCCACTATCTCGTACAAACAAAAATTAAACATGTATTTATTCCTAATAATATTATCTATTATGTTCTAAAAAAAACATTTGTTTAAACAAATCAAAAAAAAAGTTATAGTAAGTTAAACAAATTTTTTGTTGTTTAAAAATCACTTTTTCGTGATTATTAAGAAAAAAGCTCAATTAACGATTAAATTTTTATTTTTTATTATTAAAGTTCTTGTAATTCCCTACAATTTAAAAAAAAATCAACACTACGATGAACGAAAGCCGAGTAATAAATTATTGAACATAGGTAAGTCAGCGCACCCACGCATTTTATGATTTTATGTTTTAATTAATATCTCAGCCCCAGTATGTCGCAAAGTGAAAATAAAAAACTGTATTGCTAATAAAAATATTTTCTATCAACTTGCATTTAATTTAATATGTTTGAGCAAAAACATAAAAAGTTACCGTTGGTTTCAACGTTTTTTTCTTGTTTTTAATACCTTTTTTTCATAGTTATTGAGAAAAAAACTGTATTTCACGGTAAATACTTTTCAGTTTTGGATTTTTTATAGTCCTGCTAATTTTCTTCAAATTAAAAAAAAAATTAGTCCATTACGACAAACGGGAGCCAAGATATTCATGATTTAAAAACTTAGGAAAGCTTACAATTTAGTATTTTAACCTTGTAGCTTGTAATTTTGGTGTCGCCAGCAACAAGAAGCAACAAATATGTGTAAGTGTGTGTGGGGTGTTTGAAGGATACCAATATATCTTGTTGCTGGCGACACCAAAATTACAACCTACAAGGTTAAAATACTAAATTGTAAGCTTTCCTAAGTTTTTAAATCATGAATATCTTGGCTCCCGTTTGTCGTAATGGACTAATTTTTTTTTTAATTTGAAGAACAAATGTTTTTTTTAGAACATAAAAGATAATGTTATTAGGAATAAATACATGTTTAATTTTTGTTTGTACGAGATAGTGGAGCCGAGATATTCGCAAATGACCAAAAAATAACACAAAACACATTTTTACCAATAACTTTGGTAAAAAAAGTTGTCATGTAGTGCAAATTTGGTTTTAAGCTTTTCTCATAAGCACCTATCGATCCATGAAAAAAAAATTGACCATGCCTCTGCGCGCAAGGTCAAATGACGCTTTGACTGGAATAATATGGAATATTTGGATACTGGTACTTCTGTGAATGTACATGTTGACTGTCGTAAAGTGTATATTAGTAAACATTCGATTACAGCGTCTAAGCGACGTCATGAAGATGAAAAACCCTCAACATCATCAGATCAACGCAAAAAAAGAACTGACATTTTTGAAAATTTTCAAAAATTTTGACTTCAAAACGTTATGTATGTTCTGTGGCGAAGCAGCTGATGAAGTAGCAGAGATAAAGAAGAAGGAAAAATATAAACGCACAATTAGTAGAGTGAGTCTGAGTACAATTGAATTTAAAAATAATGTCAAGAAGAGAGCAGATGAACGAGGCGATTTATTAGGCAAGCTAGTAAAAGAACGCATTATTTTTTAATACGACTTGATAGCTGCCGAGGCAAAATATTATAGTATTTGCCATGTTAATTTTCTTCATCAAGCACGTTTACCTTCTACAGACAAAGTGCCTCGACAAGACGACAAAATAATAGCAGCAATGCAAGCAATGTTTTGTTATATTGAAAACAATGAAGACTCCCAATTTACATTAAAAGAGCTGGGAAATGTTATTACAGGCTATATTCCTGATGATAAAACAATTATTTCAAAATTAAGGGAAAGATATTTAACTGAAGTAATAATAACGACGAAAATAGGATCATTTACTATTATCTCTTTTCGTGACACGCAAGCTATTATTTTATCTAATGCTTGGTATAATAATAAAAAAGGCACTGGGGTAGAAAAACGAATGCGTGTAGTAAAAACTGCAGCTGCAATTATTTGAGAAGATATTCGATATTCTATCGTCGAGACTAAATCTTATCCGCCTCCAAGTAAAATGATCTACAATTTACTTGTCGACGCCTTTTACTATAGACTTTACATATACGGATGCGCGCTCCCCACTCTCCGCGCCATATCTCGAGAATGGTTGGAGTTATAAGAAAATGATTGAAATGAAAATTGTAGATAAGTGTATGATATACAAAATTCATAATAACCTCGAACGCGGTATTTCGCATAGAAAACAAAATAATTGCAAAAAACCGATTTACCTGACCTTTGACCTCGTATAACTTGTGACGCCGACACGATACGATATGAGACTTTTTTGTCAGTCATTAGAACATCAAAATAAAGGTTGATGAAAATTTTCAGCTTATTCGCTTCCATTCCGAGGTTTGCCCCTTTTTCTTGCTTATTTGACTGGGCTATAAGCTAATCAGGCACAGCCGCCTCACCAAATATCAATTTTCTGGCATAAGCGGTTCCTGAGATATAAGACCTCAAAAATCACAAAAACCGTAACTGACTGACTGATTGACTGACTGACAGATCATCAAAATTATGGAGCACTTCCCGACATCGTAGAATCTTGTAATTTTGCACAACGGTAGGTCTTGTCATGCAACCAGAGGAAAAAATCGAAAATTTGAAATTTTCCATTCAGGGGGCGTGGGATCCGCCCACTTTCTCCGAATTGGTGTTGGTTGAATGGAGCACTTCCGACTGCTGAAAAACGATAAAATTTGGTGAACCGGTAGGGCATATATTGCATATAAAGAACCAAAAATAAACACCAAGGTTTTCCTTTCAGGGGGCGTGGTATCCGCCCACGTTCTCCAAATTGGTGTTGGTTGAATGGAGCACATCCGACTGCTGTAAAACGATGAAATTTGGTAAAGTGGTAGGGCTTAAATTGCATATAAAGAAAAAAATATAAAATTAGTGGTTTTCCATTCAGGGGCGTGGTATCCGCCCACTTCCTCAGAACTGATGTAAATTATATATGACGCACTTCCGATTGCAGTAGAACAATGAAATTTGGTAGAACGGTAGGGCTCAAATCGCATATAAGGGACCAAAAATAAAAATTAAGGTTTTCCATTCAGGGGGCGTGGTATCCGCCCACTTTCTGAGAAAATGTTTAATTTATATGGAGCTCTTCCGATTGCTGTAATACCAAAAGAAATAGGAAGCTATAAACTAACTTGATTTTAGTAGGTAGAGTCCACCCTTTTATCTTTCCGTATCTTTCGAGATTTTGACATGGCAAAATATTAAAATCTTTGCAAAAAGGAGTGAGATCAGACCAAAAACATACATGTTAAAAAAAGAGCCAAGTTCTTCTTTACAAAAACCTTTGTGTAACAAGTCAGCCGTTAAAAGTACTGAGATCTAAAAATACGCCAAGTTCTTACTTCATGAAGGTTTAATAGCGAATATTTAAAGTAGAATAATATTGAAATAGCTACAATGTAATAGAGAAATTTTATTATTTAATGATTACTGACTAAAATTTGATGGGCTTACTTGGCAAGTTGTTTTTTATGTCCAAATTCGAAACGTTTTAAAAACTTGACAAGTGAACCCATCAAATTTTAGTCAGTAATCATTAAATAATAAAATTTTTCTATTACATTGTAGCTGTTTCAATATCATTCTACTTTAAATATTCGGTATTAAACCTTCATGAAGAACTTGGCGTATTTTTAGATCTCAGTACTTTTAACGGCTGACTTGTTACACAAAGGTTTTTGTAAAGAAGAACTTGGCTCTTTTTTTAACATGTATGTTTTTGGTCTGATCAATATTTCGTGGCAAAGCCATTGTTTTTGGCATTGATTCATTTAAGTTTTGTGTTATCTTTAATACAATTTCATCCCATGTCGTCTCTATTCTAACGTTTTCCCGATTCATTTTGCGTTTGATGATCTCCCAAAGATTTTCTATGGGCTTCAAATTTATAGAGATACTGTTCTAGCACTTATTATTAGTTGGAACTCTTGGACTAATTGCCGCGCAGATACGAAGGGATTTTTTTAACTTTTGCCAACATAGCGCACATTCGAGAACTTGTCTGACGTAGTCGATTGACGCGATGCAAAACAGCTACTTCTTTTGTTTTACGATATCGAGCTATAATTCGCTAAAACCGACGATTTATCCCCGAAATAAAATCACCTACAATACGGTGTCATAACGCATCGCCAAATTTATTAGGTGTTATATTAGCCTTTTTTCTGGAGATCGATATCACCGAAGATCTGCTCTCAGTAAAAATATTTATGCAACTGAGCTTTCAGGTCACGATCTCAAACATATTGTCAATGTTATAAATACAATTAAAAATTTGGATAACAACAGCAATGTAACGGTTAATATGCTGTTAGTTGTGTAAATATGAAAATATGAAGTTTTTTTTTCTATATATTTTTCGTTTTTCCTTCTTCTTATTTTATCATGATTTTGAAAATTATATATTTTTGTTTATTTAAAATACACAGTTTTTATAATATAAGTACATAATGAAGATTATTTTGTTTTTGAATAAAACTCTAATACATTTAAGAAACAGCTTTGTTTCAGTTCTAGCTGCAAATGTTTTAACTATTAATAGTGACCAGATTTGTTTGAAGTCAATGCAGGACATTTCTTTAGAACAGAAAACATACAGTGCGGTTCACATGATTAGACGCACCATTGTTCTCTCGATAAATTGCAGCTTTCTTTTTGTTTCATGAACTACGAAAGAATTGCATTCATTTGAAAGGTTATTAAATTCTCTGGAAAAGAAACCTAAATTCAAGATTAGTGAGAGACACTTAACGGTTGTTTTGATCACTTTCTTCGCATTACTGCAAAAAAAGCTCAAATAAATCGGTTCACTTTATTAGACGCACGAATTAATTCAGTTAGTTTCTTAATGCTGGGTAATACAAATTAAATTTGGTTAATGAGTGTACGTTATTAAAGTTTTTCCGAGTGTTTAAAGTGAAAATGGGTAAAAAGAAAATGTTAACGGCGGCGGAAATAGCAAAAATTGAGGCCTACCACTCAGAAGGGTATTCTATGCCGAAAATTGCAAAGAAAGTAGGACGAAATGATAAAGCTGATCGAAATGTTTTATCAAATCCTGCCACCTACGGAAAAAACAACAAAAGAAGGACAAAAACAACCTTTACACCACACGAGAAGCGAAAAATTATAAGAATTGCCTCAAATTTAACTAACTCCACGATGGAAATCAAACAATTAGCGGGGCTAAGTGCAAGCAAATCAACTGTTCTTCGAGCGTTTTTAGGTATTCAACACTTGAAATTCAAAAAGCTAAAAAAAAAAAAAACTTAACGCTGCAAGAAAAGAACAGCGGTTGGAGTTCGCGCGTCTTCACATGACATGGTATGCGCAGGATCGAAGTGTTTTAAATTGAAGAAATGTGGTGTTTTCTGATGAGAAAAAGTTCAACCTAGATGGGTATAAGTTTTATTTCTATGACATCCGAATGTTTTTTGAACCGAAATCATTCCAAGAAAGGAGAAGTATGGGTGTGGGGTGCAATTTCGTACTACCGCGCCTTTGAGCTGGTTTTGTGTCTCACAAAATGACAGAAATTTCTTATAAAGCTCTTTTGCAAACAGCTTTTCCAGCCATAAGAGAGCTTTTTGGACCTATCCAGTAGATCTGACAATTAGACACTGCTCCGATCCACAACGCGCACGTTGTAAAAGCATTTATCCAAAGTCAAAATGTGGAATTTTTGCAGTGGCCACCATACTCACTTGATCTAAACATCATTGAAAACCTTTCTGGATGGCTGACCCATCAAATTTATGAAAAAGGTAAGCAATATGAGCTGTGAGGAGATTATTGCCGCAATTAAAGAAGCCTTGTCTAAGATTTCATTAGATTATTTAGAAAATTGTATGAATCTTTTAGAAGTAGAATTTTGTATGTAATTTCAAATCGTAGAGGTTGTACAAAGTATTGGAACTGTGAAAAATAACTTCAATAACAATAAAAAACTAAATGGAAAATGTTAAAAATTGATCAACCTCTTTTTTTTTTAACTTTTAACAGGTATGTCTAATCAAGTGAACCGATTTATTTGAGCTCTTTTTGCACTATTGCGAAAAAAGTGATCAAAACAACCGTTAAGTGTCTCTCACTAATCTTGAATCTAGGTTTCTTTCCCAGAGAATTAAATAACCTTTCAACTGAAAGCAATTCTTTCGTAGTTCATGAAGAAAAACAGAAAGAAAACTGCAATTTATTGAGAGAACAATGGTGCGTCTAATCATGTGAACCGCACTGTATGTACTTGAAAGTATAAATTAAATTTTATTCATTGATAAAATAACAATTTTGAAAAAAATATCTCTATGTTTCAGTTCTCTATTTAATCGACTAAGAACATTCTTTGTTCCACTTCTTGATATGCCATCACCATTTAGGTTGGCATTAGCTGCTTATAGTTTGCGTCCAAAATGTAGGGTAAACTACCTAGTGACCGACCCCCTTTCAGTAATGGTCACCTATGACTGTTTTTTCATTTTATTAAGGTTTCTGGTTGCTGGATACTACCGAGGCTATTTTTAACGTGTTTAGACGTGCAAATGTCATAATAAAAGACTTCAATTGATATTTTGTAGTCAATCGATGACGTGTAATAAAAGATGTAAGTTGAGAACCTCTGTAAATCAAAGAAAACTTGTGAATTCCTTAAGAAACACTTGAGTATAAATCAGTATTTTATTAATTTATCCGTGTTTCTTATATATGGGACAGTGCATATTATTTCAAAACAATAATTAGTGGATCTATTTGTTAACTTTTTTCTATTAAAATAATAAAATAACTTAATTTAACGTGGGGTGTTCATAACTAAAATGTAATGTTCAATAAATTCAGTGACCTACAGGGGTGTCTATTACTGACGCGATTAGAGGTTTTTGAGGATGTTAGTTACGGACACCATCGTTTTTGTCTTTCTTGTTTCCTTTCATTATTTACAAATTCCTTTTTATATTGCTATAAAGCCACATTTTTCAGGAATTTTTTACAAAATGCCTGGGCAAAATTAGTTTAAGAAGAAGATTTTTAAAATACAAGTTAAAAAAACGTTTACTTTCGGAAACTTCCATGGTACAAAAACAGAAAAATACATTAGCACTTTTCTTTGCCCATCTTTAAGATAGATTACTTTACTAGTGATATTAACGTATTGATTAATTACAATATTTATATAAATATTTTTAATTCAGTAACTAACTATAACTAACATTCAAATTATATTATTTTTTTTAATTGCAATTACTTGTTGAAAACAGTTTAAGCGCCTTTACATTTGTGGCAGCACCTTCATCAGTCCGAACACAACCAACAATACCAACACTGCAACACAAATCAGAAACGTCAGATGAAGCGACAAGAAAGAGACGAAAACAGATTCTGTTGCCGAGAGAAATATATTAATAGACTCTTTGATTTGCTGATGTCTAGTTCACATCGATAATTCTTGTAAAACTTTAGTTTATCTCTTTTAACCTTTTTTTGATTAAAGATATTGTATTTAAGTAATAGATTTTTAATTGTTTTATTAGTGTACTAACCAATACACTAAACTGGTGACCCCAATCTCTCAATAATTAAAAATTTTCTGCATACAAATTAAGTGACGCCAACGCTGCAGCTGCCGTCTGATCTTTATATATATATACAGACTTAGTGACGCCAATTTTGCCATGGCGGAACTGAGCGCTCTAATCAAGAGCAGAGGTGTCATCAAGCAGCAAATTACAAAAATTTGCAATTTTTTCTCCACCGACAGATCAGCCACCCAGGCTGAAATCAAAAAAATCAAACTCGACAAACTCTACCGTGAATTTGACATCGTGCAATCGACCATTGAGGAAAAGTCTATCGAGAATGCTGACTACGAAGAGAGCTTCAAGGCCAGAGGAGAAGCGGAAAACGAGAGGGACCTTATCGACAGTCAATATGAAAAAGTCACGCTCATCATAAATCAAATCCTTCAAAGGCAAGAGCAAGAAGACATAGCTCGTCAAATGGATTTGTCTCATCTTGATGCCACTGTGATTGAAAGCAATGAGCTTACCCTCCTTAAAGAACAGGTAAGGCAATTGACACTGCATAATCAAAATTCCGCCGCCCAAAACTCTTCCGCATCAGTTCATCAGCCACGATCGAGTCTTCGTCGAATTAAATTAACTAAATTTGACCCAACTCAACCTCAAATGTGGTTAAGTCAAATTGAGATGGCATTGGAACTCGAAGGTATCACGACCGAGGAAGAAAAGTTCAAGCAAGTGTTCATTAGTCTGGAAGGTGATTGTTTGTCAGCATCTGAAGATTTAATTGGTGACTCTACGGTGACAAACAAGTTCTCAGTGTTCAAAAAACGTATTCTCTCCAGGTTTGCGGAATCAGCAGAGTCCAAACTAAGACGTTTGTTGAAAGGTGCAGAATCAAAAGACAAAAAACCATCAATAATTTTAGCTGAGATGAAACGTCTTGCTGGAGGAGAATGTGGCCCAAAAGTTATGAGAGAATGCTTTATGCAGACACTGCCTGAATTGACGAGAAATGTTCTCACAGTCTTTGAGAACTACTCGCTAGATGACCTCGCCACTGCAGCAGATAAGATGTATGATTCAGCGACCAACAACCAATCATCATCCTCATTATCAGCTATCGACCAGCAGTCAATTCAAGCAATCTCTCAAGATGGTCATTTGAGCTACATTGAACTTTGTCGCACTGTCAAAGAACTCTCGGAACAAATGCGTGCCCTTACAATGGACAGCCGTCAGCGATCTAAATCTAGATCTAAGTTTCAACATCGAGGACGATCTGCCAGCAGAGACAAAGACAACAAGAGAATATGCTTCTATCACAAGAGATGGGCCAACAATGCCAGAAAATGTGCGGGTTCTTGTTCCTTCAATAGCAACCAGGAAAACTAGCGGAGCTGTCGTCAGTTCAGACGGTTGGCGACAGCAACTTCATCAATAACAGTTTCAGCAACGAGCCCCGTCTGCACATTTTTGATAAGGGAACAAACACTCGCTTTCTCATAGATTCTGGCTCAGTTGTCTCTGTCATTCCCATCTCAAAAATCAATCAACATCTCATCAGCGCAGATCTCAAATTGTACACAGCCAATAAATCCGAAATCCAAACATTTGGATATCACTTCTTGAAGCTTAGTCTTGGTCTTCGAAGAGAATTCCAATGGTCATTCATACTAGCTGATGTTCAGTCGGCAATCATCGGCGCTGACTTTCTCGAGCATTATCATCTCATCATTGATCTCACAAAGAAGTGTCTCATCGATGCAACAACAAGTCTTAGGACGTGTGGCAAAGTAACAAATGCCAACGAGTTTGGGATATCAACTCTAAGTTCTTCAGCAATTCTGAATGGTGAGTACCGAAACTTACTGAAAGAGTTCATCGATGTCACCACCAGCTCAGCCCAGCCACAAAATAACATCGATCGGTCAGTATGCCATTACATAGAAACAACAGGCCCTCCGGTTGCAAGCCGTTTCAGACGCCTTTCAGGAGATAAATTATCAGCTGCAAAAGCTGAATTAGATTATCTCATCGAAAAGGGTATTTGTCGACCCTCTAAAAGTCCATGGGCGAGTCCACTACATATGGTGACCAAGAAGAATGGTGGCTGGCGAGCTTGTGGAGACTACAGGCGATTAAATGCACAAACAACACCTGACCGATATCCCATCGCACACGTTGATGATGTTTCAGAGAGACTCCACGGGAAAACTCATTTTACCACACTTGACCTTGTTCATGCATACCATCAAATTCCGATGGCCGAAGATGATATTAAAAAAACAGCTGTGTGCACCCCATTTGGTCTCTTTGAATACCTCTTCATGCCATTCGGTCTGCGGAATGCATCACAAACATTCCAGAGATTCATGGATTCCATCTTTAGAGGTATGCAATTTGTATTCTGTTACATAGACGATATCATCATCATGTCTGAATCCTCAGAACAACATAAAGAGCATCTTAAAGCTGTTTTTAAAATTTTAAGGCAACATCGCCTTACCATTAATGTCAACAAATGCTACTTTGGTATGCCTGAAGTAAAATTTCTTGGATATTTGATCAACAAGGATGGTTGTAAACCACCACCAGAACGTGTCTCTGCCATCGTTAACTACGAGCTGCCGGAAACTATTTCTCAACTGCGAAGATTTTTGGGTATCATGAACTACTACAGACGTTGCATACCACATGCAGCAGATCTTCAAGCATCACTCAATGAATTTCTAAAAAATTCTAAGAAAAATGATAAGCGGAAAGTTCCCTGGACAGAAAAAACAAAGCTAGATTTCGATAAATGCCGAAAAAGTCTTGGTAAAGCAGCACTTTTAATTCATCCAGTCTCAACAGCACCCTTAGTCTTGACAACAGATGCTTCCGATGTGGCACTTGGAGCAGCTTTAGAGCAAAAAACAGACAACATCTGGAAACCACTTGGTTTTTACTCTCGCAAGCTGACTCCAACTGAGATGAAATACAGCGCTTATGAACGAGAACTACTCGCTATTCACGATGCCATCAAACACTTCGAACACATTCTTGACAGTCGACAATTTGTTACCAAGTCAGATCACAAAACTCTTGCAACAAACATTGGAAACAAATCTGATAAATCTTGCAAACGACAACTCAGACATCTGGACTATATCTCAACCTTCCAAACAGTCATAGTGCACATCAAAGGTGATGAAAATATTGTAGCCGATGCATTTTCACGTCTTGCTCATTCAAACGTCAATGAGATTACAATGCCTATAGAGATTGATGTCAGAACACTCTTCGAATTCCAATCGAATGATGTTGAGCTCAAGAATCTTATCGAAGGTTCAAATTCACTTAAACTACAAGTAGTACACCTTGAACCTGAACAAACTCCAATCTATTGTGATGTGTCAACGAGATATGTGAGACCATATGTTCCAAAAGAGCTCAGGAAACGCATTTTCGATTCTGTGCATGGTCTTTCACACCCAAGTGGAAGAGCAACAGTCCAGCAAATTAAGCAAAAATATGTTTGGCCATATATGAAGAAAGATGTCATCAATTGGGCTCGCAACTGTATCCCTTGCCAAACAGCAAAAATTCACCGGCATAACAAACTGCAGCCTAATCACATTGACATGCCAGATAGTCGCTTTGATCATGTCCATCTAGATTTGGTTGTCATGCCGCTGGTTCAAGGATACAGATATTGCCTCACGATGATTGACCGCTTTTCTAGATGGCCTGAAGCCATTCCGCTGAAAGATATGACTGCCGAAACTGTTGCTGCCGCTTTCTGGACCCATTGGATCGCAAGATTCGGTTGTCCGAAAACAATCACCACTGACCAAGGGACACAATTCGAATCAGCACTTTTCAATGCGTTAACCAACTTGACGGGAACCAAACGTGCTCGAACATCAGCATATCATCCTCAGGCCAATGGGATGATTGAACGTTGGCACAGATCCTTTAAAGCAGCGCTGATGTGTCACTCCACAAAACCATGGACTGAGCTTCTACCAACAGTACTTCTTGGGCTCAGAACTTGCTACAAAGAAGATTTGAAGGCCTCAGCAGCTGATTTTGTTTATGGAACTTCCATCAGACTTCCAATCGATTTTTTCACGAATGAAGACATGCCTGCAGATCCTCAAACTTTTGTGGAAAGATTGCGAGAGCACATGCGGATATTAAAACCTGTTCCGTCAGCACATCACACTAAACAAAACATCTTTGTTTTCAAGGATCTGTACCAGTGCTCGCATGTTATGCTTAGAACCGACGCAGTAAGAAAACCATTGGAGCCTCCTTATACTGGACCATTTGAGGTAATCGAAAGATTATCCGACCGTCTCTTCACTATTCGGATGAATAATAAAGATGTTAACGTGTCAGTGGATCGTCTCAAGCCTGCATTCATTGTTCAAGAGGAAAGTCTAACACAGAGCAATTCGCCAGATGAAAGTACAGATGAAAATTACAGCCAGCATCAACAGTTCGATCCTCCAACAGAAATACAAGAATCCAGTCAGAGCCAGCAGCAGCAGCAACATGAAGCAGAAGTCAAATCACCAATAAAATTAACTAACAAAAGAGTCTCCTTCAAAAACAATAATAAACGTGACATTGTCACTGGTGGGGGAGTAGATGTGGCAGCACCTTCATCAGTCCGAACACAACCAACAATACCAACACTGCAACACAAATCAGAAACGTCAGATGAAGCGACAAGAAAGAGACGAAAACAGATTCTGTTGCCGAGAGAAATATATTAATAGACTCTTTGATTTGCTGATGTCTAGTTCACATCGATAATTCTTGTAAAACTTTAGTTTATCTCTTTTAACCTTTTTTTGATTAAAGATATTGTATTTAAGTAATAGATTTTTAATTGTTTTATTAGTGTACTAACCAATACACTAAACATTTTTGTTTGCTTGTTTTTATTTAAATAATAATTTATCTTCATTTTATTCATAACTTTATAAGTACCTACCTACTGCATAAAAAGATTTTATATACATATGTATAATATCCCCGCATTAAGGGTTTGTAATTAAATGGATTTCTTGTATACATACGTAGATGTATCTTTTTGTTTTTGTGCGTATTAATATTTATTTATTATATATTAGACAAAAATTATAGTACTTTGAAAAACCTTCCAAGTTAAATATATTCTCTTTTTATTTCGGTGTCGGTTTTGGTGAAAAACAAATTTAAAACCGAAGTTTTCGCATACATTTTTGACGAACCACAAGTTTTTATGAGTCAGGATTCATGATATTCCCAATTGTCAATTGAAATGTCGAATTAAAACTTTTAATTATTCGATTTTAACGTTTGACGAGCTTATGTAAACTTGTTGCCGAAAATTCCTCTTATAGTTTAGGGTGAAAAGCTACAGAAAAAGGGTGTCCGTAACTAGTATTTGGCGGGTGTCGGTTACTGAATAAAAGGTGTCCGTAACTAAAAAACTGGTAAGCTTTTACGATTTTGTGTTTTATTTATTTTTGGAATTTCGTACATATTTATTCCTTTAATATTGTAAAAGAAATTATTAATAGTTATAATAATACACAAAAATCATTAAAATCGATCCAGCGAAAGGAAAGTTATGAATTTGCAAACTCAAAATTTCTCTTAAGGGTGTCGGTCACTGGGTGTCTTACCCTACTTCGTTATCATTTCCGAAGTTTCCCTTGGCCTTATTTAAAGACGAAGTTAATAAACGTCTGAAAATATTGCCACAAAACTGGCATTTTTTTGTATTCTTTTTCTTGTTTAGCGAACAAGAACAACACGATTTTGATCCGGGCAAATTTGGAATTACGTTATAGAGCTTCTGAAACAACTTTGACGTGCAATCCATTGATTGGAAGCTTTGGTTGTAGCAAATGATAAGGACATCACTGTTTAAGCTAGTGACAACTTATTTTCACTCCCTTTTTTCGAAAAAAAAATGTAAAAAAATGTCGATGATTTCGATCATTGGAGTTTTAATATGTGTTTTTCGTTTCTATGGACGTCATGTCACATTTTCCTCCAGAAGGCATGGAAAGTACACTCCTTTAAGTGTTGGAACTTATACAGCTTTCTCTGTCTGTATGCTGTATAAAAGGATATCCTGTTGCCTAATTCTAAAATTTTCTAAAACTTGTTAAACCGGGCAGCGTATTGCCAAACTGTATATCAGCACAGATCTCCATAGTCTGTGCTCAGCCATTTTCTGCTCACCGAATTTGAAAGTATTGTAGAGCAAACTGTATGCTACCACAGAGCGCTCTGTGGTCACATGCAGTTTGCTTGTAAAATATTAAAAAAGCTGAAGCAAACTATATGCTAGTTCAGATCGAGCAATGTACCTGCGATTACAGAGCCATCGTTCACGTTGGTATAGTTATTGTGTGTGGTGAGTTCTGGGTTGGTATACATTTTGCTCAGGAAACTAAGAGCAAAGTACCTGTGATTACAGAGCCATCGTTCACGTTGGTATAGTTATTGTGTGTGGTGAGTTCTGGGTTGGTATACATTTTGCTTAGGAAACTAAGAGCAAAGTACCTGTGATTACAGAGCCATCGTTCCGTTGGTGTGGTTATTGTGTGTGGTGTGTGGTGCCGTGACA
This sequence comes from Chrysotoxum bicinctum, assembly GCA_911387755.1. Classification (NCBI taxonomy): domain Eukaryota; kingdom Metazoa; phylum Arthropoda; class Insecta; order Diptera; family Syrphidae; genus Chrysotoxum; species Chrysotoxum bicinctum. The sequence continues at coordinate 87,672,337 of OU426990.1, read as the reverse complement.
TAAGGCCAAGTGACAAAAGGCCAAATTTGTTTGTGACTTAAGGCCAAACATAAAATGTTTTGTCTTGAGCAACAGTACCTTGGGTGGCCCGCTTCGCGGGTTTTCAGGATTTTAACTTCCTTTTCGGGGCTCACACCCGCTCACGCAACTCCGTTGCTCCGCTTAGGGTATGTTCAGTCGCCAGGCAGGCGCCTGTAGCAACAGTTTTGTATTTTACATTAATTGGAGTAAACAACTAACAGTTATGTACTGCTGCTCAGGAAAACTGTTGCTACAGGCGCCTGCCTGGCGACTGAACATACCCTAAGCGGAGCAACGGAGTTGCGTGAGCGGGTGTGAGCCCCGAAAAGGGATTTAAAATCCTGAAAACCCGCGAAGCGGGCCACCCAAGGTACTGTTGCTCAAGACAAAACATTTTATGTTTGGCCTTAAGTCACAAACAAATTTGGCCTTTTGTCACTTGGCCTTATGTCACGGCACCACACACCACACACAATAACCACACCAACGGAACGATGGCTCTGTAATCACAGGTACTTTGGTCTTAGTTTCCTAAGCAAAATGTATACCAACCCAGAACTCACCACACACAATAACTATACCAACGTGAACGAGGGCTCTGTAATCGCAGGTACTTTGCTCTTAGTTTCCTGAGCAAAATGTATACCAACCCAGAACTCACCACACACAATAACTATACCAACGTGAACGATGGCTCTGTAATCGCAGGTACATTGCTCGATCTGAAACAAGCAAACTGCATGTGACCACAGAGCGCTCTGTGGTAGCATACAGTTTGCTCTACAATACTTTCAAATTCGGTGAGCAGAAAATGGCTGAGCACAGACTATGGAGATCTGTGCTGATATACAGTTTGGCAATACGCAACCGGGCATTATTTGAGTAGCACTTTTAACTGCAGATAGAGAGTGCATGTACATGTGTATTGCGGGACAGATTAGCGGTCTTTTGTGTATATGTATGCATATACAGGGTGATTGGCATAAGGTGTGACAAAAAGCTAGCGCGTGTAGGTTGGACTTAGACAAGAAAAAAATCGTATGGGAGGGGGGGTCTATTTCCCCCCGTTTAGGCGGGTGGGGCAATTTAAGAAAAAAATCACTTAAAACAGAAAAAAAATTATTAGAAAATAACGGTGATACCTACTAAGTAATGCTATGGCATTTTGAAAAGCCAGAAATACATTCTTTAATTTTGTTTTTAAATAAAGTTGTTCGAGTGAATAGTTTTTGAAAAATTAATTTTCAAAATCAAAATTTAAAAAAAAAATGAAATTTTTTTTTTTAAACAATTTTTTTTCAAAATTTTACGTAATTAAGTATTATTTTTTTATTCAATATTCAATGCTCTTTTTAATTTTTGATCAAACACAAGAAACCGGATGTCAAAATGTTTTGTAGTTTTTGAGAAAATCAAAAATAACAAAAACTACTTTTGTTCTAAGAAAAGCCTTTTATTTTAGTTTTTACGTTTTTGGATTCTTATGTAGGTGAATTTACGATTGAAAGGATTAACTTTCTTTTTACTATTCTTTTAATTATCGTCTTATAAGCATACAATAATGTGACAAAGTACTGGATTAACCATATTTCACACATTTTTTCATTGAGAACACCTGTATTGTATTTATGCTCACTCCCAAAATCAATATCATATTTGTATATAGTTAAGGCATCGACATCCGTCAACCCTCCAACAGATACACATAACATACTTGATGGCTACAGTAATTGTAAGTCATCATGAGTCATAAAAAGAGGAAAGATTCATGGTCAATGTCAGCATTTGTTTATACAAGTTTGCATCTCTAATGCAATTCAAATGCAAGACTTTCAAGTTGCATGATCATAGAAATCAAGGTCAGGATTTAATTAAATCCTAATGTTTATTCAAGTGTGCATCACTCCACACTATCTGCGATTCAAACGGATGACCATATCCAATATCAAGGCTTTGTTTTGTCAAATAGACAAAACCGCCAAAATAATAAATAGAATATTGTAAACCATAATCAAGGTCACTGCAATAACTATTTCACCATAATTGAGTATAAATACCCAATCTATATTTTTGTTAAAACTATCAATTCGATACTTGTCAAAATTTAACCATATGTTAATAATTGTATTATGTCGATACCTTCCCGTAAGAATGTACTTAGCGACACTTTTTTCGAAAATGACTTTTTGATGAGGAAATATACTATATGTTAAGGGCCACGTTTTGGCCTGGGTTTCGCCAACCTATCATGCATGAAAAGGAAACTAGAGTACAAATAAAAAAATTTATCAACTGCCATTTTTTCTCATTAAAATAATGTTGCCTCCTGAAATTTGTATTATCCGCCAAAAAAATTATGCTAAGCGACATTAATAAAGATCTCATTGTCGTGAGCAACAAAAAAATTTGTTAGATGTCACTTAGTTTAACCAAAATTGTCTCTTAGCACACTATGATTCAACTAAAACTTTCTTCGTTATCTTCGTTTCCTGAACAATTTTAAAAATGTCGCTTAGTACACTACATTCTTACGGGAAGGTATCGATGTATAAAACAACATACTTTAGAAGGCACTATCGGTGTTCATTCCCAAGAAATTCGACTTGAAATACAATTTTAACTAGTTTTCACTAGAATTTTTAATAGTATTTTTATTTAAAAAAAAACTATTAATTCAATATTTGTCAACATTTTACCAATTGTACAAAATTATACTTTGTATAAAATAAACTAAATTAGAAGTCAATATCATTACTAGTTCTCGAGAAATTTGAGTCGAAAAACAATTTTTACCAATTTTCAATAGAATTTTATATAGCTTTTTATTTTTTGTAAAAAAACTGTAAGTAAACTGATTTTTTTTTGAAATTTTCACCAGTTGTCAAACACATTATTTTTCGTAAAATAAAATTATTTTGAGTTTCAAATTGTTTTTCGTTGTTAGAATATCTGGGTATGTTCATTTTTTTCCAAATTCATACCAAATCTGTATGACCTTATAATGAGTACATTAAATTTTATTTGAAATCAATAGCATTATTTTTTCGTGAGATATTTGAAACTAACCAAAATTTTTACTTTTTTTTAAACCGTTATCATTTAATAAACACCCTTTCATCCTCTTTCGAAGTTATTATCTATTAAACAAAATTTATTTGAAGTCGATATCTTTACTCGTTCTTGAGATATCGACGACGAAAAATGGTACCAGAACGTACGAACGTACGAACGTACGTACACACACACACACACACACAGACATCTCTCTAAAAATGATTGATATAGCCTCTAGGGACCTTGAAACGTCGAGAAATGTCAAAAATTCCAATTTGACAAATCGGACCGATTACAATAAGTCCCTATGGGAAGTTAATAATAGTTTAATAATTTAAATAAAGAAAGTTTGGGAAATTAAAAACAAGTGTTTAAATTAAAAGCCCAGTGGTTGGGCTCTTTTTTAAACAAACGTTACGCTCGGCACGTAACTATATTAATACCTATAAATACGATTCAATATGCTAACACCTTTTATCGAAAATACCTACAGATGCATGTACTTACATACATATGTACCTAGAAATTACTACAAACTATTGTCTTCTATTCCGAAAAAATACGTCGACTATCCTCTACTCTCCACAGCTTTTCGAAAAATAGTGTGAAAACCACCTGTGTAGGCGGTGCGTCACAGAACAACAATTTAAGAAACAAAAAATACATTATAACAAAATAAATTGAAAAAAAAATAAGCTACTCGTACCTACTAAAGCCCCAATGTTATGTTAATCGCACACTAAATACCAGATGGTTCTATGTACATATTTTAGTTTGTTTTTGAGAGAATTGATAAGTACGAAAAAAGGCAAAAAATCAACAGTGTTATTAGACAACATCACCCTTAGTGCTCCGCTTCGCAGGTTTAGAGGATTTTAACTAATTCTCCGACCGTCCCGCTCACGTGTATTCTGGACATAGATTATGAATGATTTTTGATAATCTCTGATTCTAGGTAACGCTAAAAGACTTGCTTCACTGTTCTTCATTCATTCATTGTTCTTTTTATTCATTCACTTAATCAAAACCAATTCTAAAAAAATCAAATATAACAAAAAAAACATCTTATTTCATTAAAAATAAATGAATGCTGGAATCCAATTCAGTAATTAATAACACAATTACGAAAAACTCGATATTTTTCTTCATATTTTGAGTTTCAAAGTATTTTTTTCAAAGGCAGTACATAGTTGATAGAAACAGACTTCTGGTTTTCAAAACTCTACTTCATTGTAGGTGTTGCTATTGTTTTTTAAAAAAATATTTTTTTTACATTTGAAGCACTTTTTAAAACTGCCCCTTCCACCTAAATGGAGGGCGATACACTCTCTCCCATAGTAAAAACACGATTTCATTACATTCCACAAGAATCAATTATTATTTTGTGGCTCCAAAGCTTTCCAATACTCCCTAAAATGTGTATGTATATATACAAAACGTAGGTACAAACGTATATTATAACTTTTGAATTTTTCCAAAATGATATAGTTGATTTTATCTTAAAAATATAAAAACGAGCTTTGATGTTTTTTAAGTGGTATAAAATTTATTTTGCTTTTACACGACTAACGGAATTTCATTGGCATATTTACTTTAATAAATGTCTAAGACATTAAATACAGAAATAATAGTATGGCGGTAATGGTGAAGATCCATTTTTTTGTATCTTTTCTTGATTCAAAGAAGAGCTCTCAAATTGATCATTGAGACACTTACTAATTCTCATGTCCGTAATCACCGGCCTCTAAAAAGACACTCACCTTGGTTTCAACTTTCATTAAACTATTGAATATTCCAATAGATCCTGTAACTCTTCTTGCTAGGAGTTCCCGTGAAGCCCTAAGAAAGTCGGACCTTATAACCGAAAAAGCCATTGTTTCCAAAGATAGAGATTGTTATTAAATGTACTGATCAGTTTGTATATTTATATTTCCATATATTGGCGAAATTTAAACTTCACTATTTAGCAGTCAAATTAAATTTTCTTGTAGGTAGGTACGTTTATCAATAATTTTCAATTCAAACTTAAATTCTTTATTGATTAGCCAGATTTTCACGAAAGCCCAACCGATCGCTATCGCAGAGAATTCCACATTGAACATATTTTACATCATGGTCAGAAGAAGAAAACAACATAAATACATACATTATGTACATTGTACAATGTGTGTTATAAGTATAACATTCTTTTATCATATGGTATGGATGGACTTATTTGTATGTATGTATGTTCATAAATATTGTAACAAAACATAAACAGAGATTAAAACCAGTTGATTGTATAAGTGTGGCCTGCCGCTGTGGCTTATGAATTCGGATGGTAATCTTCTGTTTGATTTTTGGTATGAATTCGCTAGGCCAACATTTTTCATAATAAACATTTTGTACATAATGTAAGTAGTTGTTACAATAGTAAGATCTTTTGATTACACTGGTATTAATTACATAGACACCTACCTAACTAAATTCTGTCTACATTTATATAGGATGTTGATGTATATACATAATAATTAAGTACATAATAGATAAAAACAAACACAATTCTCAAGGCTTTCGACCTCAACAGTTTGACTTCATTTGATTATTTTATACCTACTTTGAGTTGATCAACAATATACGATTGACATTTTACTTCGCCTTGGAGGGTACGTGACAAGATGAAGCTAATTGAGTTAATATAATGTATTTTTGGATGCTCTCTGATATTTCTGTAGGAGAAATTTTGCTCCCGTGCATTGTGAATGCACATGTATGTCTGGAAACAAACCAACTATCTTTGCGGCCTACGTGACCAAAATGAAACAAGCAGAGTCTGCCTGGCTACAATTTAAGTAAGCAGATAGATAGGTATCTGATATTGTTTTTGAAGATTGTTTTCTTATTCTGTTGCCCATTGGAGGTTAATTCAAAATACAATCTTGATGACAGTTTATTAATTTTTAGATATTTACCTACCCATGTTATAAAAGTTATGAAACAGAATGTGTAATGTAATCTAAATTCGTATACATACAAACATACATACCTATGAATATATGCATGTATACGTACTTATAAGTATTTAAGCATTTGTCCATATGATTAAAGCTCTTCAAATATCGAATGTAAAAGCAAATTTTATTTCAAATAAAGCTTCGCAAAATGTTACAAAATTTGTTTAAAATACCGGCTGGTACCTTTTTATATACAATGAGGTTGGTCTTAACACTTACTTGAATTGAATTGAATTGTTTTTTTGTTCAATTCTTATGATACGGTTACAATAATTGATTTATTTGGTTGTCAGAGGGAAAGAGATCCGTTGACCCAATTGCTGCGACATCAGGATGGGGGAGAGTACGATAACTTGGCCGCCAAGATTTGATAACGGCTTTTTGTAGAGGGGTCAAAAACAAGCACTTTTTACTATGGGAGGGGGGGTCTATCTCCCCCTGTTTAGGAGGTAGGGGCACTTTTAGAAAAAAATGGTTTAAATTGAAAAAAAAATATTCAAAAACAACGGCAACACTTACAATAAAGTGCTATACTGCGTTTGAAAGCCAGAAGATTGTTCTATAATCCTGCATTTAAATTAAATTACTCATGTCAATGGTTTTTGAGAAATTCGCATTTAAAGTCCAAATTTTGATAAAAAAACGTGAAAAAAAAGTTTAAACCGATTGTTTTCAAAATTGTGAAATGAAATTGTAAATTAGCTTATATGTGTTTCATGTATCTATCAGTTCTTAATCGAACGCAAAAAACCGCATGGTTCTATGTCTTCTAGTTTTTGAGAAAATTGAAAATTACCGAAACTGCTTTTTTTGATTTTTAGTGGTGACGGTGATTCCATTTAAAGGATTAATGTTACTAAACATAATTCATCTTTGTTAGTTCAGTACAACAATTCATTTAGCGTTACCCGGAATTGCAACCCGCAACGGGAGTTGAATTTTCATTTGGTATTAAGCCAATTTCTTCGAAAAAAGTGATGTTTTTTTCGTTGATCGACACTAAATCACCGAAAGAAGAAAATATTGGAAAATTATTCAATTTGGGATGGAGTAGTGGATGTTTAACCGCCATTTTTCATTTAGAGAAAAAAACACTTCACTCTTACAAAAGTTGAAAAACGAATGACCTTGGTAAACAATAACTTGTACCACATTTTCATTAACGAACAAAAAACAACGGTACAAATTGGTATACTTTGAACATTTCAGTTGCTTTATATAAATTGGTATGTAAGACACAAACATAGATACATATTAAGAAATTATTTATATTTGCTGCAGTCGAGCAGTAGTGGATTACATGTGAATTTTTCATAATGCATTTTAATATTTGAAAATTGTTAGTTTGGAACTTTGGGCTACTTATATAAATATATGTATTTAGTGGACATTGGATAAATAGAATAAATTTGAATTTTTTTAAATACAGATTCTGTGAATGCAAAAGAAACTTTGCATGCACCCAACCTCGCACCTACCCCAAATCCTATAGTGTGCCAAGCAGGGGGGTTGCAGGGGGCAGCATGCCCCCCATACATACTTTACTGTTTATATATTGTAATGTTGGAAGCTAGCACTGATTTATTTATGTAAGGAAGCAAAATATAACAAACATTTTATAGAAAAGTAGCTTTAGTTATTTTCGATTTTCTCAAAAACCAGAAGACATAGAACCATGCGGTTTTTTGTGTTCGATGAAGAACTGATAGATACATGAAACACATATAAGCTAATTTACAATTTCATTTCACAATTTTGAAAACAATCGGTCTAAACTTTTTTTTCACGTTTTTTTTATCAAAATTTGGACTTTAAATGCGAATTTCTCAAAAACCATTGACATGAGTAATTTAATTTAAATGCAGGATTATACTCGTAGAACAATCTTCTGGCTTTTAAACTCAGTAGGGTAAACTGGGGCACATTTGACACCGGGGCACATTTGACTTTGTGATTTTCGGTGTGAACACATTCTTTAAGAAGAAAAGTTGGGATGGTGAACGAAGCTTCAATTAATATAAAGAAACGTTATGAACTTCGGCAGTTTTGCTTCAACTCGTCTTCGAGTAACACGTGTTTTTGTGATTTCGGGATTTTTGATGTAATTTTTGACTACAGGTTTGTAAGAGATTTGTGAATAAAATAAAAAAGTTTTTTTTATTGTGAAATAATATTCTGATAGCATTGTTCCTAAATTATTAATATTTTAAAGCCAATTTTGTTAAATCAAAACATTAATATAAAAAAAACATTAAAAAAGTTATTATAAACCTTTGGGGCACCTTTGACTTTTGCAAAGGGGGCACATTTGACTGATAGTAGGGGTACATTTGACATTTGTTAAATGTGCCCCAGCATGATTTGTTAAATGTGCCCCAGCATGATTTGTTATGCTAATATTTGTGTTTTATTTTGTTTTCATGTTTATTTTGAAGAAATGGTGAGAAACTACAAGAGAAAGACAAATAGGATTGCAATCGACGAAGAAAAGGTGAAGATGGCTATTGCAGACATACGGAAAAAACTTGAAACGCATACATCAGCTGCTGAAAAATATGGGATAAATAGAACCACTTTGATCATGCGTATGAAAAAACAGGATCCCTTAAAAGATTGGTCAGATTCGGGTAATGAAAGTAACCCTGACGAAGGTTTCACTTTTCAATCGAAATATACGCCACGCCAAACCCTTACAAAGCTGCAAGAAAAAGAACTGGTAGAATATGTGAAAAAATGCTCTTTTCACGCGTACGGCTTGTCAAACGATTCTTTCAAGAAATTTGTGTATGACTTTATTAAGGCTAACAATATCAGCTGCCCACCAACTTGGGAAATTTCAAAAAAAGCAGGAGACGATTGGCTTTACGGATTTTTAAAACGAAATTCTGAACTCTCGCTACGCAAGCCCGAAAATATGAGCCTAGCCAGACTAAAAGGTTTTACCAAATCAGCCGTTGATAATTTCTTTCAAAACCTTCAACAAATTTATGCACAATATTCATTTGACCCTAAGGACATATACAACTTAGATGAGACGGGAATAACAACAGTAATGGATTCACCAAAGGTAAAACTATAAACCATTCATTTATATTAAATATGGATTTATTATTTCTACCAATATCTACCAGATCCTCGCAGCAAAGGGTCAGCGTTCTGTCGCTCAAGCAGTATCAGCCGAGCATGGCTGTTTGGTGACAATGGTAGGCATAGTAAATGCCTGTGGAAATCGTTTGCCACCAGCATATGTGTTCCCTCGCATCCGCCTTAACGAGCGATTTTCAAATGGTTGCTTTCCTGGATCGCTTATTTTAAATTCGAAATCTGGATGGATGATTTCCGAACTCTTCGTCGATCTCCTAAAACATATACGACACTTTACTAATTGTTCAAAGGAACACCCAATTTTGATTGTTCTTGATAACCATGCATCACACTGCAGTCTTCCAAGCATTGACTTTTGCCGTGATAATGGAATTATTTTACTATCTTTTCCACCACATACGTCACATCGCCTTCAGCCATTGGACGTTTCAGTTTTCGGGCCGTTCAAACGTTTCTGTAAGAAAGCATTTAATGATTTTCTAAGCACCAATCATGGAAAGCAAATAACAATTTACGATGTCGCAAAACTGACCAACCTTCTATTTCAAATGGCTTTCTCTTCAAGAAATATATTAAATGGCTTTCAAGCAACTGGAATAAATCCCTACAACTCCCAGATTTTCGGAGATGATGAATTTTTAGTGGACACTTTGCCAGGTGAAACAAACTTAGTCGAATCTGTTGCGGCCACTCAAAGCAACACTAATACGCCTATAAACATAGCTACCACCGTCAAATCTCCAATTCCATCTCTAACACCTGAGGCTGTAAGACCCATAGCACGAATAAGCACACCAAATAGAACTTCTAGGAGTGGATGTTCACGAATTCTTACCAGCTCCACCGAAAAGCGAAGAGTACAAGAAAATGAAGAAAAGAAAAATGCAAAAACCGCTAAACGAACGCTTAAACTTTTAGACAAAGGTGAGAAAAAGCCGAAAAAAAAATCATTAAAAAAGCCCAACAACTTGAATTAGACTCGTCGGATTAAAGCGATATAAGCGTTTCCTATGCCGAATCGGATAAATCTAACGGTTTTATTTCTGACCAAGATAATTTAGAAATGGAAAGAACAGAGCTTTTTGACTATAAGCTTACAGATGATGAGAAATTGGAAGTCGGGCATTATGTTCTTGTGAAATTCGGTGAAAATTCTAAGAAGCCATTTTACTATGCGGGGGAAATTGCAGAAGTGCACAGTGACTCTACTTACACTGTTAACTATCTAAGAAAAGCATCATTGGTAGGTTGGCTTTTTACTAAACCAGCCGTTGAAGATATTTCTTTGACTTTAAGGAGTGAAATTAAATTCAAACTGCCACAACCCACAAATCCAGCCTCAACTTCTCGTTGTCGTCAAAAATATTTATTTGACGTTGAATTCGGCAAACTCTATATTAAATAAGATATTTATAAATGTTCCTATGAATAATTCTTAAGCACCTTATGGACTGATAGTTTTTAAAATGAAGTTTTATAACATGTAATTTTTTTTTAAAGAAAATGAATTTATTGATTTATGTTTTTTTATATTATTAAAATAAATCGTTAAAACAATTTTTGGTTTTTGCTTTCCATTCAAACAATAGGCGGAATAGACCCGCTGATACTTCTTATGCATACGATTATTAGTTAAAACTGCAATTGTCAAATGTTCCCCGTGTAAAGTCAAAGGTCCCCCATGCCCGGGGCACTTTTGACAAAATGACTTTTTTTTTAAACAAATTTAAAAAAATTGATGCAGTTGATATAACAGTGAAATGTATCTGTGAGTCTTATCTATAATAGTCAATGCATCATATAAATAAAAAAGTATTGGAATTCAAATATATTCTTCGGAAAAACAGACTTTTAAAAATTAAGTGTCAAATGTGCCCCAGTTTCCCCTATAGCACTTTATTGTAAGTGTTGCCGTTGTTTTTTAATATTTTTTTTTCAATTTAAACCATTTTTTCTAAAAGTGCCCCTACCTCCTAAACGGGGGGAGATAGACCCCCCTCCCATAGTAAAAAGTGCTTGTTTTTGACCCCTCTACAAAAAGCCGTTATCAAATCTTGGCGGCCAAGTTATCGTACTCGTGCCTCAGGATGAAATTTGGAAGCATTTTGTAATTAATAATTATCTACTAACACAAATAATGCTTTCAACTTTCGTTGAGCTTAACGTAAGGTTAATGTATCATTAAGGTGAATGTCTTGATGTAACACCTCCCCACTTGACTTGAGATACTTCCTGATCTCATATAAACAATATTTGTTTGTATTAACGAACATGTACAAATTAATAAGTTTGATGATCTTTAGGTCTTTTAAAAAAGACATTCGATTTTATTATTTTATTTAGGAACCAATCCGTACCTTTTGGGTTCAGGCTAAAAACTAATTACAAATTTAATTCTTAAAGATAAACTATCCTAGGTTAAAGTGTCTGTCATTTAAAGCATCTGACACACTTAGACCAGTAGATGTCCAGGAACAAAAAGTTGCTTACTAGTTAAAACCATTTGGAGCTTCTGATGAAGCGAAGGAGACTTTTAATGTGTGTGTTGACGAGATCGCTTGGTATAGAAATTCTCCTAGTTGAAATTTGCGTCTGTAAGAGAGAGCAGGGCATGTACAAAGAATGTGTGGGAATGTTTCCTCCTCGTCCAAGCAACTCCTGCAAAAATCGTTTGATAGTACACCGAGTCGTGTGGCGTGCCTACCTATAAGACAGTGTCCAGTTATGACACCTATTACGGAGCTGATCTGAGATCTACTGAGGGACAACAAACATTTTGACCGCTTCAAATCCAGTTTGGGCCAGATTTGTTTGGTCGCCAAACAAGTGGTAGTGTGTATTTGATTATTCCAGAGCAGTTCGCTAAGTAGCTATAGGCATGCCTATATTTAACCTATCGGGAAAGATATACATTTCCGTTCCAATTCTGGCGAGTTCGTCGGCTTTACTTTCCGCTTGGAATACGCTACAATGGTTTGCTAGGCGGAAGGAGACACTAAGATTTAGTCTATCTGAGTTAGTGGTGTGCGCATTCGAATGATAAAATCGATTATAATCGATTCAGACAACATCTCGAGATATCTCGATTCTTTACACAAATCATTCGAATACTCAAATCATTCGAATGATTTCTCACGTCTACTTACTATAAGCGAAATGGGGACTCGAAACTCGAGTACCTTTTCGAGACCGAGAAGCGAATATTGAATAAAAGGACAGAAAAGAAAAGACACAAAATCGAGAACTCGAGAATTTGGTTATTGGGTATCTCATGTTTGTGTATTCAATGACTTCAACGATGCATCGTTGAGGGTTGAATATGGAATTGTAAAGGAAAGGCGAGAAGCAAAAACCATTATGTTATGATTTTTTTTGTTTTGTTCTTGCTTTTTTACCTTGAAATGGAGTGATAGCTTCCTACTTTTGTTTTACTGTGATACTGTTTCGAAGATCATTCGAATGATCATTCGATTCTTTAGATCATTCGAATACTAATATCTCGATTCTTTAAATGATTCGATTATGCCCAAGATCTGAGTACACCCCATCAGTATAAAAATGTACTGATTCATTTTCTATCAAAACCCCTTCTTCCCAAGCTGACCTTGAGGAAATGGTGACTTCAAAGTTTTTATCGAAAACCAGCAAGGGTGTTATGTAGTCGGAGTGATGGTGTGGCCAATAGACGGCTTTGAGAAGTATGGCTGTGCTCGCGGCCATTTGTTTGCTGTAAATATCAAGGGGTGTGAGGTTGAGAAGTATGTCTAATGCAGCGGAAGGTGTCGATCGGAGGGCTCCGCTGATGCACATACACGCTGAACGCTGCACTTTGCTTGGTTTATCGCGATTTGTCGCTTTATCTAAGGCTGTCCACCATACAGTTACCCCATAAGTGAGTATCGGTCTAATGACCGCAGTATACAGCCAGTGAGTGATTTGTGGAGACAAGTCCCGTTTGCTCTCCACGGCTTTCTTACAAGAAAGAGAGCTACTGTGGCTTTTTTACTCTTTCCTGTATATTAGGTATCCAACTTAATTTTGTATCTAAAATAAGACCCAGGTATTTAGATTCATCTGAGAAAGTAAGTGGAACACCTTTGATCGATGGAGGGTCTAGTTGTGGAATTTTGTATTTCCTTGTGTAGAGGACTAGTTCAGTCTTGTGGGGTAAACACCTAGTCCACAACGATCTTCCCATTTTAGTAGCTTGTTGGGAGCGGTTTGTATAAGTTCCATTAGGATTTGAGGATGCTTTCCTGATACGGCAATGGCAATATCGTTGGCGTATGCAATTACTTTGAATCCCTCTTCTTCTAGGCTTATTAGCAGCTCATTAACTACAATATTCCATAGAAGTTATCAACCAATTTTAATAATACTCTCATTTTCATACTTTTAGCATACGCTTAAAGGCTTTCACTTTTACCCCACAAGTAAGCGATGTGGTCAACCTACCTAGTTTGAGACATTAGACCGCTAGAATTTGGCCTTATGTCACTTTACAAAATCGACATAAGGCCAAATTTTAGGAAATGGCCTTATGTCGCTTTTTCAAAGTGACAAGGCCCAATTTGTTTTTATGACTTAAGGCCAAACATAAAATATTTTGTTAAAAATAAAAAAAAATAGTTTTTGCCGTTAGAATTCTTATCATTGTACCTTCTCACATGTTAGTCTCGTGCCGCGTGGTAATATAGAAAATTCTACTGATTTATTTACAGTTTTGAGTTTTGCGAAGGCTTACGTAAAAGTAGTAAACTGGTTTTTATTCCAGAAATTAAACATTTCTTCCCAGAATTTCAGGCTTTTTTTCAAAAAAAATTGGAAAGATTGGAAAAAACAGCAGAAATCAAATTTCTGACATTTTTTCCTATTTTTGGGAAAAAGCCAGAAACTGTATTTTACATTAAATTGTGACTGAACAGTGACTTAAGGCCAACTCTCAAAATTTGGTTTAATGTCGCTTTTGTAAAATAACATAAGCCCAAGTATTCAAATTTGGCCTTATGTCACTTGGCCTATAACGTCACGGAACTCCAGCCATTATCTCTAATAACTGGGGGTGGTCCTGGATTGGCCTTCATCATGTCCAGATAGCGTACCGAGAGCTTTTTTGCTCCCACTGTCCAGTGATCTGCTGAGATTTTACCATCGATATCGCTTTTATCGATGACTGCCACAATAGTATTGGATTTAAGCGCATCGCTAAAACAAAGATCTTCCCTTCTTAAAGCATCTGATGGAGTGCTGGTCTTCTGCACTTTGGGGCGCTTGGGTTCCGAAGTGGTTCCCTCAAGAGACCGTTGCCGCTTTGACATGAAGTCGCCGCATGCTAAAGTTGCGTCCTGCTTCAAGTCACCATTAGTCTATAGTTTGTCACCTAGGCTTTTGATGATTCTCCTAGCATTCCGCGAATCGCGAGCGCGTTTTGATCTGTTGGGAGAGAAAGGATGTCTCGTAGTGGTTACAGCAGACCCTTTTTTCAAGGGTGCCTTACCACTAAAGTGGGGTTTTTTGGTAGTATTGGATTTCTCGGATCCAGTACTACCAATGGCGCATAGCTTACCAGTCTTGCTACAATCTGCGAACCATGTCCTAACAGTTGTTTCTCAGACTTTGCTAGGCTTGAGAGCCGTTCCACCACTTAAAGCTTTACTAGTCGCTGGCGACTTCTCCTCATTAGAGGCCAAGCCCGTGCAGGCATTCGCGGCTCCTGTCGACATTTGAACGCATATTCCCGTTCGAATTTTATCTTTTGTACTAGCTTTATTCATGGTTTTCTTAAGGGTTTTGAATTTTGTTTGTTATCTCTGCTACCGCAGCTGGATTGCTGGGGTAGAAAACAGGACGTAAGCCTTCCCACCGCGTCAAGGTCGAATTCTAGGGAAGGTAAACTATCCTAGGTAGGATAGGAAGGTAAACTATCTAAGAAATGATTTAATCTCGAACACAGGAAATGCTGAGCCGACGAATGATTTGCTTGGATGCTGTTGCGATCGATGTTGAACAATGATATTATTGAAAATAATTTATTTCGATGTATCTGAATTGTTGGGTGGCATTTGTAATTGAGATGCATGGTTATAACTTACATACATACATACAATACCTAACACATTATTTTAAGTATTTTAAACAATCCTTATAATTTATGTTTTTTTTTTGTAATTGGTATGGAACGCAAATCATATACATAGGTACTAAGTTATTCTAGGTATACGGTATCTTTTTTACTTGCGATATACTCGTACAAAAGGGCTATATTGCAAGTTCTGCATTTGGAAAACAAACCGATATCGAGATATCGAGATGATATCGATGAAAGGGGACACGAAAAAAGTGAGTCCGGCAATTCCGTCTGTCTGTCTGTATGTACATACATGCGTCTGTTCCTCGACCTGCAGCCTAAACCACTACAGCTATTTTATTTAAACTTGGTACTTAAGGGTCTTCGGTGATTTCCTAGAGAATATCTATATATTATGTATATAAATTAATTGCTGTTCGTTTGTCTCGCTAAAACTCGAAAATAGCTGGCTGAACAGATTTTGCTAATTTTGATGTTGAAATATTTGTGGAAGTTCAGGGAAGGTTTAAACGGTTAGAAACTTAAATAATAAGTAACGGAAATTACAAAAATCGGCAGTTTACTTTTCCATTACAAAATGTTCCTAGCTTTGAAACATTTGAAGTCGTTACACTGCAAATTACTGCAGAAATTAACAATGATACAATGATCATGGTAGAAGATATGTTTTTATTGATGGTAAATAAAGTATTCTCGAGTTTGTACATGACAGCACCCAATCGTCCTATAGGAAATGCATTTAACCACGTGTTGAAAGGGAAGCAACAATACGATACTGAAGTATTAGCCGAAACAGCTAGTTCAAATGTTCCGCAATTTAATGATCAACAAAGAATTGCGTACAATACTTTGGTGGAAGCTGTGAACAGTGCAATAGCACGAACTTCATATTCTGCCTTGAAATTACCACTTAACATGTAAATCAACGAAGCACCAGTTTGCAACATCATCGCCAAAAACAGCGCAATAGCGTTGTTGTAGCGCCGAATAAAAGAAATATAAATATCGTAATTCCAAATTACAATTTTATTTTCTAAAAGAAATACAGTAATTCCCGCTTAGTTGCACCTCGCTTAATTGAACATCCCGCTTAATTGACCGAAAAAGTTGCATTGCAAAATTTCCCGTATTAGTAGCATAGCTTTTTAGATGGTTAATTGAACCCCGCTTAATTGAATTACTCGGATAATTGAACTTTAAAATATGCACCCGAAAAAAAAATATATGGACATTTTTCTGATAATTGGACGTACAAAAAAATTATAATGAAACAAATATTAAAAATATTTTATTACTTAACCTACGTCTGAAGTGGTTTTTTTAAAAGTCAGGTATCATTCAAGATGAAGAGCAGCCGGAAAATGATATCGTGGTCATAGACAACATACTTAAGTACAATGCTTAATAGACGCCGAAATTTTAAAAACGGTTTAAGAAAAAGAAGAAGTTGAAGCCATATTACCATCGACTTTTGAAATTCTTCAGGACATTGCAATTCTACGTTTATACTTCTTACCACTAAATAAATTTACATTTGAGCTGAAAAACAAGAAGACATTGTTCAAAACAAAACAATCAATCAAAATCAAATCACAAATTTTTTCAAACCAATGTATGCAAATAACTATTATGAGCCTTTCGAGGTACATACCTACTATTGTATTTATTATTTTTTTTATCCTTTTCGAAGCTAAAATTGACTTTTTTTAAGAATAATTTATTTCTGTTTCATAGTTTTAATTATGTATGTATGTTTATTTTTTAAATACGTGTTCAAATATTTTTGTGTGTGTATTCTTTTTCAGTTTTTTTCAAGGTTTTAGTAAGTTGACAATGAAATGTTCATAGTAAATTTCTGGGATGAATATTTTAATTTTTAGTTGACCGACTCGTGCAATTATACGGGTTTCGTTTAATTGAACAGGTCGGTCAATTAAGCGGGGTTTCGTTAATTGAACCACCCGGATAATTGTACGAAAAATCTGACAAATTGGTCAGTGCAATTAAGCGGGGAATACTGTATATATATTAGTGGAACAATCTGAACAATTAACAATATATGTACTTACATTCCTTTTTTTATAAAATTTAAAAATTTAATTCAGCGACTACAACTCCTTGAAGAACAGAATAATAATGATGAAAAAATATGATTTTAAATATACATAAATGAAAAAGAGTTACTAAGCATACTATACAAATTAAACAAAAGGTAAATTGATTAGAAAACGCAAAGTAAAAAACGCAAAGTAGAAATTATTTGAAAGTACGAGTATTAAGTGAGTTGTAGTCATAACATATTTGAAGAAAGAATTTAAAAAAACGTATGAAACCAATTAATACTATAAAAACAAAATTAGGTAGGATTTGGCTCGATGACAAGCGTAGATTCTACACTGAAAATAAATACCTAGGTAATATTGACAAAAACGTTTTGTTGACCTATAACAAAACAATTTTATCGTTTTGATAAAATTTTTGTCAAAACGAAAGAATGATTTTGTTGATTTCACAAATTTTTTATAATCCAGCATGATTTTTTGTCAGTTTAACAAAATATGCACTACAAATAATATTGTCAGTTTAACAAACCAAGTTTTGTTAATACTCGTATAACAAAATAAAACAGAAATTTTTGTCACATCGACAAACTTTTTTGTGATTTCAACAAAATGTTTGTTGTATCTACAAAAACTCTGTTTTGTAAATGTTGGTCAATATCACAAAGTTTATGTTAATTTTTTTTGTCAATTTAACAAAATATGAAAACATTTTTGTTAAAATGACAAATATTTTGTTTTGAGGTTGAATTATTTTGTAATATTGGTAAAATAATATTATCAGATAGATAAAACTATTTTGTAAGGAAACCAAAAAATTTATTTTGTCTATGATATAGTTCACACTTGGTTTTTGTTAAAAAATCGATGTAAGATTAACTGAACTTAACAAAAATGGCGTATTGTCCATACGCCCTCACAGATGGTTGCATGTGAGATCGTAGGGACGAAACGCCAATTGTGGACTTAAATCCCAAAAAAAAACTATTTTGACAAAATTTATTTTGTTTTTTGTGGATTCAACAAAAGAAATTTGTAAAAATATTTTGTTGAATTGACAAAATATTTTGTTAATTTAACAAAATACAACAAGAAATTTTTGTTAATTCAACAAAATATTTTGTTAATGTAACAAAACAATTTTGTTAATTTAACAAAACAATTTTGTTAATTTAACAAAACAATTTTGTTAATTTAACAAAAAAATTTTGTTAATCCGATAATAATAAAAAAACAATAACACTAACAAACAAATTGGTAATACAACAAAAGAATTGTTAATAACAAATAAATTTTGTAAATTCTAGGAAATTTTGTCATATTGACAAAATATTTTTGTTATTTCAACAAATTTATCTGTTAGCATAACAAAATAATTTTGTGGATACAACAAAATATTTTTTGTTACCTCAACAAAATTCTATAATTTTTGTCAATTTGATAAAACTTTTTGTTGGACGTATATTGACAAAATTTTTGGACAGATTAAAAGATCTTCGTGACAACCCAAAACATTTTTGGTGGAGCCATGATTCTGTTGTCAAGTGATTTTAGTCAGACTCTTTCAATTATTCCCCGATCAAATTTTGCTGACAAACTAAACGCATGCTTAAAATCATGTAATTTGTGGGTGTGTAAATACACTCAAATTAACAACTAACATGCGAGTGTTTTTGCAACTAGATCAAACTGAAATGTGAAATTAGCAGTTGACACGTCGACCGGATTAATTACACTAAACACGGATTTTTTCAAAAGTGGAGCTTATTCAGTGTGTTTTTTTACGGACATAGAACAAGAGTTCAGAAACCATAATTGGCTGAGTGAACGAGCAATATTAGCGGCCAAAAACAAAGGTGATCTCAATGCAACCATTCAGAATTTTCTTCGAGGGAGTTGTTTTCTTACAACTGAGTTGACACAGTGACAATCCAGGATGACGTAGTCAACTATCCCACTGAGTTTTTAAATTCCCTGGACCACCCCACAATTTACAGTTAAAAGTAGGATCTGTTCTGATTATGCTGCGTAACGTCAATCAACCTCGACGACGGTGCAATGGACCAAGACTGCCTGTAAAAAAGCTAATGAATAACGTCATGGAGGCCAAGATCATCAATTCAAAATACAAAGGAGAGGATATCTTGATGCCGCGTATACCGATGATTCCAACGGATTTGCCATTAGATTTTAAGCGTCTACAATTTCCTGCCCGGCTGGCCTTTGCGATGACCATAGATAAATCGTAAGGCCATTCGTTGAAAACCATTATTTTTATATATTTTTACGCCCGCAGAAAAAGACAACAAATATAGTATAAGTGTATAACTATGTTGCATTTATCTAACGTAGATACAGATTGTGTAGGTGCTACGAAGTTCGCCGGGTCATCTAGTTTGAAATATTTTTTATTTAGCTCCAAAACTAACGCTACCTATCATACAACCTTTATGCGAACTTTTATTTATATCGAAAACGGCTATAACAATTTTGATCAAAAAATGAGTGTGCTATTCTGGACATGTATGAAGTTTTTTATAATACAAACTCTATATACTACTAAAATAAATAAACCAAGTAGAAGACTTAGCACTATTATTGGACTTGTTGATTTATTGATTCAAAATAGCTTTTATGGCCTTTAGTTCCCAAGAAGTAGTTTGGCCTGCATCAGCCTTGGGAGTTCTTTCCAGTTTTTGGAACTTTTGTCTTCCTCCTCTATTTTTATTTCGTTCTTAATCCTTTTTTCTCCTATTCCGCAATTGGGCTCTGGACCCATTAAAGGAGACGTTATGCTTATTTTTGCTAGGGAGCCTCCTCATTTCTTTGAAAACCTACATGTTCAGGTATAAGTGAGACATTATTGTTTTCGCCAAGTTTGATTAGCCTGCCTAAACATTCCCCCACTAACTTTGACGTGATGGCGTATGAGCTTAGTGCTTTGAGTGCGGCTTGGCTATCTGACATAATGACAATATTTTGGTTTTGGTAATTCTTTTCGAGATTTCGATCTGTCCATTCCGCTGTGCCATTGAATTCCGCCCGGAAAATGCTAGTGGATTGTCCCATTGGTATGAAAAGTATACCACTTATTGGCATTGTCTTTGAGTGTGTAGTTTCCTGATTCACATACCCAATCTTTTTTGCAACTTATAATTTCTTGTGTTATAATTTTTTACAAAATTGTATTTTGTAATCATTCCATCCCTTGGAATGTCAATAAGGTTAGTTACTGCCGACTTTAAAATGCAGTCTTCCTTATATCGGGTTTTTCAATAAGAGCGCCACAAAAGTTTTTTTAAATAAAACAAAAACGGTTTGGAATATCAATGAAATTCTTTATTTCTATGAAAGTACGTTCGATGCCATTATGTATGGAACTCGATTTCTTTTGCATGGCCACCACGGGCATGCTTGCAGAAGTCCAGACGCTGAACCCAATTTTCGACGGTTTTCAAAATTTTCGCAAAATTCGCCACAACGACGTCACAGAGATGCCCAACGCTTGAGAACGACGTGTGAGAGACACATTTGGGCTTTCTGCAACTGAAGCCTCAGCGGCAGCAATATTCTCGACACTACGGTCACTTCTTTATCTCACTGGCACGGGAACATTCTGTACTGTGCCTGTGGATTAAAATTTTTCCACTAAACGCTCAATTGTTGATCTGCTAGGACGATTACGACGACCATAAATTGGACGTAGCGCTCTTAACGTTGAGGCCACTGACTCCGAATTTCGATAGTAAATTTTAATAATTTCGACTCATTGTTGGCTCGTATATCTTTCCATCATGAAATGGCAAACCTTACTGAAGAGAAATGTCAAAAGAGCGGCAAGAAATATGGCGTCGTTTGCTGTCCCTGTCGCTCTACTTTTGTAGCGTCCCTGTTGAAAAACCCTTTACATTTGCGGACCTTTTCCTTTCTTTGGCAAGTCTCATGATGCCTCCTTTCTCTGTTAATATTTCTTCGCCAGCTAACCGAAAGGGTTTCATGTGTGGCACAAGTATTTGCTTGGTTAATGGTATTATAGTCGTTTTAGAAGGGTTAATTGATAATCCTATAGATAGGCACCATTTGCTTGTAATAGTTATTCCTCTCTGGATGATATCACAGAGAGTTTCTTCAAACTTCTCTATACTTCATCCAACAAAAATATGCAGTACACGTCTTATGGGAGTGCTTTTTAAAAATCAGTAGCGTGCTATATTTTTGCACCATACTAAATTGAAACAACTCCTCCATAAAAAAGTGTTTGTGCTCCCATAAATTTTCGATTGCATCTACCGCAGGCCCGACGTTCTATTGACTGCATCTGAGTGTGCGTGCACTGAATTGCTGTGGCCTATGGCTGTTGATTCAATTTCAACCCCCATTAAATATTGATGTGCGTTCAGAATTACCCTTGTTCATTTCGTAACTTGTTCAGTTTTTTTTTCCTTGGGTTTCTGTTGAGGTGCTTTTGATTTTAGAGCTTTAAAATTAACACTATTATAACCCTGTGAGAGCTTTAGTGAAGGACAGATTTATGCAATTCACTGTAGCCAGAATGCGAAGCAAACGTCCTATCTTGCCCACACTGAATATTTTTGTTAGACAGAGTATAGGGATGTAATCATGATATCATCAGCGAAACCGATGCAGCGTATACACTGATTTTCTAAGAGTTTATCCACTAGAAGACTCCACAGCAAGGGTGATATTAATAAATAAATAAATAAATTTGTTTGCAATTTCCGTATTTTTTTCGGAATTAAATCAACCTACACATGTATATATTTCTTGTATTAAAATTGTATGATACATTGATTTGCTAATATATGTAGATGTTACAGGAGATACTCGTATAGTAGAATCGAGTTACATAGCTGGGCTCCAGAGCGATACTTCGCAATTTTATTAGTTTTTTAGTTTTGTGTTTTCTTAAAGTCTGCTCCATAGCCGCGAGAAATGTGGGTGTAATTTTTTCCCCTTTAATCAGATCAACATGAAGTAATATTTTTAATATCATTCTTTATTTTTAATAGTTTCTTTTTATTCTTGTTATCACTGTTTAGAATTCTTAAAAGATAGGTAGTTAGTCTTACATGATTATATGTAAAATAATTCCATATTAATTAGGTATTATTTTGTATGAAAATGAGATTACATAATTTTGTTAAGATTTAAGGGTCATCAAAAATTATTTTGCACGCAATATTGCAATATAAAATCAAGTATACATAATATATTTTATTGAATAAAATTGTACTTTTCAGTCTGGCACTGTACATATGTATATACGATGTATGTAGTTCAGGGATACCCCCGGATTTGTCCAAATATTTATTTTAGTAAAAAATTGTTCATGTCAATGCTGCCTCCTCAACAGTACCAAAAAAAAAATGTAGGAAAAAGTCCCAGAGAATTATTACGTTTTTCCAAACAAAATCCGGTTCAATTTTCAAAGGCCCGATTATATACATATGTATGTGCATTTAGCTTTTTAAAGTTATTTTATTAAATTTAATTAATGAAGTCAGATTTCTTGCTATTTTGAGCCAGCATTATAATATCTTCTTCATCGCTTTCTGCTTCATCTTCAGTGTTAAAAACTTGCAGATCTTCATCATAATAAGGTTTTAAAGTCATATTTTCTGTAAGAGAATAATATAATTAGAAAATATTATACACAAAAACTTATTAATTGAGAACACAAACTTTTTATTGGAGAACGGAATAGCTCGGTTTCGCCCTGTTCGTCGTCATCGAAAAGTGTTTTTGCCTTTTGGGGAAGAAGTGAAAAGCTGTAGTACCTCTTAACACGACTTCTTCTTGCATGTATGCATTGAATTAAAAAGGCACAAGCAACGACAGTCAAAACCAGCACAACTCCAGTCGTAGAAATGAAGACCAAGCGTGGAACACCCATTACGCGTTCATCTTTTTTCAAATGGAAAATGATTTTGCTATTTTTCTCCCTTACTTGTAAGATTCGCGAAGAAGCATAATGACCCGTTGACTCAACCTCAACTGTTAAACCACCTAAGGGTATGTTGTGCAAAATGTATTCTCCATTGCTGTCCGTCAAATTGGTATACGCTTTATTTTTGCTTTTCGTATATATTTTAGCATTCTTGATAGGGCGATTATTTAAGTCCAGCACAAATCCTAGAAGATCGAAAAAAGATGTACATATACATACATATATGAAAAAAAATTGCAGGTACATATGTATTATTCAAATAACCCCTTAATTGTAAAATGCTAGTAAGGCGCTTATCATTAGAAACATCATTGAAAATTTTTTTATTTTGAGTCGGTTAGATTTTCAAAATTTGGCCAAAATTCTAGGACTAAGAGATTAAGAGATTACCTCAGACAATTCAAAATAAGAAAATATATTTGATTCTATATCCAGATCTTGGCTGACACTGAGCAACAAAGATCTGTTTCGGACCGAAAGGATAGCTTTTTTGTCATCTAAGATAGAGTGTTCAAATTTTACACGAATACAAAATAGTATGTTAGGTTTCTAATGAAAGCATTTTTAATAATAATAAAACAGAATAAAAAAATAAATATGAAAACTTGAAAATTGGCGATTCTTTTAGTTTTAACTTTAAAATACCTTAAAATTATTAAAAAATAAATGAAATATTACCTACTTAAATAGCAAAAATACATGAAATGTTACCTACTTAAATTTTTAACCTATTAAAGAAATAAAGGGTGTATTTTAAGAAGCGAATAACTTTAATTCCTTTAAATCCCTGAAATTGGGTTTAGCAGGGTATTATCTGGAGATACGCTAAATTTCCATAAAGTGAATGGGTGCAAGTTTAAGTGTTGAGAAAGATGACGAATTGACACATTTCGGTCATCCAAGTAACGTCTGATGCCTTTCTCGAATTGAACCATATTTTTCAAAATAAATTAGAATAATTTGCAAGCGTTGCTCCGACGTGAGTCTATTCAATTCTATTCTATTGCCAAACTAACCACAACACAAACGAAAACTTTTAAATCTGGTGTCATATAAAACAGTGTTGCAAGTTTGAAGGTATCCGCCTCTACATTGTCAGTACCAAATGTCACAAAATGTGACCTAAAAAATTGTAAACCGATTTTCTTATTATCAGTTTTTACCAATTTTTTCCAAAAAAATTATTACTTAAAGAATATTTTTTTTTTCACATTTCTGTTAAATATAAAATTCTTAGTAAATCACAATTCGGATTCATAAAGGGAAAAAGATAAAATTAACAAAACGGCTGCCCTGCTCTGTAGATAGTATATCAAACAAGCTAAAGCTTAAAAAGTGATCGTCATAACTGCAATGAATCTTTTTCCGAATTTAAACACATAGGAGTTACTTAAATCGCGAATCGTTTGTTTCTAAAAAAAATATTTAAAATTCTGGTTGTGTTGAATGGCTATGTTACTGTTAAAATCTAGTTCAATTGTAGTTGGTTTACTGACAACATTCAACACTGGTATCTCAAATTGCAGATTATATATAATTTCAAGTCATAATTCATATTAAGGAAAATATTATAATTTAACTTTTAAGGTTTTCGCGGTTGGTACGAGTAACACATGACATTTTTTAATTTTTCGGATTAGCCGCGTTATATATACAAAAGTATTTAGCGAGTGCAATACAGTACTCACCCGTCACCCCCAACGTTTCGCT
This sequence comes from Chrysotoxum bicinctum, assembly GCA_911387755.1. NCBI lineage: Eukaryota > Metazoa > Arthropoda > Insecta > Diptera > Syrphidae > Chrysotoxum > Chrysotoxum bicinctum. The sequence continues at coordinate 87,647,338 of OU426990.1, read as the reverse complement.
ACAAATTTCATTGAGCGTGGTCAGCGGGAAACTGCCAGTTGGATGTTATATGCGATTTTGGCTACGCAGATTGTAGCGGTGCCAAAGAGGTTCTATCTCTTACTGTTGATTTGTCGCAAATTGAGAGAAAACCGTGCTCACTATATCCCTGTTGGTGTGAAAAGTTAATTGCATCGACCTTGAGAAGTTGATGATGGTACCACGTTCGCGACAACTTGAAACTGTCGTCTCGATTAAAATTACGGTGGCGTTTAATATCAATAGCTTCGCGGACCAGACGAGGGATGTAGTGAGGCTCGTTAGCTAGAACCCTAGCTTGATCGAAGTGAATCAGTGGTGTTCGTCTGTATGGTCCATTATACGTTCACATATGGCGAACTTTTCCCTTTGTTTTTTGCTTACAGCTCTCAACTTGCGACAAATCAACAGCAAGAGATAGAACCTTTTAGGCACTGCTAAAATCTGCGCATCCGAAATCGCGTATAATATCCAACTGGCAGTTTCCCGTTGTCCATGCTCAATGAAATTTGTAGCGAAACGTTCGGGATGAGTACTGTGTACTCGCTTAATATTTTTGTATATGCATACATATAACGCGGCTAATACGAAAAATATTTCGGTTTAAGTGGAGCGATTGAATTTAATTCAATTGAAAGCTCAAGTGACCTTTGTATAAAACTTTGGTAATTTTATACTTTCGCGGTCCCCTCGTTTTTTGGCTCTAGAAAATCGAAAAATCACCCGATTTCGATGATTTTTTTTTAAATCTTCATTTTTATGAAAAAAAAATATAAGAAATATCTCACTTGAAGATTTCATAAGGTTTTTTGACTTTAAATGTGGTCATAAACGCACTTCTTTTAATAGAATCGTTCATAACTTTTTTCGTTTGTTACTAACCGACAAAATGGATAGATATCTTGCATTAATAAATTATTTATATTTTTCAAACGCTCTAACAGTTATACGGTATTGGACGCAATGTGGTACATTTATTTATTGGATTTGAACATTATACAATCCAATTTTAAATGTATTTAATTTCCAATATGCATACAATCATAATAAAATGAATAATAATGGAAATCAGCTGGGGTTTGCTTTCGTGTATAATAACCAGAGTTTTAAATTTGTGACTTTTGTTGGTAGTATATTTGACAGAAAATAATTTATAAATAAGAGTTTTTTTGACGTGGCGTAAATCCATAATAAGTGTTTCGAGTATTAGTGAAAACTAATAAATAAGGCTGAAAGGATATAGGGTAAGACACCCAGTGACCGACACCATAACTTTTCTTTCGCTGGATCGATTTTAATGATTTTTGTATATTATTATAACTGTTAATAATTTCTTTTATAATAAGGGTATTCATGTAACGAGATAATTTTCCGCTTTGTAGAAAGATATAACTTTTCGCAGCATGTTTTCATGAACACCCCCTAAGAAATAGTACTTGCGTAAATGTGGGAAATATTTTGTGAAATGTCAAATTAAAAGTCAGAATCCATACTTCTTTAGTTTACGAGGTTTATTTCTGCACTTTCCGCAGCAAATTTGTGAGATAATTTTATGCGATTTGCAGAAACTTTTTCCCATACAAATTTTGACAGCTCGTTTCTGCAGATATAAAATTATCTGGTTTACGAGGTTTACGAGGGTTTTCCGCGCTTACATGAATACCCCTAATATTTAAGAAATAATTATGTACGAAATTCCAAAAATAAATAAAACACAAAATCGTAACAGCTTACCAGTTTTTTAGTTACGGACACCTTTTTTTCAGTAACCGACACCCGTAAAATACTAGTTATGGACACCCTTTTTCTGTAGCTTTTCAAACTAAACTACGAGGATAAGAGGAGTTTTCTGCAACAAGCTTACATAAACTCGTCAAACGTTAAAATCGAATATTTAAAACATTTAATTTGACATTTCAATTGTCAATGGGGATTACCATACATCCTGACTCGTCGCGTCGCTTATCTTATCTTGTATTCCAGCAGTAAAATTTATTTCGCTTAGGTACCATCATTCCGTCAGCTGTTCTTTTATCGTTTTATTGAACGCTGATTGTTTCAAAGTGGAATTTTTTTTTCATCTTTTAACTTGAGCTTGATTTTGATAGGTTTTATCAAAATTTGTGGCTTATAAGAATTTGTGGTTCGTCAAAAATTTATGCGAAAACTTCTATTTTTAATTTGTTTTTCACTAAAAGCGATATTTCACCAAAAAAAATACCGAAATAAAAACAGAATATATTTGACTTGGAAGGTTTTTCAAAATACTATAATTTTTGTCTAATATATAAAATAAATAAATATTAAGACACATAAAAACAAAAAGATACATCTGCCTTGGTACATGGAAAGAAAAATGTTAATGTATTTTTCTGTTTTTGCATATGTACAATAGACTGGGCCAAAAAAATTGACTATTTTTTTTTTTGAAAGATATATCGAGAATATCATTCAGAATGACAAAAAAAAATTTTCGTAAAAGTTTGAGCCCTTAATATCAATTTTAAGAGGGCTATCATCGCTAATTTTGATTTTTAGTCATAATTTCATGTTTTGCGTCAGAACTGACAAAACATTGAAGTAAAAAAAATTCATTTTGACTTACTTTTATATAAAATTAAATTCCCTACAAAAAAGATCTGATTGAAAATTTTCGTCAGACAAGCCGTTTTTGAGTAATTAAGCTTAATAAATTGTTATTTTTCTTCGATTTTACTTTTTTAATTTGGAATTTTGTAACTAACGAAAAAAACAATTTATTAAGCTTAATTACTCAAAAACGGCTTGTCTGACGAAAATTTTCAATCAGACCTTTTTTGTAGGGAATTTAATTTTATATAAAAGTAAGTCAAAATGAATTTTTTTTACTTCAATGTTTTGTCAGTTCTGACGCAAAACATGAAATTATGACCAAAAATCAAAATTAGCGATGATAGCCCTCTTAAAATTGATATTAAGGGCTCAAACTTTTACGAAAATTTTTTTTGTCATTCTGAATGATATTCTCGATATATCTTTCAAAAAAAAAATAGTCAATTTTTTTGGCCCAGTCTAGTATACAATGTAGACTATGATGTCGACAATGTAGACAATGTACACAATGAAGACAAAACATGCCAAGCGTGTAGACAATTCAACAAGACCAATACGATGGTGTCCGTAACTAACATCCTCAAAAACTTCTAATCGCGCCAGTAATAGACACCCCTGTCGGTCACTGAATTTATTGAACATTACATTTTAGTTATGAACGCCCCACGTTAAATTAAGTTATTTTATTATTTTAATAACAAAAAATTAACAAATAGATCCACTAATTATTGTTTTGAAATAATATGCAGTGTCCCATATATAAGAAACACGGATAAATTAATAAGATACTGATTTATACTCAAGTGTTTCTTAAGGAATTCACAAGTTTTCTTTGATTTAAAGAGGTTCTTAACTTACATATTTTATTACACGTCAACGATTGACAACAAAGTATCAATTGAAGTCTTTTGTTATAACATTTGCACGTCTAAACACGTCAAAAATAGCCTCGGTAATATCCAGTAACAGGAAACCTTAATAAAATGAAAAAACAGTGATAGGTGACCATAACTGAAAGGGGGTCGGTCACTAGGTAGTTTACCCTATCTAAGTACAAAAATTAATCTTAAAAGAGCATTACATGGGATGGTTCAGTCCACAGTGGGGAAAATAATAATAAAAAAAAAAAAAACCTTTTTGAAAAAGGTTGCCACAAATAAACAAATAACAAAATAAATTGTAGGTTGCCCCTTTGACTTTCATGTTTCCGACATTTGAAATTATTAAGTCCGTTCCCCAGATTTGGTTTTGTTTGTTTTGTTAATTTTCACGAACTGTCATGATTTAAATGTAAAAATCGGAATGCTTTCGACAAGGTCAAGTAAAAATTTTTATATTTTAATTTAAAATTCTGAAATATCGCAACAGACAACACAAACTAATAATCTGAAACTTCAGACTTTAAAAGATGACAGTTGATATGTCAAAATAAAATTTAAAATGTTTTTAAGTGACCTTCAAACGCGGTGGATGACGTTTAAGTTAAGAATCCTTTAAGTAACGTTACTTAAATGTGAGAATTGATTTTATATAAGTAGATACCGATTTTATACTTAATAGCTGTTTGGAGGTATTTTAAAGTTAAGCACCCTTTACATTTTTTTTATAGTTTCGGCTGTAAATGTTTAGCAAATTGCTAACTAGTAAAATACTAAGCCCCTAGCAATAAGTTGTTTAAAATTTTGCCTCAACCAGTCGCGCATTTTATTCTTTACACTACCGAACCGACACCATTTGCAAAATAAACCATTAAAACAAATCCAGATAGTAATCAGAGGTTCACAATTCACATGTTATTATTGCATTGATGAGTTAAAGGACTACCCAGATAAGATCACTTGGATAATACGACACAGCTACTAAGTATTAAACTCATAAATACATATCTATTAATTCTCGTTTTTCTTCTCTCATGCCTTTAATATCATAAATCTGAAAACAATAATAAAAGCGCTACGGCAAAATATTTAAGCAAACCTAACTGAAAAAAAAACTCTGGGGCATGTTTTAAAAAAATCCAATAATCATAAATGCGGTTTACTTTGTTAAAAGATATTTCGTAACTTACCAGAAATATTACCAAGCGTATTCATATTTATCTCATTGAACTCAGCTTTGCCCGTTACGAAATCATTTGGAATTAGTGTTACCACCTCTAAGTCAACTAACTGACCATTTATAACGCTTACATGAAGCTGTTTTGTTTGATGATCCTTACAAGAGACTTCTAGATCATATTCACCAGGAGAAAGAATTATCTTGAAATGAGCAAGATTTTTGCTAACGTTATAGATTTCTTCAAATTCTTTAATTTTAACGAAAGCATTTCGTAGAGGTTGACCGCTCTCCGACAATACACGTCCTCTTATTCCAACGTCTATTAAATGTATAAAATTCATTATTTTCTCAATGTTTTGCCTCCACACGGATGCTAGTTGATCTTGAACCGGCATACGACAGCAGGAAATGCCAAGACTAAATAACGGTACACGATGCATTTTATAAAGAAGATTTGTTATTCGTTGGGTGTAGTCTTTTTGAGATGAGCGTATTGATGTTAGAGGGCATTTTGTTCGTGAGTAAGGTATTTCTTTTTTTTCTATCAGGCGAGCAAAGTTTTCATAGAGTGGATGCTGTGGGTACCTTTAAAATGTATTAAAAAGACAATGTAATGATTAAACATTATAAAGAAAAATGCTTACATCAAATCGGAATTTCCTGCGGTAAAAGATAAAATCAAATCAAAATTTCCTATATCTATCATTTGCAAGAATAAATCTTTGAGTTTTTCGGATTCTGGATCGAGAATTCTCTGTGCCAATTCATTACCGATGACGGGGTCGCATATGGTATTGCTGGAAAAGAACGTTAAACCTTGAACATAAATTGTAAGAACTTGTACTAACTTGTTTTCGAAAATGTTTAAGATTTCTTCAAAATTTTCCATAATTGGCAATAAATGAATGACGCTGTTATTCAAAATTTTTAATATCGGCGGTTCTTGAATTCGGTAACCTTCAGTTAGATGTCTTCCTAGATTTACAAGCATCTCCCTACCCAAAGGCGAAGTAGCATCAAACAATGAGCTTAATACAAGGATTTTGTATTTTGTTTCTTCTGGTGAGCCAACCTTTACAAGAAGAAACATTATTCCTCAAGAATATGTACATATATAGAATGGGGTAGTAATTATTGGTACATCATATATATTTTTGTTCTAGAATTTTATCAGCTTTAAAAAGATTTATCTGACTTATATGAGGTTCTAATAGTTACTAACGCCCTTGTCGCATTTTACCTCACTAGTAATTTTAAGCCCATTGTAATTGAAGTCAGTTTCAGTGTCGCCATGTAAGAAACTTACAAAACCAACATTTTTTGTTTCCATCTCTGCCATTAGATTCTTTATTTCTTGATTGGAATGATACCGAGTATGAACAACATTTTCTATGATTCTATAATCATAAGCTGAAGCCCAATGTTGAGGATCATCACGCATTAATGCTATATCCAGCCGTAAGCCACAAGGTCCATCATCCAAAATAATAAATTCTTCGTGGTGTAGTTCAAAGCTGTTTAAAAATATGTTTCTTATCTTAAAAATATAAAACAAATAAATAATACCCTTCAGCTATAACAGTTATGTTGTGCTTTCCACGATTTACTAGTTTCCAATAATCACCCTGTACATCACTGTATGAAGCGTGGGTTGCATTATCAAGTAATATTATAGCTTTTGACACTGGAGTACCGATTGAACTTCGTATGTATCCATGAATTGCACATTGAACTTGCTCAATAAACTGAAGTAGGGGTTCTCGATTTTCTTCCCAATACTTCGCTAAATCGGATGCAACTGGAAATTTGTCACAACCTAATTCAAGAGTTAGCTCAAGCACTCCAGCACGAACATAATTCCAATCCTGCATTCCTCCAGTTACGCTATACCATTGGGCGCCGTTGGTTATTCCACCGGGGAACTTTTCGTTTTTGAAAAGTGGGCATGGTTTACCCAAGTGCATTGTTGGATGTGCCTAGAAGATAACAATAGTCATTTAGTAAAAAAAAGAATTTTGTGAAATGATTGAATATTGCGCTCACATTGGAATAAACTGTAGCCAAGTGCTTAAACAACAAGTTGTCATCAGTTGGATTAGACTTTCGGCTCGCCATTACAATCCTAAGTTTGTTCAAATGGTCTTGAAAGTCGTTCGAATTATCATCGAAAGGGTAGTTGGCTACAAGTGAGCCGCCGTGAAGATTTGCCGATAATACAAATGGTATTGAAAGCGTCCAGTTCATAACAGCTTTAACCTCAGGTTCTTGTTTTTGATTAAAGGAATCAGTACCATACTGATCAGGAAAGTTTCTGTTTAAGTCAATATCGTTGAAATTCGCTCTGCCAATAGCACTTATTTTATCACCTGAAAATAATTTTGAATGTTGATTAAAGATATACTCGTAAAACTGGAGTCCCAGATATTTATGTGGTATTACAAAAAGTTTTGGTTTCAGACGTTTGTAAAAGACTAATGCTAGTGGCGTTCAGTTTATACAACATATACTGTTGTTCGATAGTTGGATTAGCTGCTAACTGCATAGATTTTATTCAGAAAATGGACGGTAACAAAATGGTGTGTCAGAAATTTAACGAATGCGGATTTCTTACTACACATCACAATCACTAGAAATGGAATAAATCTGCCTTAAAATTATTTGACATTAATAAGTTTGTTGAGATATTTGTTTGCAAGCTAAAGTTTTGAGTCCTTATAAGAATTAACCATTCATTTTCAGATTTCATTATTATTCTGAATTTTTATCGGGCGCTATATATGCCGAAACATCCTCAGAATATTAACGGGTTTCCTCACTGGTCACTGTAAACTTAAAAGACACCGTAGGTTTTTTGGCCTGTTGACCAGTTCTTCATACAAATTTTGTAATTCTGACAAGGAAAAGACAGAACATATATTATAGTTAGATCTGATGCACTCGTGCATCTAAGAATTTCTTACGTAGGCTACATGTAATAAAATAAAAAAAATAATAAAACAATTTTTTTATGAATCTTTTAGAAAATGTTGAAAACCTGTTACGTACCAAATATAAAAATAATCGTACATGTGGTTTTACATGTTATTAAATGTATACCCCTTCTAAGTGGTTTCGATTTACAAATCAACTACAAGAATGTCTTAACTCAACGTGGCACAGAAGCATTAAACGAACTCCGTTTGAGTTACTCTTCGGGGTAAAGATGCGTAGGGTTGAAAACATCGACCTTGCTGAAGCTGTAAACGAAGAAATTCGGCAAGCTTTTCAAGAATCGCGTGAAAATTCACGCGAAGCGGCTAAGTCTTCTATTAAGGCAATACAAGATGAAAATCGCAGAACATTCGATAAAAGGCGAAAATTAGCTACTAAATATAAACTTAATTATGTAGTTGCTATCAAAAAAACACAATTTGGTACTAATCAAAAAATTTCTCGCAAATTTCTAGGTCCTTACGTAGTGACGAAAGTTTCTCCAAATGACAGATACGATGTGCAAAGGGTTGGCACACATGATGGACCTCGCAATACAACATCCAGTGCAGATAATATGAAGCCTTGGGGTGATAAATCCAATCCCTATGACTCCATGACAGAAGATGAATCTAGTGACGATGATGCTAGTGAAATTGAGGATCCTAATGAAGTTTCCGATGTAGGTCCATAAATCAAAATGAATATCTAATCTCCACCAAGCTATGACTAAAAGATCTACCTAAATAAGGAAAGATGCAGAATTCCCAAGACGATTTTCCCGATTCTCAGATGACAACAGATATAAACATTTCTATGATTACGACGAGTGACAAAAGACGTGCCGAATGCTACTCAAAGACGATTCTCAAGACGGTTTCACGAGGACGCGAAATATACAAGATGGCCGATTGTAGGATACCAAGTTTCGTAGCACAAATTTCTTTGAAGTCAGTATCACCCTGTAAAATACAACAAACCAGAATTGAAACGCTGTTGTAACTAAACCCAACTGATGATTACGACGAAAGTCGACCGAGAGAGATAACGAAGCAGCCGTAGGACGAAGACGTTTCATTTAACCTTATAGATTGGTTAACTTTAATAATTTAATATACTTTTTTCCACTACTTGTTTAACTTTAAATACTAATTATTGAATTTAATAAGAATTAAAACAATATTGAGCTTTTATTTTCCACATGTATGTATGTACATATCTTAATATATAAAACAAAGTCGGGTTTGTTCGAACACTTATAACTCGAGAACGGCTGGACCGATTTTCATGAGCGAAACGCACCTTGGAGTTGAGGTCACTTGAGCTTTTAATTGAATTTAATTCAATCATTCCACTCAAACAGAGATAATTCTCTTACATTCATTGATAAATAAGTAACTATTAAAAACATTGGAAAATTGACGAAAAAATAAAATAAAAGAGAAAACATTTTCCCATACATTTTCCCATACATATTTATGGGTTTGGTAGCTGTCAAACATAAAGGAAACGATTTGGTGGTCGACAACAGTTGGATCGTTTCATATTCGCCAATTCTTTCAAAAACATTCAAGGCATATTGTAACGTTGAGTATTGCAATTCGGTGAAGTCCGTTAAATTTATTATTAAACATGTCACTAAAGGCGGCGATATGGCCGTTTTTGGCATCGAAACATCCAATACAGAAGATGAAATTAGGCGCTATAAAGTTGGTAGATACATATGTGAACTGCAATAAGGCAATTTGACATACATATGTATGTATATTCTCATTCTCTATTCACGAACGTCATCCCGCTGTTGTACATTTGGCGGTGCATCTGAAGAACAGTCAAAGAGTATGTTTCACAGCGTTGAAACCTGCTCGACGTACTGAAACACCTCCAGCGACAACATTAACCAATTTCTTTACGACTTGCCAAAGCGATCCGTTCGCACGAAAGCTGCTTTACTCGGATATGCCATATTTTTATAATTGGAATGCTTTATCCAAAGAAATTTCAAATCATCTTGTTTTTGCGCCTGATAAAAACATATATCACAAGGTTCTTCAATGAAGAGAATTAAACCTATTGCATCGCATGCTGCACAATATGTACATAGTTTAATTCAATCATGTCTAGCTGACAATATATACGACAATAATATACGAGTACTTAATTTTTGTACTTTTTTATTTCCTTTTGTATTATTTTCTTAAGATTATTGCGCTTGATATTTCCAGGGCATTTAATAGAGTTTGGCACCAGGCTCTCTTATCAAAAATGCATGCGTTTGGCATCAACGAAACCCTTATTCGTTGGATTAGAAATTACCTTCTAGATCGTTCAATACATGCTGTATTGGACGGTTTTAAGTCTGATCTTCAAAAAATAAATGCTGGTGTTCCCAAGGCCTCTGTTTTGTCTCCGACTCTCTTCCTCATTTTTATAAATGATCTCTTGTCTGAAACTTCTAATCCACTTCATTGCTTTGCCGACGACTCTACTCTCAGCTTCACGTCCATCTCCTTCGGAAGTGGAATTACAACGGTATCGTATGATAAGCTCATTAAACTCCGATTTATACAGCATTGTTCTTCCATCGAACAAACCGAAAAGCTCTCAGTACTCGGTATGTTTGTTAACGACGATCTTCGTTGGAATGATCACATACTCGAGACCGCCAAGAATGCTGCTAAATGCTTAGGATTTCTATATCGATGTAAGAAATTTTTCACACCTTCTGATCTGGCTACCATTTATAAGGCGTTTATACGTCCAATACTCGAGTATAATTTACACCTTTGGGCAGGCGCTGCTCAATCTTCTCTCCATTTATTGGATAGAATTTAGAACAGAGCGTTAAAATTGATTGGAAATAGAGCTATCATGGATTCATTCCCATCTCTTGAACACCGTCGGAATGTTTCATGTATTTCCCTGTTTTATCGCTTCTTTCACAAGCAATGCTCACTCGAAGTAGCCAGTTGCATTCCTCCCCTTTATCAATTCACCCGTGATACCCGCTTCGCTAACAATGGTTATCAGTTCACCCTTGAGCCTAACTTTGGTCGTACCTTCAAATATAGAGATTCGTTTTTTAGTAGCACAACACGATTTTGGAATAACTTACCCGACACAGTTTTCCCTTGCCATTTCAATTTGCAAACATTCAAGACCAATGTTCATCGACACCTCCTTTCTCTCCCCTCCTAATTTCCCCCTCGCCCGTGCTGTGTTTAAAACATTAGAAGGGTCTCGTAACATACCCTTGAGCGCGAGTGAATTATAAACAAACAAAAAAAAAACAAAAAAAAAATAAAGAACTGTACTTAATATTTATTTTGTATCATTGTATTACTTTCATAAAATCGTAAATTAAGTTCAGATAATCTGTAACACGCCATTCATTGACTGTTAGGCGGTACGACGTTCGCCGGGTCAGCTAGTATATTATATAATGCATATCTTTAAATAAAAAAATCGAAAATTTCAATATACATTACTATTCAAAGTCTAAAAACTTAAAAAGCATATCGATCGAAACAAGTTGTACCGTTTAAAAAAAAAAATGAAAACAAAAACAAAAACGACTTCAGGACGCCGCACAAGCAAAATTGGGGTGCTTTTCTAAACGCTCCGAAGCCCGGTCAGCGAATAAACGGCATTTTCTATTGTCATGAACTTTGAGCTCCTGAGTGAGTTAGATCTTGTACGGGTACGGCCCAAGCCCTGATCCAAAATTCGCCTTGGGTTGTGCTCTACTCTTCCACGGACCGTGGCCTTTTCCCGGCCAATCATACATTCCTTTGACATATGAATGTTTGCTAATTGATTACCGAACCGATGCGGTGGTTGGCCACCAAACCTTGAAGAGACCACTGTGAAAGGCCACCATGCCTGCCGTTAATGGGCGCAAAGCACGCAACATTCATTTTGATCATAAAGTTTTATCATTTGGACGTGCTGTTCAATCGTGTTCCTAGTCATGGTGTTTTCGTGAATGATTCCGCGCCAATTGAAAAACCCTTTATAAATGACGTTATGGAGTTCTTCAAACTTTACGGCCTAATTAAAGACATTAAAGACAAAATTAATCCTTTTTTTTAGAATTCACATGTGATCAAGGGTTTATTGAGACATAAACATGGAACGGGCGATAGGGAAATTAGGGAGGAAGAGAAGGAAGGTTCGATGAACATTAGTCTTAAATGTTTGGAAATTTAAATGCCGAGTAAATTATTCCATAATTATGTTGTGCGATTAAAAAAAGAATTCTTTTGTTTTTAACGGTACGTCCAAAATTTTGATCGAGAGTGAACTGTCTAGCATTCCTTGCAAAACGGGTAGGTATCACGAGTAAACAGATTGTGGTTGAGGGGAGGAATGCAACTGACTGCATAATTGAGTAGTACGTTGTGTTGGGTGGAAGATGAAAGGTGATGACAATACCTCTGTATTATATTGCTTTTCACCCCACATCTGCCCGCCATACATCCAAATCGATTTAGCCACTGTCCGAAAACTCTAAATTTACAACTGTATATTTTTGTTAACAAAAAACCTTTTGTTTTTATAGCTGTTTTGACATTCGCTAAATTTTTATTTAAGATATTTCTCCATATTCAAATTCGGCGATACAACAACAGCAAGTTATATAACTCCTTAACAACCTCAATTCCTTCACCCATAAATGTCCATTGTTCGTCGCTGTGAAATCGTCCACTGACGACATTCTTAAAAATCATAATATTAGATAAAGACAGATTGACCTCCAGATTCCATCTGCTTTAGTAATCCGCGAGCTTATTTCTCATAAGCTCTTATGAATTAGGAGTGTGCGCCAACAGGTAAATATCATCGGCTAACAGTCACTCTTTGACATCAAAACAATGATGGAATTAACGCATACCCCTGACTTGCATTAAATTTTGTTGGAAATTACGCTGCAGTATCTTCTTACTGTTACGAATTTTCTAGACACTACCGTCTGAAACAGGTTATGGAATAGGGATTGGTGATTCATCGTATGGAAAGCTGCCTTAAAGTATATGGTTACTTTTTATTTTGCAGAAATGAGTAGACAATGTTTCTTAAGAAATGTATGTTCTACCGTAGAGTGTCGTGTTCTAGATTTTTTACAAAGCATTGAGAAAAGAGAAGCCACGATAGTTTCTTGGATCAGCTTTATCTCCTTTCTTGTGAATCAGAAAGATGAGTGACTCTTTTAACTATTTCGAAATAACACCAGTATCCAAGAGGTTGTAGCTTTATCATGTTCTAGCGTCAATAGTACGAGTACTTCAGTGACTTCTGATACCGTTGTCACTGAATGTTGTTATAGTAACCTGGAGCTGAAGAGGTCTCTTAAAATATCAGGTCTTAGTTATGTGTTGATTGTCATTCGCATGTTATTTATGTTGCCTAGAACCCTCAAAGATTAGCTGCACTTCTAAAAGCATAAAGCTTAGTTTTCGTAATATGATCACTGACAATGTTTGAGAATGCCCGGAATAAAAGGTAATAAAAGTTTTGAAAATATGTGGATAGCACCTTTATAGAATTTGAGAAGTACCAGTTAAAAACAATTGGATTCTATCGACCGATTAAAAAAAGTAAACTTATTTATAAAATTGGAGTTGAATGCAAAACTTAGTAGATACATAATTCTGTACTAGTTCACCGACCTTTTATAAATCCAAGTTATTTGAAAAGTGTATTTTTAACTGAGATTATTTCATCATCATTTTAAAAATAAATAAATTTGGTGGTGCAACAGCTCGTGAACCAGGACCTAGTAAATTACAACTCTCAACCATTCCTGTGTGCGTGTTACCAGGAACAGAGGGGACCTACAATTTTATGCCGATTCCGAACGGCTTATGAGCAGCACTTTCCATGACAAGAGATACTCTTGGAGAATTTGTCAATTCTCGTAAGAGGCAGTACACCCCTGAAAAACGCACTAACCATTATGCCAAGGGGTACCACCATCATCATTTTACCGAAGCAAAAAATGTTCTTGATTTTTGTAAGTTTTGTTTTAAGATTTTTTTGTGTGAGCTGATATAAATAAGAAATCAGTGTAGGGTAAAAATTATGATCAGTAAAGTAGGTATAGGTAAGTCTGTAGGGTGCTTACTATTTTTTACGAACGACATATTTTTTTTATTATATTTTTAAAATATGAAATTCTTAGAGTTGGTAAACTAATATATAGTAAATAGTATAGCTGGATTCCTATAGCCTATACGATCTGTAGAGAGAAGATAGATTTGTAAATGTTTTTGAACTACCCAGACATGCCTATTGAGCGTGGTGCCTGGCTGAAAGTTTTTAATATTTTATTAATATTTCTTAACTAGCGGAACTCGGCGAACGTTGTTTCGCTCTTTATCGTCTATCTGCTTATGATTGTAACTCTTCGTAAGCCATTATAGCCGTGTTTTTTTGGTTATCCGTAGTAAAGTAGGATTTTATATGAAAAACAAATACAACATCCGCAGTAAGATCACTGCCGATACTCGAATAAACGTCAAATCTCTATCCGCAGCAGGATTTCACTTCTCCTTTTATCGGCAGTGAATCCTACTGCGGATGTTGTATTTGTTATTCATATAAAATCCTACTGTACTACGGATAACTTTTCCAAAAAAACACGGCTTATGTATTCCAATCAATCTTTTAACCCCTACGGTTTGCGTTTCGTTAGTTAAATAAATTCAATGGCGCAAAATTTTAAACATTTAAAAGTTGTTCTAAACCAATTTTAGAATGAGAGTCGACTCTAAATATTGTGTATTGCGATTGTGTAAAACGAGAACCGACTTTTTCTTAAATTTAAAGGACATAAACTATGCTTTAACTTTAAAGAGCTCGTCTTACTTTAACTGCAACAAATAGCTACTTTATCTTTTAAAAGTATACTTTATCCATATTCACAATGGTCATTTCATATCAAAGCAAATCGAAGTAAAAATGTTTACTGATGTTTTATTGGATTTTTGTGCTTTGTAAATAGACTGTTGTGTTGCAAATTGTTCGTCTGGCATTCCGGATCAAAAAAGTTGGAAATACAAACAATTTCCATTTGCCATTTGCATTTGACTTTTCACAAATATCAACGAAACAAAAAAAGTGTTGCTAATTATTCGTTTGACATTCCAGGTGGTTCTTTCGGATTACCAAACAAAAACGCTTTTAATTTTAAAAGTGCATCTGGAAGGGTATGTGCTTGTCATTGTGCTTGGTCTACTGGCTTCAGAAATTCCGTCCTAGTCGATGAGCAAGTTGGCACTGGTCTAATTTTTGTCTTCAGACATCTTTCCTAGGCAGCAGTAGGTACCTGTCAAAATCGATTCTTGTCAGTTGAAACTTTTCAACTTTTATTGATATGTATAACTAGCAGTTTATCAGGACATGTTTTATGTCGATTTCCTTTACACACTTGGGATTTCAATCCCGGATCGAAAATTTTTTGTTTGGTGTTTGTGCAAGTACGTGTTTCACGCACGTGTGAATCTTTCTCCAAATAAGGATTTGAAAATTTTGATCAATATTGATTTTTTATGTGTAAAGGAAATCGACATTAGTTTCCCCTATTTTAAGAATGAATACATTATTTTTCCTCAATCAATTAAGAAAAAATATTTTTCTTTTTTGACACACGTATGCAGTTTCTTGTATTTTAATTATGGTTCCTTGACTTTCGCCAATTTTCATAAGTTTTTCAACCTTCTCCGATAAAATTCCTCCTCTCTTATCTATACATTCTTGATAATCCTTTTAATAATATCATTAAAAGGCACGAGTATTATAACTTGGGCGCCGAAACTTGATAACGGTTTTTTGTAGAGGGGTCAAATACAAACATTTTTTACTATGGGAGGGGGGTCTATATCGCCCCGTTTAGGAGGTAGGCGCGATTTTCGATAAAAACGACTTAAATGGAAAAACAAATATTAAAAACCAATGACAATACTTAAAATGCAAAACAATAACGGTTCTTAAAACGATTTAGAATTGACCACAAGAAGAAAATTTAGTTTGACGTTTCACAATTCTGAGAAAAATTGATCCAAACATTTTTGTTTCCGTTTTTTTTTATCGAAATCTTGAGTTTGAATGCAAATTTTTTGAAAACTATTAACATATAATAATTTAAATGTGTGATGAAAGAACAGACTTCTGACTTTTAAAACCGTTATTGTTTTGTATCTTAAGTATTGTCGTTGTTTTGTAATATTTGATTTTCCATTTAAGTCGTTTTTATCGAAAATCGCCCCTACCTCCTAAACGAGGCGAGATAAACCAACCCCCTCCCATAGTGAAAAATTTTTGTATTTTCCCCCTCTACAAAATCCTGTTATCAATTTTTGGCGCCCAAGTTATCGTGCTCTTTCCTATTAATACTTTTGGAAATGTCTTTTTATTTCTTTTAAGTAAATAATTGTAAATTCAATCTAATGATATCGCTTACAGTTTATTAAATGTTTATTAAAATGTTTTATTTGAAATGCAAAAATCACGAGAAACAGCCTAGTTTTCACAAACGTTTCGATTGATTTCCTCAGTTCGGTCCTCTATCTATCCACGTTTTTCAAGCAACCTCACTCAACTTTCCAAACAATTCTTTTCAAAATTGTCCTCTTAAATCTTGCAATTCAAATCTCTGGTGGTCACTTATCTACGCTCTCGAATTTTCAATTATGTACATACTTACATATGTACATACAAACAAACGCTGTGTTGCTGCAACGGTTGCCTCGTGTGTAGCTAGCATATAAAATTATTATTCATTAAAAAGCTGACAACGATATCAAAAATAATAAAATTGAAAGAAATCATATAGCCCCATTTAGACTTTCGTTCTTCATTCGCTGTACGTTGTTCGTTCTTCTCTCAACAACGTACAACGAAGAAGCATTTACATTAATTCAGTTTTGTTTTTCAATTCGTTCTAACAACAAACACATTGTTGGCAGTGGCGGAACTATTAAAAGTTCAGAAAAAAAAAAAGAAGATCTTGTTGGACAAATGGTTGGTTGCTGAAAAGGAAACATTTATAGCATACAAATCTTGTTTTATTTTCTAAACAAGCGCTAGAAGTGATTATAATATCGTGTTTTCTTGCATGTTCCTCTGATTATTATATCTAAAATATTATTATTCATATTTATATCTAAAATATTATTATTCGTACTAGAAAGATAAAACCCATAGACAAAATATTTTGTTTATGTACCTATAGGTACCCCAATTTATAATGAAACCTTCTGATGCTCCATTCTCTAATAAAAAAAAATTACAAAAATGTCCCTACAAGTTGCACGGCACTGCAAAACAATGTTTATTTAATCAGTTTTCGCATTTAAACACACGTTGTCCGGGTAACAACGAACAACGAACACCGAAATTTTCGAACTCCTTTGAATTTGTACGTTCTTCATTCGTTGTTAGTTCGTTGTTCGTTTTTATCAGTTACATTCTTGTTGTTCCGCGTACGAGCAACAACGAACAACGTACACAGAGCACAACACCGAACATCTAAATAAAGCTTATCAAGAACAAACAAAACAATTATATAAAGATAAACAACAAGGTCCTTCGGTCGAATGCTATGAAAATAATGTTAAAAGCAAAGGAACTAAGCAGAAAATTTCAGATGATACACACTTGCTCGTAGACCATATATTTACATATTCGCATTTCCAGTAAAACGACGTAAGTGCAAATTTTGATTTATTAAAAACATAACCGAATTAACACTTAAGCTTCATTTAGACTTTCGTTCTTGTCGTCTGTGTACGTTGTTGTACGTACACGGAACAACGAGAATGTAAATGATAAAAACGAACTAACAACGAATGAAGAACGTACAAATTCAAAGGAGCTCGGAAAATTCCATATTCGCTGTTTGTTGTTACCCCGGCAACGTGTGTTTAAATATGAAAATTGTTTAAATAAACAATGTTTGGCAGTAGCGTGCAACTTGTAGGGACATTTATAAATTTTTTTTATATATGTATATATTTATATGTATATGTACAACTATCACTATATTTCTAATTATCCTTCTAGACCTCGATATTTTCAATGAGGGCACTTAGCTGGTCATTTTGGCAAAGTTGTTATCACAATTATTTGGACTTGGAAAGAACTGCATACTTGATGCACTATTGCTCCCACTAGAGTATGCAAGACTTTCAAATTTGTAAATAACTATAAAAGGCCTATCTAATTATGCTAATTATTTTTTGTTATCAATCACACCCAAAAATTGCTGTGGGCTCTTAGTCTATTCAGTTCATAGTAGCAGACGAACAAAAACAATGAGGAGAATTGAAAAAAAAATACACCTATCTCATGTTCTTTATAATCATTTTTTTTAAACACTTTCATCGTGTACGTTCATATTGATGTTGCATTGATTAAAAAATGTCTGATTTAATGAATTTATCAAAAGAAGTAATTGAGGAGTTTATTGACTTATACAAAAGCTTTCCATGTTTATGGAAAATAAAATCAAAAGAGTATAGTAATCGCGATGAAAAAAAAGAAGCTTATTTAGTTTTAGTTGATAAACTCAAAGAATCAATTCCTAACTGCACAAAAGAGTTGGTGGAAAAAAAATAGATTCCATGAGGGGAAACTTCCGGAAGGAATATAAAAAATTATAGCCTCCCAAAAATTTGGAGTAGGATCGGAAAATATCTATGTACCAACATTATGGTATTATGGCTGAAGTCTTAACTCTTCTATTATATTTGTGTGTGATAAATGTTTTCTTTTCAGTAACCAACCCTTCGTCCAACAGGATCTTCTTTTTTTTTTTTGAACAATTAATAGTGCCGCTACTGCCAACAATGTGTTGTTATACATTTTGTTGTTAAGAACGAACTAAAAACAAAACCGAATCAATGTGAATGCTTCTTCGTTGTTCGTTGTTGAGAGAAGAACGAACAACGAACAACGTACAACGAATGAAGAACGAAAGTCTAAATGGGGCTTTAAGCCTTCGTTTGAAGTGATTGACTTTTTTCACCTACGGGATTCAAAACACAACTGACTGATATTAGTCATTGATGTTCCAATTGTCGTCTACGTGGCGCCTTAAAAAACTTAAAAAAAGTCATCTGTTCGAAAAATGTTAAAATAGTTAAGTTTTAATAGTTTTCTTCTTTGGTCAGTGAAGACATTAGAGGCCTTGGAGCATCAAAGGCAATAGCACTCACCGTTTCAGGCTACTAGAAAGACGATTAAAACGTGATCTTGTATTAAAAAAAAACAATGTTTTTGAGCCATTAATGATCTTATTAAAGCAAATAACATGCATTTAACTAAATGTGTTTCCATATTACTCATCATGCAGTTTTAAACAAGTCTAGAATTGTGACGCTTCTTGTCTTGGAATATCGCTGAATTCAGTACAACTAATAGTGAAAAGTTGCAGGATGTTTTATTGAATTTAATTATACAGACGTATCCGTTGTCATCCTGTAGCCGTAACAACAGATATGACCCAAATGTACTGGACTTGCAACCAGGTCAACCCAGCTCTGTGTGATTTGCAACGAATATTTTTGAGACCATCTCCAGGAAGTGGGATCATGGAATATTGGCTAACTGTTGCGTCTTTTGACATGGCATCGGAAGTGTCGCTCCATCAACAAAAAATGAACATTTGCGTGACGCACTCGAACTTGGTGAATTTAATGATACAACAGTACTTGGACCAATTGTAATTTTTGCAAAAATAATGCAAACAAATCTGGAAAGAAAATATTAGTTGAGGCACGCGTTTACCGGGCAAACTGTATCGCGAAAGGGAACAGTTTCAGTATCAGATGCGATTGATCAAGGAAATTCGGCTTCCCCGATGCATACCAACCGAAATATTTCCATATGAAGACTATTTTGAATGCCGTTTAATTGTCAAGTGTCACTTGTTGCAAAACTTATAACAATAACCTTTAAGAGACTCGAATTATGTGCAGCCCAACTATTGAGTAGGCTCACAAAAATGTTTAAGGCAGCATCAAAATTGTCAGAGATAAATAATTACAACTTTGTGATCAGACACACAAGTACTTTTAGCTTGGCTAGTCAAAGACGCAACGACGATAAAAATATTTGTTAACAAGAGAGATCAAAGATTCATGATTTTGTAACTTTATGGATCACAGTTATGGTCGCAGGAACCGGAATGGCTTTCTGGGCGGGGTGTCTTTTGGTCAGATTTTGAACAAAGCTGATCTGTAGAAACAATAAGAGAGATCGCATCAAGCACATACTCTGCAGATTGAAAGCATGGATACTCTGGTACATTTTTAGTCTATGCCAAAATGAAATGAGCGCGAATTTGGTGTTGACAATTGACATGGCTCAGAAGTTATAGAGTATGGCATAGAATGGCGCAGTGGCGTAGCGTAGGGGGGGGCGGGGGATTGGACGGTCCGCCCCGGGCGGAAGGCCTAGGGGGGCGGCAAAATATCGCCGGTGATGCGGGTAGAGTAGAAATCATATGTTTCATGACAGTTCCGAAACTCTTACGAAACTGAAAGGGAGTGTTCCGAAACATATGATATGCATATGCGAGATATGATAAGATAACTAGGATTCGACGGAAACGTTATTCTAGTCTCAGCCAGCTCAATGTTTTTGCTCCCTCCCGCATTACAGAAAGTTATTTCGATTGTGTTGTTTATAGTTTAAATACTGTTGAATCTTCTAAAACTAAGCACTTAGTACTTCACTCAACCTTTGAACTAGTTTTTGAAAATGAAAAGAGTTAAAGGAAGCGGCGCGGAATACCGCAAGAAAAAGGCTAAGAAAGAAGCAGACGCGAAGACGCGAAATATTTCAGTTCTAGTTCTGGTTCAAAAGCTACGTTAACGTCTTCGGCGGCATCCAGCAGCAGCGGAAGTGATTCCAATGTGAGTAAGATTCCTCCATCTACAATCGTGAGTGGCCTAGAATTGTCCTCCGGCCAATATTCATGGGAATGCATAACTTATTTTACGGGCAGAAGAAGAAGACCAAGACGTGCCTGCCGTCGAAGTTGGAAGTCGTTCTGGTCCCACCACAGAGCAGGGTCAAGACGAAGTCGACTCACCAGAAGTATCTCAAGGATCTAGTCACAAGCCTGCAGAAAAAGTGAAGCTCGTGAAGCTGTAAAGACGCTTAAAAATAAGTTTGTGGTAGTTATTGAGGTACTGGAAGAATTGACGGATCGGTAGCCAGTCTTCTTCTGATAGTCATGCAGTCATTCAACTTCCTCACTTTTCTTGGCTTTTGAGCTGCAGAGCTACCTGAAGAAGATGACGCACAGATTTACCTGCAGCAATGTGGACTGAGTGTGGATAAGTGTGCTCAGAAACTCTGCGTTTTAAAAGCTCTCCTGGTAGAGAGCAGAGACCGTTTCGTCCAAGCCGCAATCGACTTTTTGGAAAAAACTCGGAATCAATCTCAAAACGAGTACAATTCGCAGGAAAAAACGCATGCATGGAGATGAATCCGCAGATGCAACTTTGTCTCATGAGCCTCATTCGTAAGGCTCGTAAAATCCGTTTATGAAACCGCTAATTCTATTTTACTTTCAATAAAAGATACTTCATTGCCTGTGAAATGATGTCTCGAAATTTAATTTTAATTTAGTATTGAATGGGGGCGGCAAAATGGGTCTCCCGCCCCGGGCGCCGAGATGGTACGCTACGCCACTGGAATGGCGTTTTATCACTCCACGAGGATCCTCACCAGGAAGGTTTCTGGGAGCCGCCATTAAATCAATGAAATTTAATTTGCGACAAGTTATTGGGCACAATTTGAGAAATTTCGCTTTTCGGACAGTTTTAGCACAAACAAGTGCATCTATTAACTCAAGGTCATTATCAACACAATCGAATAATCCTGAAGATTTGTCGTTTTTTTATACAACCTTTCGGCCCTAATATCCAAGATAATCCAGATTATCGACTTTAAATTGCATTTTTGTTCAACCATTACATACATAGCTTTAACTAGATGAATTTTTTTTCTATCTTTCTATTTCAAATCTGTCGAACAGTTTTTGAGAAAAAAAAATATATATAAAATTTCGAAAAAAACTCGTTTGGCAGGTACCGTTATTTTTGGTCTTAAAAAAAAAAGAAAAAAACGTGTGGGGGGAAAAAATTAAAAATACTATCTACCAAATTTAAAGAAAATCGGCCGAGCTGCTTAGGCTGTAGTCGAAAAGACAGACAGACAGAATTGCGAGACCCACTTTTTTGGTCTTTGCTATCATCGTAATGTCCTTTGATTTGATTTTCTTTACTTTTACTTTTTTATGAATTACTATCCTTATAGTGTAAGTCGCAAGTAATAGGCTTTTCACACCGAATCAAAATCTCGGATTTCAGCAACAAGATTACGAAATCTCATTGAAGCGTTCACACTGAACAGAACCAGGATTTCATTTGAAGTTTCTGTCCATTTATCCTGCTTTCTCGGATATAATTTATCTTCTCTCCTTCTCTCCCCACAATACAAATTTCAAATAGTCACTCGAGACTCGACTCCATTATCTGCTTTTTATCTACCTCTTCTCTTGCTGACAATTTGCTGACAAAGCAGAACATTTCTAAAGGTTTGTTTGTTTAGACAATCTTGTGTTTGAAAGTAGATTTGGAGGAGATTTTGTCGTAATCTAGTAGATTTGGAAATCTGAAAATGTATGGGAAATCTAGTAGATTTGGATGAGATTTTGAGAATTTTGCTCGAAATCTAGATTTTGATTTGGTGTGAATAGCGTATTAAAGTCAGTTTATTGCGAAATCAGAAGTTACGGGAATTTTGAGTTAGGTCACTTTCATTCTAGGGGTGCGATGTATGTATATTAAAGCGCCCGGTGAAACAATTGTATCAAATTCGTTGATTTCGAAGCAGAGACTTCAAGGGGCAGTGTGTTGGAGCCGAAAACAATATTAAAGTGAAACCTAATTGACGAGACATACATAGTACATACTTTTTTGAAACATTTGAATATTTAAAATTCACTAACTGCCTGATTGACACAAACGGACTGAACTTGGAATGCAATGTACATACATATATGTATGTATGTAAGTCATTGCGGTTGATTCTATGTTCCCTTAAATTTTTTTTGTACTGTAGGAAACCTACTCATTATGATTTATTCATACAAAAAGCACAATTAAAATCATTTCAAAAGCAAAAAATAACTGATTTTCAATTTTCACGGGCGTACAATTATCTGGTTTTCAATGTTTGTTTGAAAATTATTTGTTGTAGTAAATACAAAAAGTCAATTTAGTTCTTTAGTTCACAATTTAAAAAAAATATGTTTCAATTCTTTTTTTGTTGTTTTTTTTCCAAAAAAAATTCATTGAAGGTTATTTTTTGAAAAACTATTGACAGAAATTTGATTTAAAAATATAACAAGTAGTTCTCTTTTTAAAGTGTTAACGTCGTTTTTAAATATTTTTTTACGTCTGCTTTGATACTTGAGATAAACCCACTCCCAATTTCCTATGATTAAAAATGTTTATATTTAACCCCTCCCCAAAAATCAAATCCACATGAACGCCGAAACCAAAACTTATAGTGATAAAGTTAGAAATTTATCACTATTTCATTTATATAAATTGGCAAATAATTTAACAACCTTCCTTAGCCATTTCATAGCCATCCGGATTCATACTGAAGAGGAAATGTAAGCGAGTACTATTTATAATGTTTGTGACTCTCTCATCTCGGAGGTAGTGTTCGCAAAGATATTTGGCAAGATAAAGAAGCATTTCTCGTCCAACCACTTCATTTCCATGCATATTTGCTACGTATTTGAATTCTGGTATACCGGGGATATGTTGTCCAGGCTTTGAAAAAATTTCCATTACCCACAAATCTCGCCCCTGAACACTTTTGCCTATTGTGTACAATCGTGTTATGGATGGATAAGTTTTACTTAAATTTCGAATAAATCTGGATAAAGAAAAATTTATTAATTGCATAAAAATATTTGAAAAATTAAAACTTAATTACATATGTATGTATCCGAATAAAATAAAATAATTATAATTACGTACTTACACAACTTCTTATTTTAAACATAATTTAATATTTTTTATTCTACTTCCTAAAAATCAGAACTATTTTTTACTGTAAAAGGCTGAGCGACTTATCGAGTTCCGGGCAATAGTCCGAAAATAGATTGGAAATCAAAGTTAAAGATTTTAGCCGCGGAACAAAGGGAGTGTAACATCGGGACCAGCTTCGAGCACCAGCAGGGAAACTTCTAGAGGAAAAGGATAGATGTAACTTCCTCATTGGGTGATGATTTGTGCCTAGTTGATAATTGTGCGTTCGATGGAGTTTAAGAATAGTTTTATTTTAAAGAGTTAATGCATATTTTATAAACGAAATGGTATTTGTATCGGTTTATTTAAAATCATTGAATTAACGTTTAGCTTGTGTGTCGAAGTATTTTATATTCTTCTCCAATTTTTCAAGGTTCAAGGCAACAATGGTAGGGGAGATTGAGAACCAAATTGGAAATACATGTCTGTATCGCCCAGATTTATCTATATGGTATATAAAATTGATGTTTGCATGCTCCCTATATAGACTCCAAAACAGATCGACGGATTTCGATCAAATTTCCAGGCATTTAGATTAACTCATTTGTTTTTTTAGATTTGTTTGGGAACGTTTTGGAAATTGTGTGCATTACAAATCGATGTGAGTTTTTAAACTCTGTTAGTAGTAAGAGATAAAAAAGAATGCCATGTGGTTTCTTAGGCAAATATTAATTTATGAAAGAATACAAATTACAAGTCTCTGTAACGGTTTCTTAAAAAATTAAGCTCTTTTATACAAAATTCTTAAAACATTTTTGATTTTTTTTTTTTCAAAAATTTAAAAAAAAATTTATAAATTTTGAAATGCAATGTTTTCGAAAGTTTTTAGAAGGTTCTCTATAAAAAATTTCAGTAAAATCGGTAATGCCGATAGTGTGAATTGGCCGCCATTAATTTAGAACCAATGTATTTCAATTTTTCAACACACATCAGAAAATTGTCATTGTTGTAAATGTTAAGTTAATATATCGTGAGATCTACCCCTGAACAAGTCGTCGATAATGACGAAACTTTGCGAAAGGAAATGGAAGGAAACTTGTTTTCTTTGCATTAAAATAACAATCTGACCAAAAAAGCCTTCTTTAATAATAAAAAATAGAAAAAAATCTATACTTAGTTATCGTAAAACATGGGTCAATTTTAATTACACAATAGATAAACACCTAATTGAAAGTTATTGCGTGTTATTAAAGGAAGATCTACAATTCGAAAAATAAACCTAATTGATTTTCTACAAGATGATGCTTTAATCTATTTTTAAAACTCTTGACGAGTAACTGGAAATATAGTTCAATATTTAATTTATCAACTAATAATGCAATGATTCTCTATCACTTTTCTTTTACTTTTCATTACAAAATATTTTATACGTAGCCATTGCTTTTTGAAAAACAATAGATTTTGTGCTTATTCTGTAAGTCATACATATTTAAAAAGGTGATTTTGAACTTACCAACACAAGAAGCGGGTTATCAATTAAGATAAGCCCACAACCCTCATAATAGTTATTAGAATAGGGCTTTCGGTTTTCAATAAAAAAAAAAAAAAAAAAAACAAATATTTAATATGTACCCATTGATTTTGAAAATTAATAGTTGTTGGGTGAATTCTGTACGTCATGTTTTAAAACGTTATTTTTAATTGATGAACTAAAGAAGCTCATAACCATCACCAATATTTAATATAAATATTTTTTTAAAAGATAACTTAAATTTATTATAAAAACAAAATGTTCTACGCACTTTTCCATTTGCGTATAGTTGTGGTGCACAAATTTCGTTGTTGGTGAAAAACCATTTGAGTTTTCATCTGATCTTTCCACTTTGATATTTCGGAATGAGTCTGCAAAAGTATTTGTAGATTTCTATATAGAAATGTGCTTCATTAAAACATCATAACTGATGTGCATTATATTAAAAGAAATTAAATCTACTTTTATAGTAAGCCACATCCCAGACAAATTAATACCCCTCCAGCAAATTACGCACTATATAAAAATCATTTATGTTTGAATTTATCGATGCATGTATTTTTTCAACATTTTCTTAAATAAATATGTATACATTATTTAAACGAGTAGTTTTTATTATTATTATGGTTTACACATATGTATATACAAATTAATGCGTTTAAATTGAATAAAAAAGAAATGTAAGGTGTGAAATTAGATTAAGTGAATAATGATAATGCTATGTTGCAAATTAATATAAGCCTACACATGAAAAGATAATCAAAATCACCAAAAAATATCAGAACATATATAAACTCTTTTTCCATAATTTGTGAATAGAAATGATGCACTATTTTAACTATGTTCACTGCTTTGGTAAGTGGATGCGAATTTGTGAAAAATTTCGTACATTTTTTTTTATATTATTTTTATTACTGTGTTAAGTAAAATGAAATAAATGTTATTATGAAATCAAATGAAAATTTATGAACTACAATGATAATGAATACATAATATTATTAGAGAGTTGCCTTTATAAACTAAACACCATTATCCATTTGCGTGCATCATATATAAATTAATGTCTAAAGTAGTATGTATTATAAAATTTGTTGATACCATCATTAAGTACTTCCGAAGGTTTAAGGTTAAAATCTAAACGAATTGGTTCATCTTTATTTGTAATTTCAACTTCATGCATTGGGCTTGCTTCATACCTATGTAAAAAAAAATTAAATTACATAATTTAATTTTTCGTTATATTACCCAAAAGCCAATGCTTGAATATTATAAGTTCCAGGTGTAAGGAGTCGCCAGTACTCCCCACGCTTTGTAGTGCGAATCATTTTGTCTTCAATACCTTGAACAACGATTTTGGCATCGTTTATAGGATAACCATTTATATCTTTAACCAATCCTTTTGCTCCCATATGAGCCTTCTTAAGGAGACTTAAAAGACTTTCTTTGTTCTTATGCCATTCATTTGGTAATGTTGATGCTAATGGATACTTGCAACATGAAAGCTCAACAGTTAGCTCAAAACAATTGGTAAACGCATAGTTGAAGTCTTGCATGCCGCCATTTAATTCATACCAAAATGCACCATTTGTAACACCATTTGTAAATGTTTCATTACAATCTTTTCCTGCTTTCATAACTGGATGGTTGTCTGAATATGCATGGGCGAGTGTTTTAAAAACTAAATCATCTGGGGTCAGGCTTTCTTCACAACATTCATGATGGTTTCTATAAAAGAAAAATAAATATTAAGGTATTTTCACACATCAATCATTTCAGACTTGCATTGAGTTATCATATGGATAACTAGCAACAACAGCTCCACCATGGAAATTGGCAGACAAAACAAATGGATTGTTAATTAACCACTCGATAACAGCTGATGTCTCCGGCTGCCTTTGGGATGCCTTAATTTGGATCGTACGTTCATCTTCCAGACGATCGGGAAAATCTCTGTTTAGATCTACACCAGCAGCATTATGACGACCAACATAGTTGCGCAGTGAATCGCAATTACCTTCCTAGAATTTAAAATTTTTTTTTTATATTATTGAATATAATTGATTCATATTTATAAACATTTGTATTTTACGCTGTACATTGAAACAAAAAATACTTGCACGGTGTCAAACCTCAAAGATAAAACCATTTTCGGCAAGAGAAAAATCGAAATGTTTTTATATCCTACTTTAATAAAAATGAATCATACAATATGTTTTTAGATCGATCCTATTCTTATAACTTTGTTTTATACTTTTTTCTTAATTTTTAAAATTTCTATATATTTTTTCTTAAACTTGAACTATAGAAATTCTGTCTTCGTTCTTGTACAACTTGTTAGATTATTTTTCACATTTTAATAAATAAATAATTTGTAATAAACAAAATCGCTACATATAATCTTTTAATCTATACCTCATCTATGAAAATCAAAAAATAACTGCCGAAGTTTTTTTGAAAAACTTATATGTACGAATATTATTTTGCAAACAACCAATCTGAACGACCGGCCGAGGTGCAAATCGCAAAAGTGCTTAATTTTATATTGTTACATATACATATATACTTTTCTTGGAGTACTTTTTACGATCCGCCTGTTATAATTGTTTTTCGGTATAAAATTTTATTTCAACAGAAATAGAGGTCATAATGATCCTGATATCATCCGATACATTTATAACCCAATTAAGACCTGAACGAAGAAAAAACATCTTCCTTTGAGTGAAAAAGCCCTTGAATTAATTAAATAACTTATTAATATAATTAATTAGGTGTACTCATTTATTTATTTATTTCTTATATTTGATATATGCTTGTGTTAATATATATTTATTTGATTATTTAGCTTAAAAACAAAACAAACACACAAACAAACAAATAAAAAAAATTGTTTCGATATAAGTCAATAAACCCTGTAAAACCGAAAAATGTTAATAACTTTTCTCTCAATGATTTTTGTTTAACCAAATTTTCCGAAAATGTGTGTATTCCCAGTCCAAACATTACAAGCAAGGAGTTTATTCAGTGGATTTAATTAAGGAGCTTTTGGGATTTGAAGCTTTTGAGAACAAATTTTATGAAGTTGACTATGTTGAGTATTGGCGATTTATAATGTAAACTAGGGAAACCCTACGAGAGCTTTAAAAGGCGACACACTTGAAACCAGAGTGAGAGGCAAACGTCCTACCTTCCCTTTACTGACAATTTTTGTTGAACAGAATATAGTGGAGTTGGCATGTTATAAAATCAATATCAATTATCAATAGAATATATTATAACAGTTTTCAGACAAAAAATAAAATAAAGTAAATGGATTTATGATAACTTTTAGTACTGGCCTCTCAAAACACTGCCAAATTATCAATAATTTGAGCACCAAAAAGTATTTGTACACAGAAAGAAAATTTAATTTGATTTTCATAAATGTGACAATCACTTTGCCGATTCCACCCCAGGTTCTAATGTGAGCGGATTCACTCAATGTCGACATGCGTTGATAACTGAACGATATCTCTTTTTGTATTGCCAGTGTGCAGCTTCATCGAAGCCATACAAAAAAATCAAATAATAAGTATCTGGATCTGAATTGAAGAAAAATAATTGTAGGTATTTATCAAACAACTCGTAATAGCTTAAGCTCTCGTCCTTTTCCAGATTTTTTGTCCTTTGGGGAGCGTTTTCGTTTGTGGGACTTTATGGTGTCCTTACTGAGAACGTCTAGGTATGCAAGAACTGCATTGGATTGGATTCTTGTATATTGTTTAGTTGTTTCGAACAAATAATGCTGCTAGTCACTGACTGTATTGCTATTCTGAAGAGCTTCTATGCTACTTTCTTCGAGTTTTTTTTATTGAAATGTGTTCCTTTATAATGCTGGTGTGGTTGTTTTCGTTACACTTGTAATTTTCTCTATTGATTTCTAGACTTGGTTCGTTGCCAAAACCATTACATAAAAAGGATTTCGATTTATTTTTCTTCTTCTTTGATTTTTTTTAAATGATAGCTCTGGAAAAATAGCTGATAGGTTACTACATACGTATGTTGCAAAGATTTCAATTTATATCCCACCTCAAAACATGGTTACTTTTGATGATATCGATAGATTCACAAGGTGGAACGTAAATTCGATCGTCGGTGAGAAATTGTTTTGGAGGCAGATTACTTGGTCGAATTTGGGATCAACTAGTATGTCGATATTGGATTCATCGTCATAAAACTGGAACAAATCCGTTTTTGGACGAAATTTCATTTGTTTGGATTGACAAAGTGGATTTAAAATTTACAAAAATAACACAAAACAAAGACAACTTAATTGATTTGAAGGAATGTCTTTTCAGCTGTCGGTTTTTTAGGCAAAAGAATGGCGAGCACAATAATTTTTTAATTTATTCAGTGACTTTTGAACACTCACGATTGTTTTCCGGCGTTGGGGGTAAACATTTTTTATTTCATGTCAAAAAGACACGCTATCCGTCAAAGACAGCGACATGTTTTAAGAATACAAAATGTTTGCACGTTTATAGGTTAGAGTCTTACAGAGGTTTTGCTTAAGAGAAAAGGAGCTTTACTTCTACCGCGCGTACGTCAGTACACAACCTTTTTTTATTCTTTATTACTTTTTGAAAACTTAACTTTTCAATTTTAGTCTGTTAAAATTTATTTATTGTTATTTATTAACACGATAACGATTAACCTCTATTCTTCGTGTATTTTTTTATAAATAAGGTTTTCTGGATAAGAGCCGTTGTAAAGTGGAAGTAACTTTACTCCGTCCCTAAAACGAGTAAATAAATAAGACTGTAAAAGTTTATGATAAATCGGGCTTTTTTGGCCACTTCCTTCTATATGCAAATAAAACTTTATTTCATACTCTTTTCCTACGTTTCGTCGTAATTTCTCGACTTCATCAGGGGTAGTTTATTAAATCTGTAGAAACTTAATAACAGTTTACACTTTTTAAAAAAAAAATTGAATTTAAACTTACATGTAAAACTTTTGTTACATTTAAAAATAATTATTGATAGATGATGAATAAACAATTAATTTAATAAGAACTACACCGCTCTTAATGCAAGAGAATAACTAGCTATTGTGTTGTCTCTATCTTCCTGTGTATTCATTGCTTTGTCTATATTTTGTTGTATACGTAGACTTTCAAGTGTGTATCTATTATTTCTTCTCTTTTCCTTGTCCATTATTATTGTATTATCAAAGTCCGCACAGTGTCCAGTTTCTAGTGATAGTCCAGTGGATTCTCTTTTGTTTCGAATACCCGCTTTATGTTCAGTTAATCTCGTCTCCAATGATCTCTTAGTTGTCCCAATGTAGATCCGATTGCACGTCTCCCCTTCCTTGCCACTGCATCCAATTTTATAAACTATGTCATGCTGTTGTTCTTTTTCTATTTTGGTTTTTGTGTTGGTGAATAGTTCTCTTATTGTTGAATTTGATTTGTGACCGAATCCGAATGTCACATTTTCTTTATTTATTATTTTATGTAAGATTCTCTTATCAGTTAGATTTGGGATATATGCAATACCATAATATCGCATAGTGTTGCCAACTTCTGGATTTTGTTGAGAATTTTTGTTTTTGTTAGTTTTATTGATGTTTCTGTTTATTAAATTATTTATTAAGTAATGTGGAAAATTGTTCATATCTAATATTGTTTTAATTGTTTTTATGTATTCTTCTTTAAATTCTGTATCGCTTATATTTATTATTTTGTTAATAAAATTGTTTGCAGTGTTAATTTTTTGTTGTAAGGGTTAAGTCGAGAGGAAATTAATCATTCTGCCAGATGCTGTAGTCTTAGAATACCAGTTAAATTTAATTTTGTTTCTTGTTCTGTAAATTCTGATGTCTAGGTAGGGTAAGCTTTGGTTTTGTTCTATTTCAACTCTGAATTTAAGTTTTGTGTGGAAATGGTTCAGGTACTTCAAGATTTCGTCCTTATCTCCTTTTCTTTAATGATAGCAAACACGTCGTCTACGTAGTTGGTGATGAATTTGATGGTTATTTCTTTTTCTTTTTTAAGTTCTTGTATTGTTTTTTCGATTAAATCGTCCAAAATGATGTCAGCTAGTGTGGGGGAGAGGGGATTTCCCATGGGCATACCAAAAGTCTGGTTATATAGTTTATCTTGGAATTTGAAGTAGTTGTTCTCTTTCAGACAAAATTCTAGAATCCTTAAAAACTGTGTTTTTGGTATTTTTGTAAAGTTTTTGATTGTGTCCCACTTCTTCATTATGATTTTTATAGCGAGGTAAGTCGGAATGTTCGTGAAGAGTGAAACAGCGTCAAAAGAAACTAGAAAATCATCTTTCTCTAAAACAATGCATTCTAAATGAGTTTTAAATTGTAATGAGTTTTTAATGTTTAAATTTTCGTTAACTATGTTTTTCAAAATTTGTCCTATGTGTTTTGATAGTTGATAGCATGGAAAGTTTGTCGAAGAGGAAATAGGTCTCAGTGGTAAATCTGGCTTATGTATTTTTTGCAAACCGTATAATCTCGGTGCTGTTGATGATGAAGAGAACATTTCGTGCTTTTGCCATTGGTCGATGTAAATATTTTTGAAGAGTTCATTTACTAAGTTGTTATTGGTTTTTTGCAGTTTTGGTGTTGGATCGGTTCTAATACGAGTAGTCTTGTAAATATTTTTATCTTCAACTAGTTTTGACATTTTGTTAAAGTAATCTGATTTGTACATAATAACAGTTTTATTGCCTTCATCTGCTTTGGTGACAACAACTTCGTTTTTGTACTGTCTGAGGAATTTTTGCGTATCTTTATGAATTTTTCTATTATTTTTTTTTTTTTTTTTTTTTTATAATTTACTCGCGCTCAAGGGATTATGATTACCCTTTAAATGTTTCAACACAGCGCGGGCGTGAAATTACGGGGAAGAGAAAGAAGGATAGGAAAGATGTATTTTTTATTCTTCTATTGTGTTGTAAAATGAGGTTGGTAACTCTAGATCTAGCTAGAACCTTTTCCCTCTCATCTTCAAAAGTTTTTATGCTTTGCTCGATATCAGCAATCATATGTATTGGCGAGAAATGCTCACGTGTCACAGGGATTGTAAACTTTTCTCCTAAAGAGAGTAACCATTTTACCACTTTCGGAAAAGAAATGTTAGTTTTGTTCACAAACCATGTGTCATTGAAAATTACTCCCAACTTGTCTAGTTGTGTGTCTTTTAATTTCTGTATTTTTGATGAATGTGTTTGTCTGATACCTTGACTTATTTGGTTATACCTATATTTTTGTTTTGATTTGAAATTATTGTATTCTATAGCATTTAGAATCGATTTTATTTTAATATCATTACTGAGTTAATGTTAGTGTTAGTTTGCTTTATTTCTAAGTTTAATATTTGTTTATGGAATCTCTATTCAATTTTTTGCAGTTTCTGATGTATTTTTGTTGTTGTGAAATTATTTTTGATACTTGAAGTAGTATTAGTGATATGTTTTGGTAAAATTCCGTATTCTCTACAAGAGAGTAGGACTGTAAAGGTTTTCATGTAAAAGCAAAAAATCCAGATAAACCTCAGAAACGAGAAAATTTTATCTCCGCAGAAACGAGCTCTCCCAATTTGTATGGGAAAAACTTTCTGCAAAGCTGTTAAAATTATCTCACGAATTTGAAGCGGAAAGAGAAGAAATTAACCTGATAAACTAAGAAATTTTCTGAATTTTAATAAATGGTTTGAAATTATTCTATTTGAAAAGTACTTACTTTATTTTTTTTAAGTATGAAAACAGAATCACTTTTTAAGTTAAAATAGTGAATGATGTGTATTTTTGATAATAACAAATATGTACTATGAGTTGACTGTCGTTTAATGAACAGATGACTATTTCCCACATTTTTTTTATAATTAACGCGCACTCAAGGGATTATGACTACCCTTTAAATGTTGGTTGAATACAGTGCGAGCATTTAGGAAACAGTGGGAGGATTGAGTAGGAGAAACCGATGTACATTAGTCTTAAATTTCTGGACATTGAAATGGGGAGTAAATACAGAGTCGGTTAAGGCGTTCCACATTCTAGACGTACAGCAAAAGAAAGAATCTCTGTACTTAACTGTACGTCCAAAGTTTGGCTCAAGAGTATATTGATGAGCATTCCCTGCGGCACGAGTATTACGGTGAAATTGTTTTAGGGGGGGGGGGGAATGCAACTCGCTATTTCAATAGAACATTGTTTATAGAAATAACGATAAAATACTGATAGACAAGAGACATTTCGACGATGTTCCAACGAAACAATTGTTTCGGAAATTAATCTGTCACCTATCAGCCTTAAAGCTCTATTCTGGATTCTGTCTAGTAATTGTAAAGATGTTTTTGATGTACCAGCCCAGATATGAGAATTGTATTCTAGTTTAGTGGCCAGATCAGAGGGGGAGAAAAAGTTTTCACATCGTCTTAGGAAACCTAAGCATTTGGCCGCATTTTTAGCAATATCCAATATGTGGTCATTTCACAAAAGGTGGTCACTAATACACATACCAAGAATTGATAGATTTTCAGTTTCTATGATGCAAGATCCATCCATGAATTGGGGCATAGGAGGAATATTCCGCTTTAATAACAAAAAACAGCTCTGAGTTTTAGAAGCATTAAATTCAACATGATTTTTAATACCCCATTTAACGATGTTATTTAATGAGCTCAACATACATATATTGCCGTTGCAATTCAACATTCAAAGACCAAGGAATTGAATCAGGAAATGAATATGAAAAGCTGAGGGTGCTGTCATCAGCAAAATAGTTAAGTGGATTAGTAGTTTCGGTAAAAAGATCATTTATAAAAATGAGAAAAATAGTCGCAGACAAAACAGAGCCTTGGGGGACACCAGCATTTATTTTACGAACTTCAGACTTGAAACCATCCAAAACGACTTGAATTGATCGGTCAGAAAGGTAATTACTAATCCAACGAATAAGAATCGATATCAAACGCACCCATTTTTGATAAAAGAGCAGGATACCACATTTACGCAAGAAAATGACTTCTTGAGTTACATGGAATTGAAACTAAAAAATAAACAAAAATTGAATTTCAATAATACAAAATAAAAGCTTTATTTTATAGCAATACATCAAAACCAAAATATAAATTCAAAAAATCAACTAATGCATTTTTTTCCTAATAAAAACTTAAAATAATACATATTTTACGTATCAAAAGTAAGTAAACATCTGTTATATTTTAAAACTATAGTACCTTAAGTAAAAAACTCAGTATTTCGTTTGACCGCCTTTGAAGGTTATTGCTTAGGATGTTAAGATAGTCTTGTTTATTCATTCTATTTTCAATAAAAACAAGATTCCTGATCGAATATGCTGCCACATATATCCCTACACCATCATGTTTTACTGTGCTGCTTACATTTTGTATATGATGTTTTCTTACATCTGGCGATTCGAGCTGGATCGAATCTAAAATATGGATGTAGACCTAAATCGACGAAGTGAAGAATTGAGCTCATAGCTGGTTGTTGTGGAGTGTGTGCAGTTACTGTGCGTTTTGTTTTCAGGCGTATTGGCCAACAAATACTTTTTCTCTTCAATGGTTTTAACCGATACCCACAACACCGCACGCAGACAATTAAAACGAGACCATCACTGTCACGTCAGCGGGGCCATATACTTGATTGAAATCTTAATTCTAATTCGATTCGATCCCCCAAACCACCCACGTGATCGAAGTAATTCACATCTTGTCCATTTGGGTTGGATTTAACTACAGATTATGAATGACCAAGATGGGAAACTTTCGTACATGTCACCTTCGAAAACCCATTTGTTTACAATATTGTTTTTATAATTTTATATGTGAATTGTAACAACATAACGGTTTGAACAGATCGCCGTTTATATATTTTAAAAAGAACACCGCAATTTTAAAAAAAAGTCTGAATTCACTACCAAAATACGAGTAGCGTGTTTTAGGTGGGTTATCTGGATTTGTTTGAAAATGAACAGTTATGAACCTAGAATGGGAATAAGGGTGAAAACAGATCGGATATACTATTATTTATGGAATAACCTAGCCAGTAAGTTTTAAGTTTTATTTCAGTTTTCATATTGCTTTATATTTTTTGCCCTCCATGCAAATTTTAACTTATCGATTTAAATTGGCCCCCCCTGATGCGATAAATTGACGCAGCTGATGCGATAATATACTTTTAGAGGAAATATAAACTAAACTAAAAACTAATAGATTATAATACTCGTAACATTAAATGAAATTAAAAATTAAGACGGCAGCAGAATGCTTTCATTAAATATCCACCAAGAGCTGAGGTTTGAATTAAAACGTAATAGATTTCCTCTTTTGGGTGCGTTATTTAACACACGTCCTATATAAATACATAAATATATAAATTAAAAATAAAATTTTATGCAAGGTTGTATAGAAGCTACATATGTATGTTTGTAAATATTTTAACACTACAAGATTATTAATTTTTCAGCGAACTTTGATAAATAAGGCTGATGTTGATACAGGGGTTGGTGCCGAAACCAAACATACGTTTTTTGGAGGTTTAACCTCATTAAACGAAATTTAAAACCTTTCCAGCATGTATCCCAGCCCATTTAAATCTAGCTTAAATTACAGTAATGCGTCAGCAGTCTCAATTTATATCGACAACTTAAAATTTACATTAAACTTACTAGCTAAGTTATTGCATAAATAATGATTTCTCCGTTCTGTTTTCACCCTTTTAGCCACATTCTAGTTTCTGTTTGCACCATTAAGTTTTTCTTTTTCAAATACATCCCGATAGCTCACCTGAAAGGTCAATTCAGATTTTATTGAACATGGCCCTTTTTTTTGAAAATATGTTCTAAAACATTATGTATGTGATACAGTATGTGATTTTTGAAATGTTAAGTGATTTTTGTGTTGTGTGCACAAATATTCGTGGGCTAAAAAAGAATTTCTTTGACGTGCACGTTCATTCTGTTAAGTACAGAGCAGCCCTAGGTGAAACACAGTTTCGTGCGAATACTGATCTTTCAGAATTTCGTCTGTTAGATATGATCACAGACAAGAGAAATATACAGATGTAGAATCGTAGAACAAAACCATGTTCAAAAAAAGTTTCAAACTTAGCATACCAAAATCGAAACCTAGCATACCTCATACTAAAACATGCCTGAGAAATTGACATCCTGCAAAAAAACTAAACATACCATTACGATTACACAAAAAACCAGTTCCTTCGAACTTCGAACCACAGCACAGTGACGGTCCACCGTCCACGGGCCACGGCACGTTCACGAAGACGAAGACGAACCATGATCAACGCAACACAAGAACACCATTGCTTGTGCGTTTGGGGGTTGATTGGAATTTTAAGAAGTAGAAGTAGAAGTAGTAGTAGTAAAATTGCCAAAGGGAATGGTTGTGTATGTCTATGGAAATTTTTATAGCTTATGGTTCAGGAATGGTTGTCTACGGATAGTTTTTTTTTTCAGCATATATTATTATGTATGTATCTTTTATCCTGCCTTACTTTTTTTACTGATTTTGATTACAAGGTATAGTTTGGTTTTTAAGAACAAGGTATTGTTCTGCATCTCTATCTCTTATGCATTTCATTTTTGTAAATAGGTATAAAGTAGGTATTATCTGTTTAGATTTTTAAGGACAAAATAAAGTTTTTCTGCAGCTTTATTTTTAATATTAAAAATGTTTTCAACTGATACTAGTAAGCACAGTTACGGATACCGTGTAAAATGTTGTATTTCCTCTTGTGGAGCTAAGAGGCAGGAGAATCGATCCACAAAATTTTTCAAATTTCCAGCTAGGGAGAAGAACGAAGTTCTTTTCAGAAAGTGGCATGATGCCTGCAATTTAAAAGATGTCCTCCATAAAAATCTTTATTTATGTGAAAGACACTTTGAAAAAAATTTAATATTAAAAAAAAATCTTAAAAAAGAGTCTGTCCCCAGCTTATATCTTAAAAATATTTTAAATTCGTTCGGTTCAAATATCGCAACCTATTTGAAACCAACTTTTAATACAGAAGGTTCTGATGTAGACTTAACCTTACCGGAGTTTCAATCAATATCAGACGAATATTTTCAGAAAAATGTTAGTACTGAATATTCTTCACAAAAAAACGACCAAGACTGCCAAGACTACAAAAATGAAATTGTAAAATTAAAACTTAAAATATACAATTTAGAAAAGAAGATAAAAGACATACGAAAACAAAGCAATTTAAAATATATTGCCTTGCGGCGCAAAATAAATGTATTGAAAGTAGGAAGCTTGTCAAAAAAGAAAAATAGAGAAACAACCACGAAAACGGTATCAATGTTTATTGATTCATTGCCTGTGGTAAACAAAAATGCAAAAACTTTTGCAAAAATGCTAATGACCAAGCAAAAAACCTATTCTGAAGACGAAAAATGGCTTTCTCAAAATATATTTTTTAGAAATGCTGCTCTTTATAACTTTATGAGGGAAATTCTTGAATTCCACCTTCCTCATCCCACTTCTTTATACAAGTGGATGGATATAAAACATCTTTCGCCAGGCTTCCACGAAGAAGTTTTATCAAAAATAAAGGAAAAAGTTGATGAATTACCTGAAATGAGTAAAAATGTAGTACTTATTTTTGATGAAATATCGATCGAGGAAAATGTAACGTATAATAAGTTTAAGGATAGAATTGACGGGCTTGTTGACTATGGTGATGGGAAAAGAGAACCAATCAGAGGAAAAACTATTTGCGTTTTCATGATAAGGGGACTCTGCTCCAATTTCAAATATATTCTTAACTATGTTGTTACAGCGACATCTTGTCCCGTGTTAGAATTAAAACAACAAATTTTTAAATGCTTGCATATTTGTGCGAACCTGGGAATATTTGTACGGGCGCTTACATGCGACCAAGGATCAACAAACCGAAGTCTATTTTTACAACTTGGAAACAAAGAAGGAATACATAAAAACATCGATAACAATTGGTTTGTTTATGAAGGAAAAAAGATATACCTTTGTTTTGATGTACCTCATCTAGTAAAGTCCATCAGAACAAATCTTATAACTTCAGAATTTTGCTTTCCTAATGGAGATGTTATAAGCTGGGACGTTTTAAGAGAATTATATGCTATTGACTCTCAAAATCTTGTAAGAGCTTGTCCGAAAATCACACAAGCACACGTGGATCCTACAAATTTTCAAAAGATGTCAGTTAGCTTGGCTACTCAAGTATTTTCACACAGCGTATCATCGGCAATCTTAGCAATGCTGGAAGTTTCGGGTTTTTCTAAGACCGTTGAGGGTAAGGCCAAAGCCACGTCAATTTTTTTCAAAAAAATTGATAAAATGTTTGATATTTTAAATGGACACCCACCGTTAGTTAAAAACAGCATTAATATAGAATTATTAAATGAAGTGAAAGATTTATTAGCGTCATTACAACTTACTAAAAACACAACCGTTCATTGCTTTAAGGGAATGGTTTTAACTATTACATCTTTTCTTTCATTGGCCGATGACTTATTTACCGATTATCCCGATTTTTCTTATTTTTATTTGAACAAAATGAACCAGGATCCACTGGAAAATTTCTTTTCACATGTTCGTGCCCGAAACGCAAACAAAAGAAATCCAAACGTTTTTGAATT
This sequence comes from Chrysotoxum bicinctum, assembly GCA_911387755.1. NCBI lineage: Eukaryota > Metazoa > Arthropoda > Insecta > Diptera > Syrphidae > Chrysotoxum > Chrysotoxum bicinctum. Next base: position 87,608,449 of record OU426990.1, on the reverse strand, counting down.
TCAATCAATTATAGTCAAGATTATTTCTTTGAATCTACTATTTGCATCTAAATTCTCCAACTGCGAAAAAGATTCAGATGAAATTCTTGATGTTGACTGGTCTGCAGTTGTAAATACAACATTTGAAAAGCCAATTTTGGATATCAATACAGCCAAAACAGAAGCAAAATTAAGTCCTGACTTTGACATGATCATTTGTTTTGATTCAGATGAACGGCCATCTGTCTCAAACACTATCAAAAGCATGTCCATTCGATACTTTGCAGGATACTGTATTTATAAGCTGTTTAAATCGATGAAAGAGCCATGTCGGAATTGTTCTCAAACATTACTTAAAACGGATAAGACACTAACCGAAAATTCTGAATTTCTTATGCACCACAAAGTATACTCAAATTCAGAATCAGGCTTTGGTAAACTTTTTCCCCCGTCCAATATATTTTTTGAAATTTGTAAGCTACAAATAAATGTTTTTGAAAATATATACATCAAAAGTCCAGAAATCATCAATATAAAATCCAAAATAATATCTTTATGTATTACAAAAACAGATAGCTTTAATCCTGAGTGGTTTAAAGATCCCATTTGTAGTAAGCACCGTTTAGATGCCCTTTCATTTATGATACTAGTTTTGCTGAGAAAAAATTGTATTTGGACGAGCAAAAACACAAAAAAATCGGGGCAAAAGGGAAAAACACAAAACAAACGTCTTGAAAATTTAATGAATATTTAAAATTGGTATAAAACTGCTTTTAATAATTTTCTTTTCATTTTAAAAAGAAAGTTACAATTATACCTAAGAATATCCCCTCATAAAACTGCTTTGAATATTGTTATTTTACTACTACTACTTCTACTTCTACTTCTTAAAATTCCAATCAACCCCCAAACGCACAGGCAATTGTGTTCTTGTGTTTCGTTGATCATGGTTCGTGGACAGTGGTGGTAGTGGGGTGTGTGGAGTCACAGTGGTTCGAAGTTCGAAGGAACTGGTTTTTTTTCTATTGAGGTATCTTAATCGTAATGGTATGTTTAATGTTTTCGAAGGATGTCAATTTCTCAGACTTGTTTGAGTATGAGTCATGGTAAATTTAGATTTTGTATGCTAGCTTTCAAAGAAAAAGGAAGTTTGATCATCTTATTAAACTTCTATTATCATACCGCAAGCGAAAAATAGTGTAACTGGTGCCATCTACATTAAGGAACTGAACTAAACTCGATGTAGCCCATATTCTACATCTGTATATTTCTCTTGTCTGTGATATGATGTTGCTTGTCAGGGCCCAATACGGACATTGTTCTAATACAAATTTCAACTTTATGTGGCTCAAATTTACTGTCCGCAAGCACGTCATTCATTATTGTTTCATTTAAAGGAGCCCAAATCTTGACAGCAATTCAACTTTTAATGAGTTTGATGCCGTGACTGATTCCATTTCCCGAATTCTTTCCTTGTACCCTCACACTGAAGTCGTTATTGCGGCCGATTTCAAAGTAGACAATTCAAGTTTGCTCCACTATTGAGGACAGACAGCACTCAAACGAAGATATGTTGATATTATTGCTGGGATGCACCACCTTACTCAGATTGTAAATGAACCCACTTGAAAACCAGATGTTGCTTGGAAAAACGATCACACTGTCAATTTGTTTTTTTTTTTACTTCTAACCCTCATAAGTAACCACAACGGTAAACTCTACATTCAGCACTTCGGACCATTGTATAATATCAGCCAATTTCTCGTGTCCCATTCATCCAGTTAAAGAGAAGCATACCAGAAAGCCAACAGTACAGTCGAATAACTTTTTTTTCGAATTTTTAACTGGTCAATATGTTTCCTCGATAGTGACGCTGATGCCAGTTCTGATATGATAACAGAAGTGATTTTTCTTGGTACGCGTACTTTTATTCCTGACAGAAATAAGAGTATAAATTCTAAAGAAAAGTCTTGGTTTGATACAAGTTGGAAAGAAGCTATCAGGTTGAGAGAAGTAAGTCTCCGCTCTAACAAAGCCAACCCAACTGAGGAAAAACAGAAAAAGTATAAACAAGTGAGAAGCCATTGCAACGCTGTTAGAAAAACAACCAGATTCTTACATGAACAAAAATCAAAGCAAAAAATTCTGCAATGTCTCAAAGGCAGTAGACATTTCTGGTAATTAGTCAAGAACGTAAAAATTTGAACTTCAGCTAGCTAGAACTGCTAGCTGAACGTTGCCTAATAGGAAATGTACCTGAGAACGTAAATCAATCAATGAGACAGGTATATTTCAACACTCGTACAGTGGCAAGAGCCCTTCGAGACCTTGATTTAAGCAAATCCACTGGTCCTGATGCTATACCCCCATTCTTCCGAAGAGCTGTTCTTCATCGCTGGCAAAACCATTGCCTACTTTCCATCGCTCCTACTGTTCTAGAATCTTCCCTAGAAGATAGGAAAAAATCGAGCCCTCCTCCTATCGACCAATTGCACCTACGTCAATTCTTTCCAAGGTCATGGAATCGCTGATAAATCATCAGTTCAAAAAATATCTCAAAGATCGAAAGCTTCTGAATGACCGGCAATACGGCATTGTTTTGGATAAAGTAAGATTTGACAGAGTTTGGCACCAGGCTCTCTTATCGAAAATGCGTCCATTTGGATTAGAAATTACCTTCTAGATCTTTCAATACATGTTTTATTAGACGTTTTCAAGTCTGATTTTCACAAAATAAATGCTGGTGTTCCCCAGGGTTCCGTTTTGTCTCCGACTCTCTTCCTTATTTTTATAAACTATCTCTTGTGGGTAACTTATAATCCACTTCATTGTTTTGTCGACGACTCTACTCTCAGCTTGTCAAACTCGTTCTCAAGTTCACGTCCATCGCCTTCGGAAGTCGAATAGCAAAGGTATCGTATGATTAGCTCATTAAACTCCGATCAGCATTGTTTAATGGGGTATAAAAAATCATGTGAAGTTTAATGCTTCGAAAACTCAATGCTGTCAATTGTGTTTAAAGCAAAATGTACCGTTTGTGCCATTGTCCTCAAATGACAAATGCATCGAAGAAGCAGAAAAGCTCTCAGTACTCGATATGTGTCACCGACGATCTTCGTTGCAATGTCCACATTCTCTTGGGCAGATGCTGCCCAAGCTTCACTTAATTTATTGGATGAAATCCAGAACAGAGCGTTAAAATTGATAGGAAACAGAGCTATCATGGTTTCATTCCCATTCTTGAACACCGTCGGAATGTTTAGTGTATTTCCTTGTTTTATCGCTTCTTTCACAAGCAATGCTCACTCGCAGTAGCCAGTTGCATTGCTCACTCAATAACTTCACCCGTGATACCCTTTCGCTAGGAATGCTCATCAGTTCACCCTCGAGTCCAATTTTGATTGTATCGTCAAATATACAGATTCGTATGGAATAATTTTCCCGGCACGGTTTTCCCTTGTCATTTCAAATTATGAGTCGTTGTAGTGGTTTCTTAAAAAAAATAAGGTTTATATAACAAAATTTTTAAAACATTTTTAAGAAAAAATTTTGGTACGCCAACTTAAAGTTTTTATAATAGTACGAATCGATTTGAGATATCGAATTTTCAAAAAAAAAAAAAATTTTTGTATCTTTTAAAAGTATACTTTATCCATATTGACAATGGTCGTTTCATACCAAAGCAAATCAAAGAAAAAATGTTTACTGATGTTTTATTCGATTTTTTATAGATGTTCTTTGTAAATAGACCGAATCACTGAATATTATAAATGAAAAAGTTAGACAAAGTCTCCAAGCTAAACGACTGAGTTAAGTAGAGCCGGTTTTATTGCTTAAACGAGAACTCTTTAAAATTTTGCGCCAAACTTTTTAGAAGCTTCTCTATAAAGCAGTTCATTAAAATCCGTTATGCCGATAGTGAGAAATTCAAAATTTTATCAAAATTCTAGGCGCCGTTTTCGAGAAAAAAAAGATTTTCGAAAACCATTTTTAGCATTTGTATGGTGGGTACCGTTATTTTTAAGTAAACTAAATTTTTTGTTCTCATATCGTTTCATTCGCTCTGTTGTTTTTCTTTCTGAGAAAGGGAATTTTAAATTTCCCGTTCTCCTGCATTAAAGAAAGAATTTGGTCTGATGATAATACTATTATATTCATATACAATGATAAAGCAAAACTTATCTTCTTACTGAGAAATAAACTTAACCAATGAGAGTCTATAGCAACGTGATGGAATATGCATAGTGTCGTATTCGTGTTGTTGTATAAAACCTCCACTCGACATATTATTGGACTGTGCGTGATTGCTTCACAATCAATATAATAATAAAAACATACCAAGTGTGTTCCACATTACTTCATAAAATTTCCAACCAATTTAATATTAAATGTCCACCAAGTATACTTGTTTTTGTACAGGGTGTCCCTTAATTCGTGCGTAATATTTTAGGGTGTAGTTCTTGGATATATTCTACGAAAAAATCGTGCTACAGTAAGGGCCTATCTCCAATTTTTATATCATATATCGGGGATTTAAGAAATCAGAATTCTAGTTAAACGAAATTAGAAACGCACTTTTTATTATGATATCCCTTATAAAAATTATGTCATGAAGTTTTCTTTTAGATTCTAGAGGATAAATAGTAATGATAATCTTTATTGTTTTCATTTATTAAAGTATATAAACTGAAACAAGTATAAAATCCTATTAAATACGGAATATGTTTGCTCTTTAAGTTTAAATATATTTATCTTTACTTGATATAATACTCCATTATAATCAGTGTTGTTCCTCTACGTGTCGACTTTGATTGTCTACATTAATGCGTAGACAATTGTGTCGACAATGTAGACAATGTCGACTATGGTATCGACAATGTGACAATGTACACAATGAAGACAAAGCATGCCAGCCAATCTGTCATCTGTCAGTCTTGATTTCTCTGTCACATTGTTTACTTCATTTAAGAAAATTTCAGGTGTTGATTTGAGTTTTTATTCAAATATTGGTCGACGAAAAAATAAAGGTTTCAATCAACTAGGTTTTTTTTTAATGAAAAACAATAACAAATATGTAGCATATTGTACAGTGTGCAACAAAAATCTACAAAATACTGCAGAAAGCCGTCTTCGCAGCCACAGGTAAATACAAATTTGTTAAAAAAAGCATATTAATATACTAATAATAATGCCCTCACATTCATTTACGAAAGGAATGCCTGTAAGCAATCCCAATCACCTGCGACATCTAAATCCGGCGATGTCTCTATGATTGTTTTGATTGATGACAATGATTTTGGCTCGAGCTCTAAATTATTAGACGAAACATAATAAGAAAAATCGAATGTCTACGTTGTCTACATTGTTGACATTGACATGTAGACAATCATGAATTGTATACGTTGAATTGTCTACACGTAGACAATCGTGTAGTCTACATTTTTTGTCTACATGGAACAACACTGATGACAGATTACAGATTGGCTTGGCATGTTTTGTCTTCATTGTGTACATTGTCTACATTGTCGACATCATAGTCTACATTGTATACTAGACTGGGCCAAAAAAATTGACTATTTTTTTTTTGAAAGATATATCGAGAATATCATTCAGAATGACAAAAAAAAATTTCGTAAAAGTTTGAGCCCTTAATATCAATTTTAAGAGGGCTATCATCGCTAATTTTGATTTTTAGTCATAATTTCATGTTTTGCGTCAGAACTGACAAAACATTGAAGTAAAAAAAATTCATTTTGACTTACTTTTATATAAAATTAAATTCCCTACAAAAAAGATCTGATTGAAAATTTTCGTCAGACAAGCCGTTTTTGAGTAATTAAGCTTAATAAATTGTTATTTTTCGTTAGTTACAAAATTCCAAATTAAAAAAGTAAAATCGAAGAAAAATAACAATTTATTAAGCTTAATTACTCAAAAACGGCTTGTCTGACGAAAATTTTCAATCAGACCTTTTTTGTAGGGAATTTAATTTTATATAAAAGTAAGTCAAAATGAATTTTTTTTACTTCAATGTTTTGTCAGTTCTGACGCAAAACATGAAATTATGACTAAAAATCAAAATTAGCGATGATAGCCCTCTTAAAATTGATATTAAGGGCTCAAACTTTTACGAAAAATTTTTTTTGTCATTCTGAATGATATTCTCGATATATCTTTCAAAAAAAAAAATAGTCAATTTTGTTGGCCCAGTCTATTGTATACATTGTCGACACAATTGTCTACGCATTAATGTAGACAATCGAAGTCGACACGTAGAGGAACAACACTGATATTGTCCTCGACACAGGCTCTCTGGCCCTATCGCGACCGCTCTGTTATATTTGATCATCGATGATAGAAATGCAATCGTAGAGTGTAAGTTTCCAATAATCTGGGCTATATACAGAGAGGGTTAAGGAAAAGTTGTGTGCCGAAGTCAAGTCATACCAGTTTCTAAGAGGGGTGTGGTGACACTTTAATAAGACTAAAAGAATTCTTTTTTGCAGATTGTTGTTCGATCTTTGCAATACCTTGATGATATAGTTTGCATTTACCTTTAAACTCTTTATATAATGGGAGGCAGTCCCGATTCGACGTGTATTATATGAGTAGGCGTGTTTGATGGTAGCCTAAAGAAACGCTTGAAAAAATATTAATTCTATCCAGTTGCTTATAACCATAAACTTTACCGTAGCAAAGATAGTTCTTAATGAGAATGACAAATTTGACAATTTGTTGCAAGAGTTGCAACAAAAAACACAGCTTCAGCCTAATAGAAAAATATCAAGATTATAGCTTTAGACATTTAAAAATACTTTTTGGCAATAGTTAGACAACATCTACGCGATGCCAATCTTATTGTTAAATAATAATAATGTTATATGTACGTATCGAAAATTATAATCAACTAACTTAACTTAAATAAATGAAAAGTGATTGCAAGTCATTCAAGTAATATTATCGAACCTTTTGAGTATTATAGTAAAATTAAGATCAGGAAAATTCTTGAACAAAATAAATCATATCAAATCAAATAAGAATAAGAATAAGAATCCAAATCAAAATCAAAATCAATTTAAAAACTATGCAATTTTATATGTCCACAACCCATATACACAAAATAATGTTGATAATAATTTCAAACCTAGGTATGATTCCAATAAAATATCTTTACAAGTTATTGCAAGTATTTAATAATAACAATTATTATTGTTAAAAATTCAGGACAGTATAATAATAATAATATTTAAATAGGAATCCTAGGCCAGAACATATGGATGTAACTAATGCAGGAATTGAAGACAAAAAGGTACATTTTACTATATATGGAGAGAAGAATCACCATTTTAAAAATAACTAAAAACAATACAAAATTTAATATTGATATAAAGCACCTTTGTGCTATAATTTCTAAGCGAAAAAGCCATTAGCACCCTAAGAACCCCTGATAAAATCGAACTTGAAAGTGCCAACGTAGTCATTGTTTAAAAGGGCGAACATTTACACTAACAGTGCCAGCGCGACTGTACAAATTATTATAAAAACCGCTTTTTTCAAAAAAAAAAAACACGATTTTATTAGAAAACAAAATGCTTATAACGAAAAACCAGCAACAGTAGCAAAGGGGTCGGTTTAGCGCGGGAACTTTTTGGCGAGTTTGAATCGACCCTTATAAGTTTTGTGTGTGTGGTTGTAGTGTGGCGCTATTTAATGTTTGAAGAATATTCTTATCAGTGACGGTGTTTATTTGATATATGTTTGTGGGGTTTGGGCGCGTGTCATTGTGGTGATGTTGTTTTGTTTATCACTTTGATCTTCGTTGTCGTTGATGTCGTCGTTTTCGGTATCTATGTGGTCTTTCGGATTGTATGGTGATCTTTGTGTGTTATGAAAATTGTATTTCATGTTTTTCTTGTGAATATTTTTTCCATTCACTAATAAATTCACTAAAAACAAATAATATCAATATTCATTTAAAAGTTTGCAATTGTAACTGTTATAAATTTGAACTTTTACATGGTGTTTGCCTTTGAAATATGTGCATACAATCCCTATAGGCTTAGGTGTGTACATTATGTTCACTTGTACAGTCACAGTAACAGTAAATATACCGTAGTTACATCCGCGCAGAACTAAATGGCGCTTAAGTGATTAGCAACAATCAGAAAAGTATTTTTTTAAAATACTAAAACAGTTGAAATCACATCTAGAAAGTGTAAGCATGCTGCTGACGCATTTTATTATATATTCGGCAAACTAAATAATATTCGGGATTTAAAATTAGAGTTGGTTAAAAGTGAAATGTTTTGCGAAGTCTACTTTAATTGCCCTATTCGAAATCTAAACAAGAACAAAGAGACCAACTTATCGACTGCTATTTTTGCATTGTAAATCCACGCAAAAGACGTAGTGCCAAGAACGCTAAGCCAATCGAATAAACTTATATTCAAAAGACCCAAAGTAATGTTAACCTCCCTAATGTGTATTTCATAAATCTCTTCATCTTATCCCCCTAATAGACCTCAACCTCAAAAATCTCCAGAATTTTTATCTTCATAACAACAAAACGGATTATTCATTAAGAATCGAAATCTGAGCGAGACTCTTTTAATCTTACCACTTTCTTATTCCTCTATGTTCGACTCTCCAATTCAGGCTCCCTCCTCTTTCCCAAAGTTTGATCTTAAATCTGGTGCCAAGTAATTAAATTAAATTAAAATTATTATGCACCCAGTTCTTCATCCTTTCCCTTTCTTTTACCGCTGCTTTTACCACCACGTCTTTATTCATTGATCCCCATCGGCTCCACACAGTCAAACTTTCTCAACAAAACATTTATTTAACTAATTGGTGGTGTTCTCTCTATACTAAGAGATATATATGTATACATTCGGATCTTCTTGACGTACTTACACGATAAATCAGATTCAGTTTCTAGGAAGGTGAAACAAATGCAAATGTCATTATTTCCATTCAGCAGGAAGGCCAGTCTTATGAACTATATAAAATGTTTTCCCAAAAAGTATCGAATGATATTGACACTTTAAGTCAATTTATTCATTCGAAACGGATATCCCCTTCAGCGTAGCAGAGCTAACCATTTCAAGTTTCTTTGTTCCTAATCTGTTTGTCAAAACCTTCGTCTTTCCTTCTTACTATCAAAACATACTTGACTCATCCCTTATTACAATATCATTTTCCACAAATATCGACTAGGTTTCAATAAATATAACCGCTCCTCGCACTTGACATAATATGTTGCTAAATTTTGCCTTAACAACCTATTGAATCCTGCTTTTTTTTTAAATATTGCGGAAGATAATAATATAATTCCAAAGACATGAATGCTTCACAAAAAATTGTGTTCAATAACAAATTGCTTGTGTGCGTTTTGATTATGTGACTTTGCCACACAATCAAACCATTCGCAAGCGCTAAAGAAAAAACAGTAAAATAACTGTGATGAACCATGCTTTTATTTCATTCAATGAATAACACTATACTCGTTGTCATAGCACTTTCATACAGTCCCGCTATCAAAACCTACAATCAAATAAATAATAAAAGAATGTATTCGTGCACTCAAAATGCTGATGCAAAACATACAACATAATGTTTTTTTACGACTTTTGAAAAAACTATTTTTTTTTCTAAACATGCAATGTTTTTGCATCAAAACCATCCTCAATAGGATAGTTAACTTAAGAAAAAATAATGGAAAAATTCGGCCCAGCCGTTCTCGACTTTATTGAACACGAACATATGGCAACTTATTTGTATAAACAAGGATAAGACAATTACACATTCTTACGAAACTTAACGCAATAATCGAAAAAAAAAATACCGTGACGGTTTGAAAAATGTCACTTAACTTTGGTATTGAGATTTGAGAAAAATTGAGGACAAAAAAAATCATTTTTTTTCTATGAAACGAATGCATACTGGTCGAAGATACCAATACGAATCTGACTAAATGGTAAGATTTGGAAATCGAATCTAATTAGCTTTAATTTAACAAACGATAACGATTTGACTACAGGTACAAATTGGACCTAAATTCATACAGATACACAGCTTATCACAATTCAGATTTTAGAAGTAAAGGAACGAAACATTATTCAGGATCCTGGTAGTGTGTTAGGGTAATTTATTTTTATTTAAAAACACTACCGCCACACTAAATTATAAATGTGATAGTGACAAATTGGCATTTCCAAGTATCTGAAGATTAAAACCAGCAGACAAAAAATAATGTTACAAATGCTTGCATTAGCAGTACTGAAACCGTGAAATAAAAATTACCAAAATGCGAAGCTTTTATTTTTACCTGTGATCGAACGAATCCGTCGGGATTCATTGTAGGCATTATATAAATATCAGTGGTATTTATTAATTTTGAGATCTCATCACTTTTTCCGTAGTTATGCAGCATATATTGAGCCAGATAAATTAGCACTTCCCTGCTGACTGCCTCGTCACCATGCATATTGCCGATATATTTTACCATTGGTGTAAGCAGGTTGCGATGACGTACATTCTTTCCTATTTGTAGAACCAGTAAATTCCTTCCCTCCAGGGAATGGCCAATGCTATGAACTTTGGCATACTCAGGGAAGTTCTTTTGGAGCCGTGCGAAAATATCTTCTAGGTGTTCTTGCGTGTGATAAAATGGGTTTTCGGTAAAGGATTCGTCATTTTTAATAACGTATGATTGCGCAGTGAGCACTAATAGGACAATATTGTATAATAGAATCCATAACATCATTATCACACAAGAATTCACTCAACTTGGGTAGTTTACAGATTTATTTTTTCTTCACAATTTATCATTTATTATTTATTTTTATTTTAAGTGAACCTGAAGATTAACGTTACTTTAATATATCTTCCTTACGTACACCTCTATAAACTAAAATCTATCCAAATGCAAACAAAGCGAGAAACGAATAGTCATATTTGTATTGTACAACTTGCAACTTGTATCTTTTACTTTTAATACACAAAGACACTCCATTATAAAGATTCGCATCCTTCGCGAGTTTCGCTAAAAAATAGGACGACACACCCCTTGAGAAAAGTCAAGAGAAGTTTTGAGTATTCGTTAAGCCAGATATACATTGTTCAAATGCATGACAAGTACGTGCAAGTCACTGATCTCTATAATACACTGGATAGCGCATTCATCCAAAAAAGTTGACTCCATTTGAACATTGTTATATTATGAAGCTGCCCACGGTGCCGTATAACAGTATAACTGTATAATATCTAAAACAGCATCATAAAGCGCCGAACAGATTGAACCAGCAACAGCACTGTCAACAGCAACAGCGGCCGCCATTAATTTAGAAATAATGCATTTCAATTGTTCAACACACATAAGAACAGCAACAGCAACGCCAACAGCGGCGTCGTTAGGCCAAAGTCCTAAACTTGCTCTTGCTGGTGCAGTATTGTCAACTTTCCCACTGCAATATTTAGTGGCATCACAATGCAAAACAAAATAGAACGTAAAATAATTTTTCCATTTTGCTACATTTTTATTTTGGTTGAAATTATCGTGTGAACAAAAAACAATAAATAATTTTTGATAAACTAAAATTGCAAAATTAAGTAACCAAAAAGTAATAAAGAATAAAAAACTATTGTGAAAGTTAAAAAATCGCTGAATAAATGAAAAAAATACTATGTGCTTGCCAGTCTTTTGCCTAAAAAACAGAACTGAAACGACATTCCTTCAATTTTATTAAATTGTCAATTTGTCAATCAAAACAAATGATTTTCGTCCAATTTTCAATTTATTCACCCGTATTCTGAAACTCGTATTTATGACTCGTATTCGACTATAGTCGTATGTTAGTATTCCAGAAGTCGTACATTCGACTTCACTTGTACTAATATCGGGAAACGCAAAACATCGCATACGACTATTCGTATTTTATCGTTATTCCGAATCTCGTATTCGATTTACTTGAAGTCGTATTTGTGTACTTTATTACTCGTATTAAATTTTCTAAACGAGACTTGTTTTTTTTTTGACAAAAATGGACAAAAAGTTAATGTATTGTGGTTAATGTTAATGTGGTACCTCTTGGCACAATGTTTAGGCGTTAAACTGTCATGCGGAAGGTCTGGAGTTCGATTCTGAGCGGCAGCAAAAAGTTTTTCAGGAGTGTACTTTATCTTGCAAGTAATTGACAAATCCTCTAAGAGTATATCTCTTGTCTTGGAAAGTGCTGCACATTAGCCGTTCGGAATCGGCAGAAAATTGTAGGACCCCTCCGTTCCTAGTAGCACGCACACAGGAATGGTTGAGAATTGTAAGTCACTATAGGTCCTGGTTCACTTCGAGCTGTTGCGCCACCAAATTTTTTAAAGTACATTTTTTATTGGTTTATTTATTTGGACTCAGCGTTTTTAACGCGTTCATATTTAGTAAAATAATAAATCGTTCTCAATTTGAGGCATTGGTTTGTGCATTGGAAGAAAATTTGGAGGTAGCAAGGGGTCGTAGGAAGAGTGGAAAACACAAAGCAAATTTTTAACAGTTTTCGGCGGACCTTTCGATAAAAATAAATAGCCTTGGGCCACCCATCCGAAATGGTCCAGCTTGTCTTAAAGTAAGAAATATTTAACAAATTGTAATACATTCCTCTTTAGGTTTGCAATGATCAAAAGTATTTAGTTAAAACAGAAACTGCATCACAATAAGCAGCAATTTAAAGGCACAGGGGTGGTGAAATTACAACCATTTATGCTAAAGCAAATTTGAGGAGTGCATTGCTAACATTTTAAATTTAAATTGTTAATCCCCAAGGATCAAACATTGGAGTTTTTCAGCCTCCTCCTGTAGTCGACACGATACTGAAGAAGAAACTGACATAGTCCAAGAATATAACGAGTATTCACAAGCCAGTAACACCATTCGTACAAACAAAAAACAAAAAGAAAAAGCAAATAAAATAGAAGAAGAGCTACTTCAAATCAATGGAGCTCATCAGAATTTCATCATTAATAAAATAATTTAATTGAAAAAACAACAAATGACTTTTTCAATTCAAATTTATTGATTTTGACAATTACCTACGGGCGACAATTCTCGTACGCAACGTATACGACTTGAAGAATAACGATTTTGATACGAAACGAGTTCGAGTTCGACTACGAGTACGAGACAAAATACGACTTGTGGAATATGGGTGATTATTTTAATTTTAAGAATAAATATTAGGGGTATTCATGTAAGCGCGGAAAACCCTCGTAAACCTCGTAAACCAGATAATTTTATCTCCGCAGAAACGAGCTGTCAAAATTTGTATAGGAAAAAGTTTCTGCAAATCGCATAAAATTATCTCACAAATTTGCTGCGGAAAGTGCAGAAATAAACCTCGTAAACTAAAGAAGTATGGATTCTGACTTTTAATTTGACATTTCACAAAATATTTCCCACATTTACGCAAGTATTTCTTAGGGGGTGTTCATGAAAACATGCTGCGGAAAGTTATATCTTTCTACAAAGCGGAAAATTATCTCGTTACATGAATACCCTTATTTAAAATTTACAAATAATGCGAGAAATAAGAGAAACAGATTCACGCTGTGTCAATCTGTTGCTGTAACTTCAACAGCAACTTTAACAACCACTTCACTCTTTTTAGGGCCACTGTTTTAAATGGCTTTGATTACATTAAGGCTAGGCGCGCACATTCAATTTTTAGTTTCGTAATAACTGCTTAGTTCGAGCAAATAAAAACTTTGTGGTTTGACACAAACGAAACAATTGCCTAAAATGAGTTCGCTATAATTATATGTACCTGCGCGGACATTCAACCAAATAGTTCATCTGTTTTCTATAAGCAACCAAACAGTTGTGCAACTAAAAGTTGAATGTGCGCACCTAGCCTAACACAGCAACTTCGACATTAACGTTAGACCTTAGCCCTAAATTCGATGTCGCTGTGCAAATGCTACCAACTTTTGAGGCGAAATTTGTCAGTATTGTCAACACTTAAATGAAAATGTAACAACCATCCTTTTGATTCGTCTATTTATTTTGGTTTTGACAATGGAAGAATTGCTTAGAACAAATAAATTTTAGTACGACAAATTGTGCAAGTCGTATACATTGACGCAATTTACGTTAATTTTTATCGTTAAATGTACGGCAAAATCATTTCGCATTTGAATTTATTTTGATTATATGCTGTCAAAAACGCTGTTCACGTTGTAATCTATTTCACAAGACTTTTGATGTTGAAGTTTTCGTTGCTGTTAGACTATAGGCGCGCACATTCAATCTTTAGTTGACCAACTGTTTGGTTGCTTATAGAAAAGAGATGAACTATTTGGTTGAATGTCTCGCGGGCAGTTAGTCTAGGTCTCCTACAAGACGAAAGCTGGGAAGAATGCTACAATTTATTAAAATATGTACGTATAGATCAACAACTAAAACTAAACTATAATACTATTATTTTTTTTCACAGACGAACGATTGGTTCGACGTAATGAACGTCAGGTCCCCATACAGTGATTCGAGGGAGAGAGTCCATGCTTATGGACTTCATTTGGAATCACAAAACGTGATTCTGAAAAACATGACTGAAATGATATGCAATATGCGAGTTGTTGGCAAAAATACTATGCTTCCATTTCAAAAAGGTAAATGGACAAATAAATATTGAAAACAAATTCTATCTAACTTACTTCCTATTTTCAAGGAATTGTGCAATCTAATAATGCCTTACAGATGCTGTACAAAGACATGCAAGACCGCTTTGATATCTAGTTCATAATGACTTACCGGTTGAACCAGGATGTCTTGGAAAACTTTTTCGGTGTCATTAGAGCAAAAGGAGGACTTCACGACCATCCCGATCGCCAGGAATTTAAATATAGGCTACGGTCATATATCCTGGGTCACAACGAAGGTGCACTAACGGACAATGGGAACGTTGGTGTAGATGATACACCTGATCTGAGGCTGGAAGAAGAATCCTTCTCAGGTAATGTGAAATAAATGAATTTTAATCTTCAAATGATGTAATTCGTTTCTTGATTTAATTTTTTTTAGGAAAAATTTTTAATATTGTTAAAGTTAACACATCTTTTGAAAAAGAAAAAGAGTATGATTTGCCAATGGCATACGATGGCCTGGAAAACTTGGCTGGATATATTTGCCACCGTTTAAAGGGCACTTTTTCCGACCTGGAAGATGGACACAGAAACGACGACTCTTGGGTACACCATTTAGATGAAGGAGGCCTTTCTAAACCATCGGAAGAAGTAATGGCCCACATGCTATCACTTGAAAATGTTTTCAACGCGGTGAATGGAGAAGGCCAGGGTATTTATATTTGCGGTCAGTACATCAAGCACATGATGGATATTTCCAAAAAGGCAAATATTGTTTGCGATGATAAAATAAAAACACTTTTTTTCCGATCCCGAATGTATTTCCGTATACGCAAATTAAATAGGGAAATTGTAGAAAATAAAAATTCGAAGAAAAGAAAATATAAAAAAATTATAAACTAAAACTAAAACTTTGTATTTATTTCAATTAATATAAACATTTGAAAACGAAAACACTAGAGGAACTATTTTTAATTAATTTCAATCAATTTCACAGGCTTTGCAATTACATTTACCACAGTGAATGTTATCACATCAATAAATATATATTTATAAAGTATATAATTTTACTTATAAACTAATAAAATGTACAAATGTTGTAATTAATTTATCTAAAAGATGAGAAAACAGCCTAACTTGTTTACCATTAGCTGAGTTTCTCTCATACTGAAAGTAAAACGTCAAACACATGTGTGCCTCGATGACGTAGATGCGCAGAACGAGAGAAAAATAAAAACGCGAAGGCGCTATCTTGTATAGTTGTATCATGATATCACATGTGACGGAGAAATATATGCGAGGAGAAGGTAAGCACAAATCGGAGGATACGGCTGTATCCTTAACTTACAGAAAGTGAGACAGCGACCCCTATCACAACTTCAAGTACTACAATGCATTAGGGATAGGAACGAGCCCTCCATATTATATATACTCAAAGGGTTGAAGTTGCATATACACCTTTGAGTATATATGCATAGCTGGGCATTAACTCGTTAATCCGTTAATCGTTAATTAACGAAGTTAAAATTTTGATTAACGGATTAACTTTTAAGTTAACTTTTAAAAATGTTAACGGACACGTTAAATCCGTTAATCCACGTTAAGTCAGTTAATCGTTAATCCAATGCAAACAAAAACAAAGTGAAACAAAAACAGCTAGGTACGTATTATATTTTGACGGCGCGTGCGAGTGAGAAAACTGCGAAGATTTTCGTTTCGTTCAACTATCAACTATGTCAACTATGTGCGCGATAAGTTCAACCGACTTCGTTCAACTTTTTATTCAATTTTATTATTTATCGTTGGATAAACGATTTACAACCTCTTACACTAGTGCAGCAACTCACGTAATTCACGTTGAGCAACTAAAGTTGAACAAAATGCGTTCGGAACCCCGTACACATAATTGACCAACTTTCCCATATGTTGATTAACTCTTAAAACTTATTCCAGTGTTGAATAGCTCCGTACACCTAGTTGACCAACTTACTCAAATGTTGAATAACCTCGTACACTAGTTGATAAAAATGTTCGATTTTGACAGAAAAAAAGTTTTTCAAGTTGATCGACTGCGTTTTCGATATTGTTGTTTAACCAGTTGATGAACGAGTTAATACCTTCGTACACTTAACCAAGGAACCAAGGATTACTCGATGGGGAACGCGTTGAACGCACCACGATAAACAAAAAACTCAAACGTCAAACCTGAAATAGTTTCGACTTCAGTTCGGTACATACATTTATTGTCGACGCACGCCTTCGCTTTAAAATATTCTAAAATTTGTTCCGTATGAGTATGATTTCCTCTAAGAAAAAAAAAGTGGCTGCCGCATTAATAATATTAGAAAATGAACGACAAAGGAAGAAAAAACAGCCAAGACGATTCTGGGTAGACGATTTTTTCTTGAGTGGCGAAGAAAATTGTGTTTTCAATGAAATATATGAGAAATTAAAATCGATTGATCCCACCGCGCCCGTGAATTGGAATTCAAAGCTTAGGCAATTGCATTTTCGAGGAAATTTGAGACCAAGCCAATTCCCTGGCATCTCGATTTTTATAAGAGAGGCTCCTAATGTCCCATATATTGGGCTTTTCCTCAATTGCTGAAATCATTTGCAAAATTAATTCCGTGGTCCACTCTGATTTTTTATCACCTTCCATGACGAAAAACCAAAATAAACTACAGTTTGCAAGTTCATGGCAACGCAATAGTTCAACCACGTAGACACATTTCACTGCAGCCAACGCAACGCAACATAATATTACGTCAAGAAATCCCAAAGAAAATTAAAAAGTTGATCAACGCGTTGAACAAGTAATGTGCAACACATTATCTTTAAAATGTGGCTCAACGTGTTGATCAAACATTTCAAGGAGCAACACGAGCTCGTACACTACCCGTACACTTGTTGTGCAATTCGTTGAGCAACGGCCAACAACTAGATCCAACCCGTTGGTTGAACAGAATTGAAGGTACCGTACATTAGAGTTGAATGCGTTGAATTCGAAATTTGTGCGTTGATCGCCTAGTGGACGACCGGCATTACTTAGCGAAAAAAAATATAAAAAATGCAATTTTTATCACATATGTTAACGGATTAACGATTAACGTTAACTTGCGTTAATTCTTGCGAAATTTAACGCTTTAACGTTTAACGAAGCTAACTTTTTTAGTAGCGGATTAACGATTAACGAAGTTAACTGTTTGATTAACGGTGCCCAGCTATGTATATATGTATATGTGGTTACACCCTTCCGAAACGTCACAACATAAAAAAAGAAAACAAATAAATAGGTCTGAAGAAGGGTGTAACCACATCCGAAACGTCACAACATAAAAAAACAAAACAAAATATTAACAAAAATTGACCTTTTTTTTTTTTTTTTTTTGGCCAACAAAAACAAACAACAACATTTTACAAAATAAAATATCGAATAAAAATATCGAAATGCCAAAATTCAAACAATTTGTGACTTTGTATATAAATACTTATGTATTAGTACTCTCATGATGAGGAACAAATAACGCAGGATGGAGTTCGAGAAAAGTTCTAAGACTTGAGGAATTAGAAATAAAGAATTATAATGAAGGTTAAAAAAAAGAAGAGATATTTACCCCTAACACACACCACGAACTACTTCATCGAAACATATTGTCGATAAGGTTTTTGGGTCGTGTGAAATGAATATGTGTCGACTTAGCAGTACGAACTCTGGGAATCGAAGTAGTATGCCGACATGGCGTGTAAAAAGGACCGAACTAGTTCGTCGTCACTGTTTTTTATGATGTTATTCGGTTTTAGTTGTTAAATTTTACAAATCGTCTGATGAAGCAAGAACAAAATTCAATCCCCTTAAGCAACAATTCAATTAAGCTCTGATCAACACAAAAAAGTGGTTCTGGAGCTTTAAAATTCAAATATTTTTCGGTCATTTTCACTTTTCATTTAAAATTTCACAACCCTACCAATTAACAGCTGATTTTGGCATATACTTCTACATCGGCGTATTGGCGATTTTTTTGCGTGAAGGAACGTAAAATCTGTGGTAAAAGTCAAAATTTGACAAGGGATCGCAATCCCTAAAATCCCTAGTGTAAAAGGAAATCGACATAAGTTAGAACAAAAGAATAGCATACAAATTAACAAACAAAAAAACATTTTATTATTCAATATTTGTGTATCATTAAACAACCAAATAAACAATAAAACATTTTCAAGCTAAATATTTCTACAAATTTATTTTTTAAAATCCAACTAAAACTCATTACACCTTGAGTTCTTCTTCAAATTTGGACTCGTTTTTCAGTTCGAATTGTGCCAGTTTCTTAATCTTTACCTCATTACAAAGGTGACACAAACCACTTGCAGGGAATGCATCGCCGATGTCGGAAAAATCATTCTGCTGTTCATCTCTCTTAGTCGAGG
The DNA here is from genome assembly GCA_911387755.1 of Chrysotoxum bicinctum. Classification (NCBI taxonomy): domain Eukaryota; kingdom Metazoa; phylum Arthropoda; class Insecta; order Diptera; family Syrphidae; genus Chrysotoxum; species Chrysotoxum bicinctum. The sequence continues at coordinate 87,589,414 of OU426990.1, read as the reverse complement.
CTAAATTACTGCAGTCCAGCAGTTGATAGATCTCCCGATTGTAGTCACCATCCTTGGTAAGTCCATTGTATTGGTCACATTGTGGGGAAGCTATTCGCCTCCAAGCAGGGAACTTTAATATTTTGATTACAAAACCAGCAATTAACAGTCACTTTAAAGTTTGATCTAATTTTTAATTATAATTTGTAAAGAATTAAAACAGTCACAAAGCTTATTGATATGCGGTTTTTTGCAAACAAGACTGAAAATTTACAGAGTGCTTTATATCACATGCGACCGAGCACGATGTGCGAGTAGATGGTAAACACAAATTGACAGCATACAGCTGTATCCTTAACTTACAGAAAGTGAGACAGCGACCCCTATCACAACTGCAAGCACTACAATGCATTAGGGATAGGAACGAGCCCTCCATATTATATATACTCAAAGAAATGCCCATACAAAAGCGAAGTACTTTGTCGATTAGGTTGATCGATGTGGCGTGTGTGAGGGGTAATTGAGAAAAGCGACAATAAAAAGCAATTTTATGTTTTCCTTGGATTCACCCTTTTCGTGTTGGACTATCTTTGACAATAATCAAAGTTTAAACTGAATATTGAATACTATATCATTGTATGTACATACATATAATCAATAATTCTATAAGGCGTATTTCTTCTTAAGCTCAGAGCAGGGAACTGAGCTGTCAAAAAAATCAGTGTTTCTTTTTTAGGTCAGGTTGTTTCTTCTTTCAATTAGAGCTAGCTCGAAGCGACCCGATGGACTAAAAAATTGAATCTGGCTAACTTCACAGAGACAGAGACGGATGGCGAAAAAAACAAATAAACAAAAAAAATGTAAATCCATGCCATTGACAACTCTTTACTGTAAACGGCACTGTTACACGATTTTCTATTTCTAATTTGGCTGCGCAGTTTCATTGCCGCCAAAACACTAAACCCAAAAATCTCAAATAATTTATATCTGTCAGTACCAAATAATGAAATATTAACTGTTGTCGCTTTCCTTAACACAGAATTATGTATCATAAATGTGAGAGGCTGTGCACCAGGGTTCGGACTTTACTTCGATCGAAGTAGATCTACTTCGATTTTGAGAAAAAAAATTAATCTACTTCTCTGCTTCTCTTTTTTAGGATCTACTTCTCTTTGAAAAAATTTTGCAACACATTTAAAGACAGCGATGGTCACTTTGTATTACATAATTCAAGGTGTATCTACTTTAAAACTAGTTGAGGCATTTCCTTTTCACAAATGCTCTATCGAAATTTTAAAAGATGAATGGAGGTCATTCCGCATTTACGATACTAGTAAAATAGAATAAAGTGATTTGCCTAAATTTTGGTATTCTATAATGAATACAAAAAATATAATGAAAGAATTTGTTTTGAAAGTTTTCGGAGTACATTCTGAATTTAGCTGTTTTGCCTCACAGTAGCGCCGCAGTTGGAAGAAAACTTTAATAAATGAATTTAGTAAAAAATAAGATTATCTACTTACAGATTACACTTACAAAACCTAAAGATATTTATGAGCCACCTTTTGAATTGATAAAATTCATACAAAAATACAAGTTTGTTGATGGAATATTTATTTAAAAATTGTTATATTTAATTAATATTTTTAACAATTCTGAAGTCTGAATTTATTTATATATATTATGTTTATATAATTTTTTTTTTAAGAAGTCTTTTTATATACTGTTATATGTATATTTAATTTGTTTCTCTTGAAGTTTGAACTTTGTTAAGTATTTTGTTTCAAAAAATTTATTATTTTTTAATTTCCTAAAACTACTTCGAAAATTTTGGATCTACTTCAGTTTTTTTCCGTTTTTACTTCGAAAATTTAAAACATAAGTCCGAACCCTGCTGTGCACTTTTGTTCCGGGCGCAGCGCTGTTTGCATCGATGCTCGTGGACATTCTGGACATCTGTTTTAGCCTTTAGAGAAAAGCAAGAAATATAATAAGTTACCATATGACATCCACCACGGTCAGCTGAGGGCAAACCAGATTCTCTGTCGGAGCCATCTATCGTTATACTTAATTGTCTCTGAACTCATTTATTTATTCAAATTCGGCGCGATTTGTTGAATTGCTGTTCATTTCGTATTATCCTTCCGTTTCAAAATTACTAATTTGTTCGTTTTTTGTGTATAGAAAAATGTTCACAACAGACATAATCAACTTGAATAAAACTAAAATGTTTGAGAAAATTCGTTCCAGTTTGCCACTCGATACGTGTATTACTCAAAACTTATTAGAATGTAGAGATGATTTGCTCTATGCGTGGGACAGTTCCGATTCAAGTATTTTGGTTATAAATTGGAGATTAGCACATCTTAAAGGATTCGATGGGGTTGAACACCAAGTAAGTTTTTGACTAGACTTGTTTGATAGTTTTAATTTTTCTATTTCTACTATACTACATTGATGCTTATTTTGATTTTCATGTCTTTTCCTAGCCCCGTTAGGGTTTCATTGAACCTTTATTCTTTTCAGTACTATATAACTATTATTGTAATTGTATCTTTAAACTATAATATTTACTTTCAACTAGTAGTTCACAATGTCCTTTTACTGACACCGTGTAGCCATTATAGTCATCATCATCATCGGCTCGACAACCGGGTTCCGGTCCTGACCTCTTTCAACAAGTCTCTCCACCTATCCCGGTCTCTAGCCGACGCCATCCAGTTGCGCACCCCAAGGCTTCGGGCGTCCTGGTCTACGCCATCTCTCCAGCGCAAGCATGGTCTACCACGCTGTCGTCTACCATAGAATGTACCACAAAGAACTTTCCGAGCAGGTTCCTCTTCGCTCATGCGAGCTAGGTGCCCTGCCCACCGGAGTCTACCGAGCTTAATTTTTGTCACGATATCTGCTTCAAGGTAGATTGCGTACAGTTCATGATTGTACCGTCTCCGGAATCGTCCTTCCTCACATACGGGGCCAACAATTCTCCTTAAGACTTTTCTCTCGAACGCAGCTAAGAGGTCGGAGTGCCTTTTGCTAAGCACCCAAGTCTCGGATCCATATGTGAGTACTGGTAGGATCATGGTCCTGTACAGCAGCAGTTTTGAAGTTATGGTGAGATTTCTGGATTTGAAGAGCTTTGACAGACTATAGTAGGCTCTGTTGGATTTGAGAAGCCGCCCGCGTATTTCTTCTTCTATATTGTTATCGGCTGCTACTATTAATTGACCCAAGGTATTTAAAGGATTGCACCACTTTAAATTCGGCTCCGCTACCTTGATTGTTTGACCAACTGTTCCTCTCGCATTCGACGCCACCATGTACTTTGTTTTACCTTCACTAATGTGCAGCCCCAGATTTTGTGCCGCCTGCTCGATCTGGATGAAGGATTCGTGTACAGCTTGTTCGGTTCTTCCGATGATGTCGATGTCGTCTGCGTAAGCCAGTAACTGGCTGGACCTGTTGACGATGGTCCCTCTTGTTGCCGTGCCAGAGTCACGGATTGCTTTCTCCAACGCCAGGTTGAAGAGGAGGCAGGCCAAACCGTCCCCTTGTCGGAGTCCATTAAAGATGTTGATTGGTCTGGATAGCAATCCGGCTATTTTTAATTGGCTTGTTACGTTGGTCATGGTCAACCTACATAGTCGTGTCAATTTATTTGGGATGCCGAATTCTCTCATGGCTTTGTAAAGTTCTACCCTGGCTACGCTATCATATTCTGCCTTAAAGTCTATAAACAAATGGTATGTTGGGATGTTAAATTCTAGACATTTTTCCATCGCCTGCCTAAGGGTAAAAAAAATTACATATAATGATCCACAAATATATTATAATTATTGTATTATATAAAATTAACATGTACGCACCTTATATGCGGTATGTTTGGGGTCATTATCATTATCTTGTCGACGAATGTTACTTCCATTCGGAAATACCCAGCGCCAGTTCTTCAATTATCTTTTGAGGATATCAATGTACATAAGTTGATTCATAATTCCTTCGATTATTTACAGCTTATCCACCCCTGAAGACGTCATACAACCCCACACCTTAAGACCTCAACCACCACGCTTAACAGTTTTCAGTGTGCATTTTTGATTAAGGGCATCGTTCGGCCTTTATACCTACCCAAAAATAATGTTTTTTTCGAGTTCAGGGGTGACATTCTGTATCGCACACGCGAACAAACGTTTTCGCGCGTGCGAACAATTTGCTTCATGTAACATAAAAAACGAAAGTTTTCGTTCGCACATGCGAAACAAAATAAACGACAGCTTATTCTTTGACGTTTCTCTTCTTAAATATTTCAGTTTCAGTTTTGTTCAGAAAAAATGTTTTTAATATTAAAAAAGAAGATGATACGGAAATATATTGCATTTTTGAACGATAGTGAAAAAGAACATGAGGATTCGGAGTTATTGAACTTGCCGAGTACAAAAAGAAAGCTAAGAGTTTTTTTTTTCAATTTATCTACTTTGTCAGATCAAAGATGTGTTTTAATTATTTGTTGCAAATTATTTTATAATAGGTGCGTTTTATTATCCACAAATCTATCTGGATCCGGATCGGGATCATCACTTGATAATAAAACGATACGGATCTTACTGACAGCAGTGTTATAAGCCCGTCTCTTTCTATCCTTAGGTTTGTAAATTTTAAATTATTTCTTGTCTTTTTTCTTTACACTGTAGTTTACACTACCTTATCATAAAAGCCATCTACTCGCCAGTGTAATAACTAATTTTTGGATCTTTGAAATAGATCCCGATAGAAAACAGGATCCCAAATTGTTTTTGTAATACATGTTAAAACTTAATCCAGATCCGGATCCAGATAGATTTGTGAATAATAAAACGCACCTAATATTAGTTTACAACTATATAGCTTTATTCAACGATTTCGGTTGAACAGAAAAGCCTACAAATATGTGTTGGAGAATATACGCATAAAAACAGGGACGCGAGTCACATATTATATTCCTCCAATTTTTGAGCCTTTGCTCTACTTTAGAGGTACTAGGTGAAGAAAGCTACCAATGGTCAGTTGGAAAAGATTTCGTTTGCCCTCTTGCACAGAGCACTCTGTCAAAAGTATTTGGTGAGTGCTTAACACCTTTGGACGACCAAATTTATGCGGAATGGATCAAATGGTCATCGGATTCAAAAGTTATTAAAGACAAATTTACATACATTTTGGAGTTATCATGTTTCTTGTTAACACCACAGATATGTAAGTACAGTACGAACTCGGTTAACACAACCTTCGATTCGCGCAATTTCTTGATTTTCGCAACACTAAAATCGTAGCACGTCTGATTATGTAAGTGCTACTTTTCAAAAATTTTACATCGATTAGTTCAATTTCTTGTGTTTATTCATCTGTTCATTAAAATCAAAACATCAAACCAACAAAAACTATTTGTTTGCTTTCAATAATGTTTTTTTTTATAACATTTTAGTTACCTCTAAAAAAAAAAAAAGACATCACATCTGTCTATATAAATTTTTATCAAGAAAATGTAGCCCATTAAGTGCAAGAACCTCGGTTATTGCAACCGCCTTAATTTCTTTTTAGTTGTGTTAATCGAGTTTGTACGGTATATGGTTATGATCTCCCACTTTGTCAATTTTAATAGTTATTGGTTGTGTTAATACATACATACATAAACAAACATTTATTTTGCATCACATTTTGCACAAAAATACAATCTGTCACAGTAATAGTGATGAGTCTTCTTGACACTTTATGTGTATACAAATTTACTTTAATCGATATTTAATGCTTTCTTATTATGTACGTGTTTTTTTACTTAAAAATCAACAAAACTAATATTAATTGATATTAAAATCCCAAGAAAATAAACTACGTACCTTCTTTTTCTTAATTTTGCCTCATTTCATTTCTTAAATCGTGTACATGACATCGATTTTCTTGAGTTTTATGTATCGATTTAAATTAATGTTCCATCCTTCAAATTATCTGATAGCTGTAAGCATCATAAAAGTATGCAATCAAATTTGTTTGGGTTTGAAGCATAAACGAACACAGAACCAAAAACGAAATGCGATACAGAATGCCAATTATCGCTTTCGCACATTTTCTTTCGTTTTTGAAAAACGATCAATCGCTATCGTTTCGTTTATTACAGAATCTGCCCCCAGAGCTGAACATCCTCGCTGTTGTGAAATGATTTTGGTTTTGGTTTGTTTGTTTTTGGTTTGTTTTGAAATTTAACCGTTGGCCATTCTTGTTTTTTAAATATACGAATTCTTAACGGACCACGACAAGTGAAACCCTCTCGAAACATCGGGCAATAAATATCAAATATAAATTTGATAAAAATAAGTCAAGTATTTGTATATTTTAAAATGTATCAGTACCACGATAAAAAGAGTCTTACATTTTGAGAGTTTACCAAAATATGGGGTTTTTCAGTCTTTTCTACTTTGTGTTATGGTTTATGGTTATACAAGGAGTAAATGCCAGGTATTAGTAATTTTATATTTTCTTTCTTAAGTGCTTCCAGGGCATTTTCGAAGTTTTTTTTTATTTTGTCTCAATTGTTTTAATGGGATAACAAATTAAAGATTTCCAGAGCTTTTTATGTTTGTAATAATGTTTTAGACCGAAGATTGTGGTAAATTCAAATATTTGGGAGTTATATAACTTGAAAGGCTCGTTTGAAATGTCTCTATTGAAGATTCGCGATGATATTACGAAAGTACAAGGCCAAGTCAAAAGACGAACAGAATGACAGCTTGGAATTCTGTTGCAATTTAAGTAGTTGAGAATGTATTTTACATAAACGACAAAAGTTCTAAGTTTTACACAATAATCAGCTGTATCAGGAATTTCATCTTAATCGAAAATACGCTATGAATCCCAAAAAGCCCATCACAAAATTCATTCGTACTAGATTCGTGGTGGAAAAACTGTTTGGAATTTCGTGAAATTTTATTTTTTATGGTATTTTGTATAAAAATCTTGGGATGAGAAATACAATGTCGTATATGAGTAGTAGTAGTAGTAAATTGTTTTTATTTTAACTCAAATCTTAAATATAAACATATAGATTTTCTTTTGCCTTGTTTTTAAATATTGTTAAAATTTCAAACCAACGACAATGACTTTAAGAGTCGTCTGTCGGGTAGCTTAATAGTAAATATTAATTTAAAATACTGTTTGTAAATAAATTATATACATTATATGAAACAAAAAAATTAAAAAGATATGACAAAAGTATGTGCTAAAACTGCATTTAAAAATTTGAAAAATAATTAAAAGAAAATTGAAACATTATTTTATTTGTTTGTACTCTTCGACCAGCACTTTTCTGTAGCTATGGATACAGTTATATACTTGACCAATTTGTCCCAATGTAAAACATCTTCACCATTTAGTAAACATATAATCTCATTTTCATCCATTGCAGGTTTTCCGAAGTATCTTATTCTTAATTCTCGCAGTACTGGGCATCTGTCAAAAAAATGTTGAATATTTTCTTCTTCCCTCATATTGCAAAGGCTACATAAGGAAGATTCACTGACGCTATATCTGCTTCCGTTCAGAAAGATTAGATCACATCTAGCTTTGAATATCCAGCTTATATTAAAAACATCAAATCCTTTCGTGAAATAGTTAATCCCCCTTGTATAGTCTAAAAACTTGTAGATGCGTGAGCTGCTTGCAGATGCTCTTCTTTTATTTTCTTGATGTGACCTAAGCTTGAGACAGTCAAATAGTACAAGACTTTTTTCGATACATTCTTCCTTTGACCCTAAGTTTTCATCCCAATGTACACCGAATTCTGATCCGATGTGATTTAGCTCTTTTACCCAAAATTGATTTTTCCGTAAAAGAATTTTCGAGAGTCGATGTCGTAGTCTGCTTTCATTAAAGTCAAAGAGAGTTTTAATGACATACCGCAGGTGAAGCTCCAAAGTATAAAAATGTCCTTCTTCGGCACCAGTTTCAAGTGACAGCGCATAGTTTGGTGTGCTAGCTGGTAGTTTTAATACCCATTTTATGAAATATCGTTGCAGCTTATCTACTTCTTCGAATATCCCAAGCCCCCAGACTTGTGCCCCATATGTTTGGATAGCCCGCTTGAAAAAGTTTCCACTTTGAACTAAGACTGATATTTTTCCTTGCCAAAAAGTTTTGCCAAGTGGCGTTGATGCTGTTTTTTGCTGAATGACATCTTTGGAGTAAGAAGAACACCCAAGTAAACATAATTGGAAGTAATTCCCCTTTGAATAACCACTTTTTCTGTTGAGATAGTGTGCCTCCATTCCGAAACACCATAATTTCTGACTTTGCCATGTTAACTTCTAAACACCAATTGTTGCAGTACTCTTCTAGGCGATCTATCATATTTTGCATAATTCGGATGTCCTCTGCTAGGATGACCATATCGTCTGCATATAAGAGCAGTCTCACATTAATGTTCTCGATTTGAAGGCCTCCTCCTAAGCATTCATGGAGATCGTTTATATAAAGTGCAAACAGTAGGGGAGAAAGGAGACACCCTTGTTTGACTCCATTTAATGTTTTAAAATACTCCGATATTTCTTTTCCAGTCCACACAGTCGAAAAAGTATTGGCATAGATGGCTTGAATCAAGTTGACGAATTTAGTTGAGACACCTATAGAATGTAATTAAAAATTAGCAAGCTCCGTGAAATTTTGTCGAATGCAGCTTTAAGATCCACGAAAAACGCATACACTTTCTTTTTCTCGCCAAGTTTTATATGTCAAGTTATAAATATTATCAATAGTAGAGTAATTTTTCCTGAAACCAGATTGATACTCTGTCAGGATATGGTTTTTCTCCACCTAAGCGTAAAGTCTCTCATTTAGAATTCCCATCATCGTTTTCGCAATGCAGTTCATAAAAGAAATACCCCTGTAATTGCTTGGCTGATTTATATCTCCTTTCTTAAATATTGGGAAAATAATACGAGTAGTTTTATTGAAAGATTTTTCAATCCTAGATTCATTAAGAATATTTGTATAGGCATCTGCTTGATAATTTAAGAAATTATCCGTGGCATTTGTCAGGAATTCGTAACTAATTTTATCTTCTCCAGGAGCCTTATTTAGTTTTACATTGGATAGCATTTTTTTAATTTCATCTATGGAGATTGATTTATCCAATTCCCGGTCTTCAATGTACAACTATGTGCATACTGAATTTGGTTTACATGCTGGTTGGCGTTAAGAAGATTAACGAAATAAGTTTTAAACTCTGATGGTGGTATTTGTGGGCATACAATAACGTCCTCTGAATTGAAAGAAATTCGTATTCATGCACATTTCCGCTGCTCGCTCATATACCTTTACTTTTTCGATTGGAATGTCATGTTTAAGAAGATTGTTTTCGAAGATTGTTAGTTAGATTTAAAACTAATAAGAAATACATCAAATAGAATTGACATAGCCATCAACTATAAACCAACCAGCACTGCTAGATATATCCCAAGCAATGCCTTTGCACCTATTCAACACAAATTATCAGCCTTCCACTCTATGGCACATAGACTGGTCAGTTTACCATTATCTTATACAAATTACAAACAAGAATACACGTACATATTAAACTCAGCATATATAAATGGTTATGGATCAAATTTAATTGACAAAATAATTCATCAACATTCAAACAAACACAAAAAAGAACAACTTTCAACTTTTTTCACACAAAAGAAAACAACACAACCAGCTGACAGGAGTCGAGTGTCAATGACCTTCGCACCAGATATAACGAATGGACTAAAAACTGTTCCACCGCAACAAAATGATTTTAACATTTTCGAATAAATTCAAACTAAAAAAACAAATTAACAAGTGTCAAAGACAACTTAGAAAAATCTGGAGTTTATGAAATAAAGTGCAAATGTGGACTAAAATATTACGGTCAAACTAAAAGATCAATTTTAACAAGATTTAAAGACCATCAAAACTATATAAAAAACAACGATCCGAAAAAATCGGCAATTGCAGCACATGTATTACAAGAAAAACATTTGCCAATTACATTAAATGATGTTCGCCTCCTCGCAAGCAGCTCAGACAATAATAAGCTTGATGCCATCTTCACTTTAAAATTAAAAATCATTTACAAAATAGTCGTTCTATTCATTTACATGCAATTTACATAATTATTGTTTATATCTACTGTTTCAACTTTTTATATATTATATGTATAAAATTTATTATAATAATGCTTTCTGTTTTATGTAAGTGACAACTATATTACTCAGTCGTGTTGCTGAAGATGACCAGTACATTGGTCGAAATGCATTCAATTTAAAAAAGTTAAAAATAAATAAACAAACAATTTATTAGTTGACTCAAATTTAATGATGTTTTTTCATTTAAATTAATTTTCAATAAAAATCTTTGTTTCGAATCTCATTTGCTAGATTCCACCAGTCCTTACTATTTTTTACTGTACTGAGTTGAATATCAATTTTTTGAATATATTCAAATTTATTTCTGCTACAGACTGCTCTAAATTCTTTTTTCGCTCTCAAATAGATTAGTTTTTCCTCTGGATTTTATCGTATATGATAAAAATTTATGAATTTGTGAAAACGAAAGAGGTTATTAAATGTAATAAGTGTTCAGTTTTGTTGTGTTTATTGTGCAATATATGCTTTCACACTAAATCCCAACTGAAATTAATGAAAATAGTATTATTATTTCTAAAATTATTAATTTACATTATAATAAAAGTTTTAAAGGCCTAAAGTTGCGGCTGGAAGTTATAAATGCTTAGATTATCAAAATGTTCATGTATGGGGCGATTCAACGAAATTGCAAGGTCGCACCCTGCAAAAATAAGAAATTTTTTTTTAGACAAGAGATTCCAATTTAAGTATTTTTAAAATTTTGTGTACATCAAAATAAAACTATAATCTTCTCTCGAATTGAATAACTTTTACGATTTACGAAAATATTACTTATTAAAGGCTTATAAATTAATTCCCACCAACTTGGCCAATTTAATTCTTAAATAATAAGCCGTACACTCAGAAGTTTATTGCTCAGCAAAACTCGACTTATTTATTTGCATCCTTGAATTTTGAATATGTTCCTCCATATCTAACTTCAAGTATGTGTGAAGTACCGGTTGCTGCATTCCATCATTGACCAGCAACACCAATTCTTCTACCGTATAGGCCTTTTAGATCTCGATGATCATGGTGTCTTTTTCTCGATTCCAGCAGGCCTATTCCAAAAAGCTCGAAGGATCGCTTTTAATGGAGGATTTGTACTTGCCTATTTTCAAAAGCGTTCCGGTTTCCATATAAGGTCTAATCAAAATGTCGTTTCATTTGTTTTGAAAGCGAAAGCTTTCAAAATGTAAATAATAATTTTACAAATTTTTATTAATTAATTAAATTTATTGTTTTTGTTTATTCCTATTTTGTTCAGCATTTAATAAAATACTTATGGAACCCATAGAGTTCAATTTAATTCTTTTTGAATTCAACAAAATCACCAACTTTAAGTGCTTTGAATAGTAAAACCGTGAAACGAATTCCATCAGCCTTATCACTTTCAATATCTTCGGCAAGTGAATTTGAAATTCCCGCTAAAAAAATTGGCAAATACACTTCAACATTCCCAGATTTGACTAACTTCAACAAAAACAACACCTCAAGTGAAATCTTTCGCCAACATTTTCTCAGCGTATCATCTGAGCTCAAGCAAGGTGGGTGGAACTTTGCATTCTCCGATGGATCTAAAACAGCTCTAAACACATCCTTTGCATCAGTGCTTGAAAATGGTTTTTTGATAACAATGTATCTATTTTTACTGCTGAAGCTTTCGCTATCTTTAAGACTATATTCACCTGCGCAACTATGCCTGGTAAATTTGTCATAGTATCAGATAGCCTATCCGTGATCAAAGCAGTCAAAAATCCCAATCACAACACTGAAATAGTTTCAAAAATACGAGATTGTCTCATCAAAAACCAACATAAAACTAAACTCATGTGGATTCCTAGCCACATGGGTATAGATGGTAATGAGCTCGGCGATAAAGCTGCCTCCGATGCTCACCGAACACCAACCCATAATTTTGTTGCGGACACTCGGCTTGATTTGCTCTGCAATATCAGCCAAAAACTAAATTACAAAAGTCAATCAGACTGAAACAATTATTCTCATCGTTACGCAAACATCAACCGGGAAAAAGCACAACCAATTTTTCCAACGACAACAACAAAATCAATGAATACTACTTTACAGTCACCACGCATCAGCACCTTCTCCGTAAAGGAAACCCGCCTATATGCCAAACTTGCAACACCCAAATAGACATTAACCATATTCTCAACATAAACAACTGTTCAAATTCATCACCTCATCAACAACAACTAACATCCATCTGCCTTGCCTTAAAAAACCCTAGTCACGACAACATTATCAAAGTTAACTCTTTCGTAAAAAAATACAAACTTGATATTTGACTTTTCTTTTTCATTCAAAATATTATAAACATTTATAGTAAACCTACATATTCTCAACGCTACATATACTATCTTTATACTTATGTTAATGGGTGCCGTGAAATAAGGCCAAGTGAAATAAGGCCAAATTTCAAAAATTGGCCTTATTGCACTTTTACAAAGTGAAATTAGGCCAATTTTCAGCAGTTGGTCTTATTGCACTTTTACAAAGCGAAGTAAGGCCAAATTGGTCTTATTTCACTTTCAACAGTTGGTTTTATTGCACTTTGACTAAGCGAAATAAGGCCGAACTGCATTTTTATATTCATTTCATTTCATTTATAAGTATTATTTATTCGTATAATACATAATTTATTTTTTATTGGGGGCCGATGTTCTGGGTTTTCTTGAGTAACAGTACCTTGTGTGGCCCGCTTCGTGGGTTTTCAGGATTTTAACTCCCTTTTCGGGGCTCACACCCGTTGCTCCATTTAGGGTATGTTCAGTCGCCAGGCAGGCGCCTGTAACAACAGTTTTCCTGAGCAGCAGTACATAACTGTTAGTTGTTTACTCCAATTAATGTAAAATACAAAACTGTTGCTAGCGCCTGCCTGGCGACTGAACATACCCTAAGCGGAGCAACGGAGTTGCGTGAGCGGGTGTGAGCCCCGAAAAGAGAGTTAAAATCCTGAAAACCCGCGAAGCGGGCCACACAAGGTACTGTTACTCAAGAAAACCCAGAACATCGGCCCCCAATAAAAAATAAATTATGTATTATACGAATAAATAATACTTATAAATGAAATGAAATGAATATAAAAATGCAGTTCGGCCTTATTTCGCTTAGTCAAAGTGCAATAAAACCAACTGTTGAAAGTGAAATAAGACCAATTTGGCCTTACTTCGCTTTGTAAAAGTGCAATAAGACCAACTGCTGAAAATTGGCCTAATTTCACTTTGTAAAAGTGCAATAAGGCCAAAATAAATTATGTATTATACGAATAAATAATACTTATAAATGAAATGAAATGAATATAAAAATGCAGTTCGGCCTTATTTCGCTTAGTCAAAGTGCAATAAAACCAACTGTTGAAAGTGAAATAAGACCAATTTGGCCTTACTTCGCTTTGTAAAAAGTTGCTCAAGACAAAACATTTTATGTTTGGCCTTAAGTCACAAACAAATTTGGACTTTTGTCACTTGGCCGTATGTCACGGCACCGTTAAATACATTCAGTTGCTCTTATTACGCTTTCAAAAAGTGAAATAAGACCAATTTGGTCTTATTTCTGAAAATCATTTGGCCTTATTTCACTTCGTCAAAGTGAAATAAGACCAACTACTGAAAATTGGCCTTATTTCACTTTATCAAAGTGCAATAAGGCCAGTTTTTGAAAGTTGGCCTTATTTCACTTGGCCTTATTTCACGGCACCATGTTAATGCTATTATATCTTATGTTATCTCATGAACTATATCTTTATTCTTTAACCTCAGAGCTGAAAGCCATAGTTAGCTAATGCTCGCCATAATTTTAGCATTTTAATTTTAATTATATGTTAATAAATTATAACAATAATAATAAATTAATTTAATTATAAAATAATTTTTTTCCGGGAAACAACTGTTACATTTTTGCAGAGCTGAAATTTAAATTGGAAGGCTGGAAGAAATGGGGGAATTGTCTTTTGGTCCCAATTGTTTTTTTTCTCCAACGGTCGAGAGGAGCGCATTTAAAATAGTTCGGTTATACTGCTCGATTTGCCCATTTGCGCGATTGATGTGAAAGCGGTTCATTTATCTGATATTATGCGCCGATGGGAGCCAAAAAAGAAAATACATCTGTTAAGAATTTGAGTATGTGCTTTGTCTGGGTGTTAGATGGCGCTTTTATATTTATATATTTTGTTCACAAATGCATGCACTAGTGCAGGGGTCACCAATTTGTTTCGCTCGGGGTCCGTTTTAAGATATCAACATCGTGGTCCGTACAAGATTTTATAGACATGAGCTCCCATACAAACTTTATTAAATTTTCTATTCACACCCAATGCACTTTGATCCATAAAAATATACAAAATCACAAAATTGTATGTGTACTCGGATTTTTGTGTGCGTGGACAAAACTCACTTAAACTGATTGCAAGTAAACTAGAGTAAACAAAACTCATCAGAACGAGTTCGGAGCTCAGCGATGCACCAAATGCAATGTCTTCATATGCCTATTATTGACAACTGATGTCAACGGACCTGCCCGAGAGAAACAATAAAAGTTCACCAACTTTTTGTGTTGCGTCCGGTAAATGCGTTTCCTATGGGTCGCTTCTCATAAGAACGTGTGTAATTAATCGAGCTGCCGCAACGCATGCGACAGATTCTATGAGTCGGCCCCTTTTCGAATTGACGTCAACAAAGATAATGGGAGTGATACATTTTAAATAAATTACGTACTCTGTACTGGAAGTTTCTGTGTTCTTGCGGTCGGCGGTCCGCCATTTGGTGACTTCCTTTTGATGATTTGAAAGAAAAGACCGTGGTGGTTAATGTGTAGGGTATCGAAAGGCCTTTTTCAATCTTGAATAAATCTCCTCTTGGTTGAACTTCCTTCTTATTGCAGGCACTATCAACGCATGACTTTAAATACTTTTTGACAAATTGAGTCATCCTTAAGAACCAATATCAGGCATTATGGAACCTTGAGTGCATTATGGTTTTTGTCGGAGAAATGACCTCTTGTGGCTGTTCCTCAAAACTCTATTTCTTACCCCTTTTGGTACGAATAGTCTGAACTCACTACCTATCTTTCGATAGACTTCCATGTCGTCAAGCGAAGTCGAGGTGTATTTGTTCGAAGCTTTTATAGGGTTTCTAGGATTTCGGCCATATTTTGTCCTGAAGATGTAAGGAATAAAGCCAGTCGGTTTCTTCAATGTTTATCAATTTCCAGAAAAAAATCAAAATCTCATTCTAATAAGATAAAAAAACTAAAATGTTGAGCCTGGAAATTAGTTATCTCGGGAAGTATAATGGCTGAATACATTAATATTTTTGATCCCTTTAAACCAACAAGGAACTAAAAAGCTCCTTATAGGTTTAACCTATCCCATGTTGAAGCCTTAAGAAATAATTTTTCTACAAATAATGAAGAAATTCGGGAAAGTCGATTATAGTAATTAAATATTAAATGATGGTTTTCTTACGCTTCGTAGATATTGGTTTCCAAAGTGGAATTGTCGAAGATTTCAGCGTCAGAGTAATTGTGGAAGTTGCAGACAAAATAGTAAATAAAAAAGAGCATTCGATTAAATTTCAGAGAAAGAGAAATGAAATTGCGCTACTTTTGTTAAACCAAAACCGTTAACTTTGTTCAATATATTTTGTACACAAAAAACCTAGTGAAAAAAAAATAAAGAAGAGGAACTTTAATTTCACGTGATGCAAGTTTTTCTCCCAAGAGTTTTAATTTCTATGTCAAAACAAAATTTAGGTTAAGCAAAACATCGGGGTGAGAAAGTTTATCTGTATCATCTCATTCAACATTTTCATGTTTTCTTTTCGAGTGTTAGCATTCAAAATTTGCGTTGCGCTTGCAACGGAACTAGATGATTCGTCTCGACTAATGGCTACACTAACTATACGTGTACAAATTGTTGTAATGAAGTAATAATAAATGTGCTCTAAAAAAATATTTTCTGACCTACAAGTCTATTAAGTACAGGATTTGGATTTTATGAGCCTCCATCTCTATTAAACAAATCCCATTGTACTTTTTCCTATGATTTTAGTTTCATTATTCTGTTACCTGTTTTATTTTTTTCACAATTTCTTTGAATCTGTTTTTAATATTAGGTATTTTCTTAGCAATTTGCTGCACGTCTATTGTTTTTCCAATTCTTTGCGCACTTAGATTTAAAAGCTAATAAAGCATTATTCTTTTTTTGTTTACTTCCGGAATTTGACTTTTTGTTATGAGCATAATATTTTTCTTTAAAAAATTCAAAAAAAAAACTATTGGTATCCTTAGTTTTTTTAGGGGGCTATTACCGTCAATTTCACTTGATGAAGACATTTTTCAAATGAATGTTTTCGTTTTGAGACTGTAACATAAAACGAGACAAGTCTCTTGCATACCAAATTGAGATTTGTCTCATTGCAAAAGCTCAATCTCACTATGTGGAGCTCATTCTCAGAGTTCAGTCTCATGAGACTGAGCAAATGGCTTCTGCATACCACCCAATGTATTTGTTTTTAGTCCTGGTTCTCTTCAAGCTGTTGCGCAACTAAATTTATTTTAAACTATGGTGCAATCAATTGATTTCAATATTTAATGAAATTTAGCTTTTGTACAGAATCTTTCAATGATAACCTGAAATGCATTAAACTCAAAACTTTGTTCTTTAATAGCTTAGAATAATTTATTTAGTTTATAAGTACAAGTATAGGTATAAGTACAAATATTTTTCACGTTAGTATTTAACGAATTGAAATAAACTAAATTAGTTTCGTGAATGTTTCAACAAAAACTAACAATCCTTCAGTCTCCTTCTGACTGCTATATTGAAAAGTCCTTAGTAAATAAATATCGGTAGAACCGATATAATGTATGTACAAATGGATTTGTTGCGCATCTAAATAAATATTAAAAAGTGTAATTTATTTTCAGATTCTTATCCCATCAACACCACAGACTTTCAAAGTGGAACGATTGGTGGCTTCAATCGAGGGATCACTTATTGCCTTATCCGGACCACATGGGATTAAATTGCTCGAACTTCCACGACGCTGGGGTGAAAATGGTCAATTCATGGATGGAAAGAATACTATTATTTGCAGGTGAACGCCATGTGCAAATTTTTAATTAATAAACACTTCGTATTTCTTGTCATGAATTTGAATTGCACAAAATTTTAGACAATCTAGTGTTAAGGTTTTGAATAACACTACGAGTACTTAACAATTTGCTTTATTTAAAGCAGTTTACTAACTTTTTGTTAATTCTTTACAATTTTTCTTTTAATCACCGTCTCATAGCGTACATTTCGTGTTAACTTTTCTCTGTGAAAGTATATTCCTATCTATCCAATCTACGTTTTTTATTTGTTTTGTATTTCAAAAGAGTCCTTGGACATTTTTACTTATATGTTTGCTGCAGTTAAATTTTTTGAGGTTAAGATAGCGGCGAGGCCAGACAAATTTACACCCGCAATAGACTTGACAGCTCTCCTATAGATTTTGGGGATCTATTCTGAGTTCTATCCAACAAGTTCAAATGAGTAATGGGGGCAGATATGAAAGTTATACTAAAGTTTTGGCAGGATGTATTCTTTATAGATCGTAGCAAGATCAGAAGAAAACCTTTTAAAAAAATCTTAGCATTTCACTGCTTAATTATTAGAAAAAACAAACAAAACACTTTAAATTGATCACACAATGGGTCGGTTTCAATTATTAATTTTAACTTAAAAATTATAAAACGAATTAAAATTGAAATTTAAAGATTGAAAGCTTACTTGGATGCATTTCGAGACGACCGGCGTCACATCATCAGCATTCACGACTGCAGTGAGAAGTTAGCTTTTAGTTTGACTTCATACATTGCCGTCGTCTAGGTTCAGTGCCTATTTGTCTTTCTGTATGTAGTAAGCCTCATACGCATCAAGTTGACGAGCATCGTTCACCTGCTTTAAAAGCTTTATGTTCTCTTTGTTTGCACTCACAATTTCGTGTCCATCCACAATAGTCGACATGTAGTTTTATGGCTCCTCCGATTATAGTCTCAAAATTAAAACGCATAATAATAAAATTTTATACATAATTATCAGTTTTGAATATCTATGATGTGAAATAGTTTAAACTTTAAAAATTCAGCGAAGCAGATGGAAATTATTAACGAAACTGCATCAAAAAGTGAATTTCACAAAAAATGTATGTTAGGAGGTATTCATAGTTAACCGTCGATGTATGGCAAATCCGAATTAGCAGCAACTGCCTTGCAAGGAAATTTGCCTTTTCTTTCGAGCTGACAAAAGGCGTGTTATTGTGAACTAGTGTTGGAACGGATGAATAAGAAGATTTTTTAATATTTTTTACAAAAGACCGAAAGTGTTTAATACCTTTGGGACGTTGTAGTTTTTTTTGACGAAGATTTGGATCATGTTAGAATTTTGTTCTTCCAATATGAACAATGCAGGTATTTCTTGCTTGTCTATACTTTTTCCGTTTTTTTTTTTTTCAGTGGGGTTGTGTTTTATAACATCGAAAGCTTAACACCATTAACCTGACAACTTTACAGCCATAATCGCACCCAGAATTTTCCTTTTGTCCTGTTAACCCTGCAGTCGTCGTGCGGATTACTATTGTAATCCACTAAAACAAAATTGAGAATTACCGAACAACTAGTGGTGGAGATTTGTTGTCTCTTTTAGTACTTACAGTTAAATAGTGAAGTACTAATTTATATTTTAACTTTAAATAATATGTATGTAGTTGCATTTTCCAGCAAAATAAATTTGAAAAAATTAAAGCACACTGGTTTTATTCTAGTTTTAAAATGCATTACATATGTAATCCCCGCGGCGACTGGTGTAACTTTTTGGTGCGCGACGACTGCAGGGTTAAGATAAAAGTTTTAATTCTATTGATAATAATGCGTTATCATATCAGCACTCTAATGTATGTCAGTATCGACGAAGCATAGTGATCAGTTAGAGTTTAGAAAGAAGTTGTTGGACCGTCTCAAATGGATTTTTCATATTGCCAAACGGTTCTCCTTGGAAATTTTTTTTTTAACTGTGTTGGTGGAGCATGAGAAATTTGCTGATATGATGCAGTGGTCCGATATGCCTAGAGGCGCCAATACACTTATATAAAGTGTCTTTATCAGGATCATGAGCACAACAATTCAGGCCATTTAAAAAGGTATTGTGTGCTACGTCCCAAAATGAAAAATTGAGGTCAGGTTGGTCATAATTTTCGAACTCCGGAGCCTGGAAGTAGAAATCTACATTGAAATTATTTACTGAAGATAAGCTGAAAAACATCAACTGTGTTCGGAAAACAAACCCCCAATAGCTTGAGATCCTAGTTAATATCGAACACCAATATTACATTATCATTTTTATATTAATTTCATATGTATACCAGAGGAATTTAACCAGCTTAAAAAGTGTACATTTGTTATATGGGTGATTCTACAAACAATGGAATATGTAAGTAATATGATACAAATTTCGGCACGACATTTTTGGATTCCAAAAGTCGCAGTCGTAAGAGTTGTTCTAGATGATCATTAGAACGTCCCTTTGCGTTGTTGAAAGCGGCCAGTTAAAAAAAATAAAAAAATGACGATTTTAAGGACATTTTTTGAAAAAGGATGTTCAGGGTACTGAGTTTTTTTTTAAGGGAACTGAATAAATCTTTATTTTTTTTTCTTATTTTCTCTTGGGTACACACTGAAATATAGAAATTAAATTTAATTATTCTTCATAAACATAAAAATTCATGGTAAATAAATATTATTTAGCATTTTATTAAGAGAATATAATATATTATAATTAAATATTTTTTTTTTCTAAGAATCAATTTAAAATAAATTATATTCTTTTTAAAAATTTTAAATTTTATTGTAAGGAGATTTGGTACTTCAAATTGCCAGTGCTGGAAATTCGATCGATATTATTGATTTTTTCGACTGTTTCAATATGCCAGGGGACTGATACAAAAAGCGGGGGACAAAGTTTAATTAAGTTTTTTTTGGAATAAAATAAATTACTAAAAAATATTTATCTATTTCGTAAGAAAGATGTGTTATTTTCCGTAACTTTGGTGCAATTCATCTAAGTATAAGACCTTAAATAAGAGAACGGTAATAATTTTTCTTTGCGAAAACGCACTGGGGACACGTCAGGGGACTGAGAATCAGAAACTTTGAAGAATTTTTTGAGCAAGATAAAATAAGGTCAACCTAATAATATTGTTAGGCCAGGTAGATATCAACAAGATTTAATTTTATAAAAAAAAATCAGATTAAATAATTGAACGGATTTTAAAATATTTCTTGGGCCACCGAAAATTCCATCGTTTGTAGAATCACCCATATATTCTTTTATAGTGTTTTCTGTAAGCTTAGTAGTAGTAGTAGTTTTGTATATATACCTATAGTATTATCGTTAGGGCTAGGATTTTCATGCACTTAAAAATGCAAAATATGCTCTTAAAAATGTAAAATATGCGCCTAAAATATGCATTTAAAACCATAGCCCTTGCGAACCTTCTGTGTGGGAAAAACATAGTATTTAGGTTTATATAACAAACTCAGTCTTTATTATCGAGGAACACAAAATTATATCAATAAAAACAGACAAATAAAATTCTTCATTTCAATTAAAATAGAAAAAAAAAAAAACAAAAAAATAATATTAAAAATAGCACAGAATTTGAATTACATCTATTATTGCATTGCATCTAATCTTCAAAATTTTCGTATGCCTTATTCGCATAAATCTTAAAGCATTCTCTCAAATTTTCAAACGTAAAACTTTGACGATTCGGTCTCTGAAATGCTTTATACATAGAGAATGATCGCTCAACGTCAACCGAAATTAATGGAGCATTCTTTAAAGAACATATTTCTTGGGGTATGTTGTACCCCTTGGCATAATGGTTAGTGCGTTGGACTGTCGTGCGGAAGGTCTCGAGTTCAATTCTCGGCCGCTGCAAGAAAGTTGTACTGCCTCTTGCGAGGAATTGACAAATTCTCCATCTCTCTTGTCATGGAAAGTGCTGCTCATTAACCGTTCGGAATCGGCAGAAAATTGTAGGTCCTCACCGTTACTGGTATCACGAATACAGGAATGGTTCAGAGTTGTAAGTCACAAGGTCCTGGTTCACTCCGAGCTGTTGCACCACCAAATTTATTTATTTATTTATTTTATTTCTTGGGGTATTAAGGGCTCAATGTACTTCTCATCGACACAACTCAGTGTAAATTCCTTGTAAATAGTTTTTATTTTTGCAAAACTTTAATTTTTGTCTAGAACATTATCCAGTTTTTTTTTAATTACTGAACCAAAAGGTCCTTCAACTGCACTAGTTTTCGAAAAACTATTTCAATTAAATCGATTTGTTTTTTAACGTATACAATTGTATCGCGCAGGAAACTGTAGTTGGAACTGATGAATATGATTTGACTCCTTACCAAAGGCTGATTCAATGCTTCTTTTATATTTTTAATGGCAACGGCATCCGAGTTATCAAGATCATTCACAACATCTTTAAAATGTTTATACCAAAAAAACTGTTTTCTTCTGAGTTTTCATAATGGTCTTTTGACATTTTTTGAACACAGTTTTTACAAAATTTATTGATTGCTTGCAAAATAAGTGGCGAGAGATTAGTTAGTTATTAGTTAGTGGCACCTCCAGCAATATACATTTTCTTTACGCATGTTAATTTTGTTGTTTTTTGGTTGCACATGTATGATCGATATATGTATATTCTCCCGTGTCACTTTCTTAGAGAGCTCTTTAATCCACCTTTACATATTCCGGATCGTCTTCTTCAAAGTTTGACGATTTAAATTTTAATACAAATTTCACAGATATACTCGTATGTAACTTTGGAATTTCAGATACAGTTGAATTATTTATTTTTATATTTCGCGTTAATCCTTATGATCCATAAATAATGACCCGTAGTCTTAAGAGACTTTCATTAGTTAAGGCTTAACCTTTGAAACAGAAACAGTTAAATACCCTGGTTAAAGAATTTTCACTATCGTCTAGACAAAAATCATTCAAAACACAATCAGTAATAATATTACTACAGAAAACTTAGTATAACTTAGCTTATTCTCCGCTATCAAAATGTACGAGGACTTTGCAGTAAAACTTCCACTATTTTTAAAAACTCTCAAGCATTTCCTTTTGGTCTTGACTGAAATTTGGCTTATCACCACAACTTTGGACATGGAACTTTTTTTTATTAAAAGTTCTTAGTTTTCAGGACAGTTTAAATTTAGAAGAGGAAGCATCTTTTCGCTATTCGCAATATTTTCAATATACATACCTCTTATATAACATATTCAAAAGACTTAATACAAAAAATAATCTTGAATCTAAAAAAAAGGTAAGGTAACTACGATTTTTGGAACTTCTTAATTCTCCTGTCCCTGTGATAGGTTGAGTTAGAATAGCACTAAGGAAAAACAAAAGAGTGCAAATGAGGGGCAAACATCACCAACTTCCCTGTACTCACAACTTTTAATCGGGCAGAATATAGTTAGGTAGTTACTCGTAGTTAAATAATTAATTGACTTTTTTTTTCAAAATATAAAAGACTAGCGGCCCGGTACGTGCTTCGCTACGTACCAAAGTGAAATAATAAAAAAAAAATAATTGCAACATCAAATTCATTTATTCAAACAAAAAAATATTTTAATACATAATTGCTAGCTATTTTAAAACTTAATCTAAAACATTTGGATAAACAATATTTTTTGTTTTTCCATTTTGAGCATGAATAAACAAACGGCTGGGGGTACCGACTCTGGAACAGGCAACATAAAGTTGACCATGTGAAAAACATGATTCCTCCAAATTCACACCACAAACGTGAAGTGTTTGCCCTTGATCCTTGTTGATGGACATCGCAAATGATAAACGCACAGGATATTGTAATCGTTTGAACTCAAATGGCATATCAGTTGGAATCATAGGGATACGTGTTATCAAACAAACTTCTCCTTTTGATTTAGCAGCTAAGATCGTAGCTTTAATCAAATTTGGCAATAACTTTTTCACTGCCAATCTTGTGCCATTACACAGCTTTGGTGGATTAATATTTCGCAATGATATGATCAAAGAACCAACTTTCAAATTCAAGCAATGCGGTGGCATACCAGCTAGTTCCAATGAATTTAAAAATTCAATTGAATAATTCATTGCCTCATCTTGATTCATAACACTGTTGATTACCACGTAAATCTTGCATTGTTCGATTAAATGCTTCTAGTGATTTTTTATTCGCTGTTGTACACTCATCCCATAAAATAATTGGCGTTAATTGCAGAACTTTTGCCATGGCAGAATTTTTCGAAATATTGCAAGTTGGAGTTTCAATCACCTGTACATTCAATGGCAATTTTAGTGCAGAGTGTGCAGTCCGACCACCTTCTAATAATGTAGCAGCAATTTCCGAAGATGCAAGTGCCAATACAATTTTCTGTTCCGATCGAATAGTTAGAATAGCTAAAATCAATGACATAACGAACGTTTTGCCTGTACCACCAGGCGCATCCAAGAAATATAATCCACCTGCATTATTGGAAACGGCTTGCATGATTGTGTCATATACGATGAAGTTCCGAAACATGTTGCAATTGCTCATTTCTGCGATGAAGTACAATATCACGGGATTGAAACTGATCACCAAGAATTACAATTGCAACCTCATCATTTGTGGGTGCATTGAATCGCCTTGCATGCTCTCCAAAAGGTGTTCTATCAGCCCTTATTACGATTTTGTGATTATCAGATGGCATACGATGGAGAGCAATTTTGAACAATTGAACTAATGCGTTATGTTGATGGAAAAACCCTTGTAGCTCATAAATAATTTCTCGTCTTGTATTCGAAACAATTGCACAACGTTGATCCAATTCACGATTTTCATCACCAATAAAATAAATTTGCAAAAATTGATGATCAGCGTCGGGGTATGGCAATAACGAACCAGCTTGATGATAAATCTGGCCCTGAATCTGTAACATGTACTCAATTTTAGGTAGATGTTGGATGAGAATTTTTAAAACAATCGAATACTTTATGATTCAGATTGATATAAACATGGGACAATCCTGTTGAAGTATTTACCTTAAACGTCGGCATAAAATTATCTCTAATAATTTTAGTAGCACCAAAAGAAGTCATTTGAAATGCCGAATTGTATTGTTGAATATGATTTAAAAAGTGATTTGACGTTTGAGATGTCCCAAAAATATATGAATACAATGGTTCGGGTGGAGTTTCTAATGCTGGCAATCTCACTTTGCCATTAGCACAACACATGCCGGGCGTTTCACCTGGAAAGTTAGCCGCATCACAATATGGACATATTGCGTCCATCATTCCAATGTATCCGTACATGCTATAATCAATTTGACTGTTGTAATTAAAAGCAGCACGCATCATTTCAGCCAAAAGAGCAGGACGTATTCGTGATCTTCGTGCAAGATTCAGTACGGGTATAGGGTCAACAGATCTACAATTTCGTGCATTACGTTCACGCTGCGATGCATTAGCTTGTGCGCGTTCATTTGCAGTTTGTGACCGTCTTAGTAATGCCATACCATTTGCATTACGCGTACGCCGACCTATATTTGCTCGCCCGGCTCGTGGCATTATTCCTTCATATTATAAAAAAGAATAAATAAAATTAAAAACAAATTGCTACATTAATAGTGGTGTATCAGTATCGCTCAAAAACTGAGAAAAGTACACGCCCACATATACATAGTACATTTGAACAATTCAAGACTCACCGTTTGTATGAATGCACTAAAAAAAAGTTTCAATTTGACAGCACAATTCTCATATGAAAAAAGTTTCAATTTGACAGCAAAATCCCCACTAACAAAATGATCCGACATTTATTGAATTCATTTGTTACAAAAAAATGTGATAAATAAAGAACCGCTTGACCGATTTTGTGCAAACTTCACATAAACCATCTACTAAATAGTCCGAACAAAGCCTAAAAATTTGGTTTGGATAGGTGAGCCCGTTCTTGAGTTATAAAGTAACAACGAAAAGTGGCATTGATTTTTATATATATAGATTATACATGGTGATTATTATTATCGAGTTTCATCATTTCTCAGCAATATTGCTGGAAATTAACCTAGCCCAGGTATGTTTACCACAAGGATTAGGCTCGGAACGAGATGTAGTTAGGTTGTTGTAATTATAATTATTGAAATTTCAGAATTATTTAATTGGCATCCATGAAGCGGCGAACAATTCTTGTACTTGCAATAACCACAGACTTTTGGAAATCTTTGTACAAGTCTTTGTCAAGGCCAAGTCTTTCCAGCCCGTCAAAAAAATTTTGTGGTATGACTGCTGTACTTGAAACAATAAGTGGGATTACTTTGACACTGTCTTTTAATTGGTTCGATTAGTTGTGCATATTTTGAGATTTTTTCCGTATATTTCTCTTGAAGAGCTTTAGTATTAGGTACAGCTATATCTATCAAAGCAACTTTGCTTGCCTTTTTATCAAAAAAGACAATGTAAGGTCTATTATACGGGACGCTTTGATTTGTCAGCACAGTCCTATCCCAGTACAGTCGGAAACTCTCATCTTCGAGAATGCTAATAAAAAGAAATGCAATAGGAATCATTTTAATTAATTAAAACTATATACGAAGTATTTTAAAAAGTTAAGGAAAAAGAAGGTAATAACGTTATTGAGTTTAAATAAAATGGATAAGCGAATAGATTGAATAATTATAATTCTTTGTAGAATAATTGGAATTAATTTTAGATGATTTAAAACATAAAAAAAAATTTAGATGATTTGAAACATAAAATGGTGCTGTTTACGCAATAACTTGCAGAAATTCTGATGGCTAATTAGAAGCTATTTGGGTACGCCATTGCATGGTTGCAAAATTTATATAAATAAAGCCAGCCCCCTTGGCCGTTTAATATATATAAAGATTATTTAACGATAATGTACTTTCTTGGAAGTACAATCTTCTTAATTCTTGTAAAATAAAACGGCGACGAAATGGTAAACATCTTCGGGTTCTCTTCTATTACAAAGATTGCAAGTTATCTGTAAGTCTGGCCTGTGAGGTATGGAAATGGAATTCAAAATTTCAACCCTTGCTCTGAATATAATGCTTATTGCCTCAGCAGAATATTGAGTGTTGAAATAATTTTCATCTGTACACATTTGGTGGTTTAGGTTTTTATAGAATATTCTGGAACTTGACGTTAAAGTCTTTGTTAAATGTTGATCGTATATTTTTTCATCGACTTTAGAGATAATCCTTGCCAATATATTCTTCCAATCACTTACATTTGTTTCTAAAAGCCTTTCAGAAATATCGTGGGATAGCGCCAACTGGTTCCACTCTTTGAATGGAGAAGAATTGGAATTTAATAATCGAATAATTGATTTATGTAGACTGTTGCCACTTTTTTTCATAACTCTTAGTAAATAATCAGAATGAGATTTCAAGTTTTGTATGTAGATGAGAGGCAGACCAGACTGCACATGAATTGCATAAATGTCGGTATTGAGTTGGGTAGTCGGAATAGTCGCTTAAAGAAATACCTTTGTACAGCTTCAAATTCATCGAGAGGGCAAACTCCATAACAAAGACAGGTGTTCACAGTAGCATTAAAAACTTTGTACTTAGACCTGAGGTCAATATTTTGATTGGCGAAATATTTTGGCCACATCATATTGAGAGCCAACTTAGCTTCACAGCCATTTTCTTTAGCATGCTTATTGAAGCTCAAGTTAGATGACAATAATACACCCAGATACTTAAAGTCACGCACTACTTCAATCCGCATGTTATTCAGACGCCAGCATTCTTCCGGTAGCCTTCCCCTCTGTCGGTTCTCAAAGATCATAATCTTCTTTTTGCTTATGTTAATGGTAAGATCCCAGGAGTCTGTAGCTTATTGATTTGCAATTGAAGCGTGAAAGGATTATCCGCAAGCAAAGCTAAATCATCAGCGTAGAGAAGGACCTTGATGAGATTCCCAGCAAACGATACTCTTGCAGGTAGAATTTCGCATATATAATCGATGAATAAAGCAAATAGAATCGGGCTTAAAATGCATCATTGTGGTACTCCTGCAGATGTTTCAAACCAATCGGATAATTTAACTCCATCCCAACCAGTTGCTCTAGTTGACGACAGAAAATTTTGATAGAGTTGAAGAAATATTGTAGATACACCAAGTGAAGCTAATTTATATATCAGAGCTTGCCTATTCACTTTATCGAAAGCAGCTTTGAAATCCACATAACACACATACAACCTTTTGTTTAGAATGATGAATCTTCTGGCGATGCTAGTCAGAGCAAATATATGGTCTGTTGTTGAAAAGCCTGAACGAAAACCCACTTGAAATATGTTGAGACGATTATGGGCTTCACAGCCAACACAGCCGATGAGAATCTACTCTTAAATAAATCTACGATTATGGGCTTCTTTCCATTTTGAAATTCTTGCGTAGAGAATCGTAGCGAATATTTTTTTTTAGCGATGTAAGGATAGAAATCACTCTATAGTTATCAGGACAATTAGAATCTCCTTTTTTTAAAAATAGCAAAAATAAGAGATTTGGAAAAACTAGAAGGTATGCAGCTTGGAGCTTTGTTATTTTTCAAGTTTAATAATGTAGCTTCGATTTCACTCAGTGATATAACGGAGTCCAATTCTGGTACACAAACGTCCTGCATTTCGTAACCAAAGCTTTTAAGATTTTCCTCCGCAGACAGTAACGTTTTAAAATGAGTCGGCTTCGAGAGAAATCTTTATACTACGGTGTTGTCCACCCACTACCCGTACACTGATCCAGAATTCCTTAGAGTTCTTACAATCCAGTAGTTTAATGGCAGAATTTTTAAGATATAGAACTTTTTTCATGGCACATAGTTCTTTAAAGTTTTTGATTGCATTAAAATACAAATTTTTGAAAGTTATGGAATTAGTCGATCGGAATAGCTTCAAATATTTGAAGGAAAGTTTGCGAAGATTGATACAATCCAAATCAAACCATTTGTTTTTAGGTGAGAACGAAATATTCACCCTTATTCCGTAGTCGTTTTAATAAATCACCTTTAAAACGAGAAGGCTCCAGAGACCACATTATGGTGTTATAATAATAAGAAAAGCGCAACGTTCTCTATGTTCTTCACATTTCTAAGCATTATAACGATAGTCGTTTCAATAAAATTCCAATTTCCGTTTCTAAAGCCTTGTCCTTTTACTGGCGTTTTAGTAAAACGACTATCAGAATAAGGGTGATTGTTGTTCGTCGACTGTCCAGAGGCGTAAAAAATTCTTGTAATGCTTTCTTCAATCTGTTCAACACTACATGATGATTGGGTCATAAGTAGATTACAATGGTGATTTAATAGTGTTTTGTATTGACCAATTTTTCTTTCAGACCACTTTAACTTACGGATAATTCCTGAGTTCAATTGAATTCAATTCAATTTGAAGTGAAATTTCTTACAAAAACTTCCATTTTTCTTTGGTAATTAAGGAGATAAAAATATCTGAGACAACCACCAACAGTCTCAGAACATCGTGCCACACATCTTTCCTATCCTTCTTTCTCTTCATTAACTTCACGCCCGCGCTGTGTTGAAACATTTAAAGGGTAATCATAATCCCTTGAGCGCGGGTAGATTATAAAAAAAAATGTTTGAGAGTTGTAAGTCACTAGATTAAGTTTCTCTGCGAGCATTTTTTGAAGTATATAGCCCTTTTGGTCGCAGTTATTCGATTCGAATTTATAAAAATATTTTTTTTCGAAAATCTGTACAAGCAATCAGCCCTATCACGAATTCCATCGTAATCGGAAACTTTTACGAATCCCGAAAAAAGCTATCACCAAATCCGTTCGTAACGACAATTTGTATGAGATTTTCCACTACGATGGAATTTGTGATAGGTTTTTTCGGGATTCGTAACAAGTTTCCGATTACGATGGAATTCGTGATAGGGCCGAATATTATTTCATATTTGAAACAACTAAACCGATTTCTCTAAACTTGGTATTTAAGGTTCTTTGGTGATTCCCTAGAGAAAATTAATTTCACAATAAAACGATTTTTTAATCTTTGTTTGCATAAATTCACACTTTTCTAGAAATCAGACGGCACTTTTATAGATAACACTTTTATGCATTTAGCACTTAGCATGCTTTTATATTTATAAACATTTTTTGAATTCCAAAGTACTTTTACATAAGAGCAAGTACGTGCGATCCAGTCGTGCATTTTATTTCTTCTTGCTCGGTCAAATTGACGCGAAAAAAATATCTGACCAATCCGAAACTTATTAACTGATAATGATTATTCTTTTTGCAGATCAAACAACATAGATGATCATTTCTTCAGCAGTAATCCCCACATAGAAATTAGGCAATTACGTTGGCATCCAGCATCACCTACTGACTCACATCTTCTTACATTATTATCCGATAACACAATTCGGTAAAGTTGCTTTTTTTTGTAGGGTTTATCAAAACAAAAAATATTAAAAATATGTTTTATAGAGTTTACGACAACTACACTCTACGACACGTTTGGCAAGTTGGCCCTTCCCTTATGGGGCATATGTATAATGCCAACGCATCGGCTAAACTTCCTTCACCTCAATGTCTAGGCGAATCAAGTGTTGATTTCGATATTGGGCAAGGAACGACTTCTTATTTTGATCCAATACTTTCCAATCAAAGCAAATCTAAGTTTACAGAAACAGGCTTAACCCATCGACGAAATAGTCTTAACAAGGATTCAGTTTCAAGAAGTGATACTGCTGGTAAAGTTATTTGTGAAAAAATCGAATGGCCTATTGTAGTTTTGAGAGAGAATGGCAATATTTACGTATTATGTGCTGGAATCGATAGCGAAAAGTAAGTAAAACATTCATAAAAATAAAAAAAAGTTTGTAATTAATTTTATAGACCACGACTTCAAGGGCCTTTGACTATTCGACCTCAAACCACCGATAACTACGGACTGGATTCGTGTTCCATTCTTCTTATTTCATCGCTACCACCAACAGTTGTTATAGCAGAATCAACTGGAAAACTACATCATGCATTATTAATGCAAGCAGAAGAACCCGAACTGGTAATGATAAAGAAAAACTTTATTTTGAAAAATATCTTTCCATTAGTCCTCGTAATATATGTATATTTTATTTAGTATATTAGTATAGTACTGCAAAACTCCGTAACAGTGACGAAACCTAGTAAGGCTTAGTTAGTATCAGTCGTATCAGAAAGTGGTTAAACGTTGTTGGGCTAATCGCCTTCAAGATAAAATAGTTTCAAACGACCTATTGATTTTTTTGTAGACCTACCCATACTATTAAGGAAGAAGAAATTATTTATTTCATTTACCAGTCATATCTATGCATATAGATTACATAAAATATAATACTAAGAACTTCTCGTAGCGCTGTTTTACTTCCTTTGTAAAACGGAACTATAGATGTTTTGACGGATTTATTGCGTTGCTTCCATCTCGTTACAATTTATTGAAGGTTTTAGAGTCCTATGGTATCCCCCAACGATTCCATTAGCACGAGGGTCGTCATTATTGAAGGATTCGTTCCTATGCAGTTAGAAAGTTCCGCCAATATCGACGAGGTGAATTGTCATAGATCATTTGTCATGGAGGTCCAAATCGAGAAATTCATCCGATGATGAGCATCTTGAATGTTTGGAAATTGAAAAGGCATGGGAAACCGTGCCAGGTACTCGTATATTATTTCTAGCGAAACTGGAATCACGGAGGAATTGATTATGGGGAGAAATGCAACTGGCTACTTCGAGTTAACATTCCGACAATGTTCAGGAGATGGGAATGATTCCATGGTAGTTTTGTTGCCTATCAGTTTTAACGATCTGTTCTAATGACCTGTTCTGGATTCTATCCAATAAATCAAGTGAAGTTTGGGCTGCACCAGCCCACAGATGTGAGTTATACTCGTGTCTAGAACATATAAAAGCCTTATAAATGATAGCCAGATCAGATGGGGTACGAAATTTCTTACACCTATATAGAAATCCTAAGCATTTAGCAGCGTTTTTGGCGGTCTCAAGAATGTGGTCATTACAACAAAGATCGTCGTTGGCACACATACCGAGTACTGAGATCTTTTCGGCTTCTTTGTTGCAAGTGCCTTTCAAGGACAATGGCATAGGATGTACATTTTGCTTCAATAACAATAGACAGCATTGAGTTTTCGAAGCATTAAACTCCACACGAAATTCTATACCCCATCTAACAATGCTTTTTCACTTCAATATTAATTCAATATTTGTTTATTTAAATGAAATAATTCTAATTCAAAAATATCAAAGTATTTAAATGTTTATTACTTTCGTAATCCTTGGTTAGGGTTCTGCCACTCGTGGGCCTCGTGGGTGGCATTGGTTGTCCAATATTAGTCAACAGGAGGATTGATGTGCGGTTGGAAGTTCGGCAGACGTTGTCAAATCTGCCGTAACATCATAGTTAATCACCCATATTCTGAAACTCGTATTTATGACTCGTATTGGACTACAGTCGTATGTTGTTATTCCAGGAGTCGAACATCCGACTTCACTTGTACTAATATTGGAAAACGCAAAACATCGCGTACGGCTGTTACTACGACTGTAGTCGAATACTAGGCATAAATACGAGTTTCAGAATATTGGTGAGTGTGCAAGATATCGTTGCAATTCCACTTCCGAAAGAGATGGACGTGAATTTGAAAACGAGAATGAACTACTGAGGGTAGAGTCGTCGGCAAAACAATGAAGTGGTATAGAAGTTTCAGACAAGTGATCATTTATGAAAATGAGAGGGAGAGTCGGAGACAAAACGGATATTTGGGGAACACCGTACAATATTGAACAATCCAAAGAATAAGGGTTTTTACCAAATGCACGTATTTTTAATAAGACAGGCTGGTGCCAAACTCTATCAAATGTTTTGGAAATATCAATAATCTTAATTTCTCCAAAAGTAAAGATCTGTTCCACTCTTCGGTGAGATATGCCATCAAATCACGAGTGGAACGATTTGTGTGAAAGCCATATTCTGGTTATGCAGAAGCTTTCGATCTTCAAGATATTTCTTGAGCTAATGATTGATCAGCGATTCCATGACCCTGGAAAGAAGAGACGTAAGTGCCTTGCAATGCAAATGCTGTTTTCCATCTCAGGGAAGATTCCAACACAGTAGGAGTTATGGAAAAGCTTACGCAGGACGAGCATAAGTAAAGTAAAACCACCTTTAACATTTCTATATATATTATAGATTCGGCTCATAGTACATATTTACAAGTCTTTAATAACTAATTAAATTTAACTGAACACGTAAAAACCGGACAATAAACAAATATTTAACACCTTAATGTTTTTACACTTTTGTTTTCAATTAATCACGATTAAACGAATGACAATCAAAAACACGTACCTGTATGCATTTCGGAGGACTGCATGCAGTCCATCTTCAGCATCACGACTGATAAAATTGGTGTCTTCTTTTTGGGTAGTTTGCAATTAGATGAGAGAAACGAGGTTCGATGATACTCGTATATTGCCGTTATCAACATTGATAGCGTTGCTATCTCTTTGTATAAAATAGCTTTCATACGCATCCAATTTTCTCTCATCTGTTACTTGTTTCTTCAGACTCACACAGCTTGCATCTATATTGAAGTGGTTAAGCCTCAAGACATGGTCTGCGATGGCAGAACTTTGATTTTTATTTTGTTTGAGGTATGCACTGTGTTCTTTATATCTTTTTTCTATGGTTCTTTTGGTTTGACCATAGTAAACACCATCACAGTCCCCACATTTGATTGCATAAATGCCTGACTTCTTTATTATCGTCTATTTTGTGTTTTGTTGACCCGAGTAAGTTTTTTAGTTTTGTTTTATTTGAAAAAACTAACTGAATGTTATGTTCTTGGAAATTTTTCGATATTTTGTTGGTTATTTCAGATTATCAGAAAATAAAATAATTTAATTTACAATTTAAGTCCATTTTCATGTTTTGAATATACGAAAACAACGGACTTACCGCGATTATTTATTTGAATAAAATTTATTTATTTATTTATTTATTTACAAAGAAGCTTATAAAATAAATTTTAAAAAACTCTTTAGATAAGGCATTGGGGTAATGAAAAACCATAAATGCCGTTTATAGTTTCAAACAAAGTAAAAAAAAAAAAAAATTAATTTAATACAATTTTTTGAAAAGATGTTGGTGATGCATTTATATTTCATTATTTTTCCCATGTAAGGATATAGCTCTTTTGATGTGCTTAATAGTTTGTAGATTTGCAGGATCAAGAAGGTGGGCTAGTTGTTTTGGAACTTCAAGGGGAACGTCTGAAGGATTCGGAGATATTCTGGACTTTGGGCATTCGATAAGAATGTGGGTGATAGACAGAGCCACTCCACAGTCTACGCATTCCTCTTCTAAACTTTGGTTGTATAAGTGTTTGGTGTTGAATATAGTTTTTCCCACTCGAAAACGGAAGAGAGTGATGCAGTCTTGTCTTGTTAGTTTAACGTGGTATGGTATATGAAATCTTTGAGGATTGTGGATTCGTAGAAAACTATTGTTATTAAACCATTTTTCTTTTAGTTCTTTGTTGTGATTCTCAACCCATTCTTTTCGAACAAGTTGATAAAAATTGGGTGTTTCTATGATAAGGGGAAGATATTGTACATTTTTCGCCGCTAAATCAGCTGCTTCATTTCCTGGGATTCCCATATGACCTGGTACCCATGAAAATATGATGTTTTCGTTTATGTCCCTTTTTAAGGAATTGAGAGATGGACATTTACTGGCTGATTTCTTTAGCCCATTTAGGACCCCCAAGTTGTCTATGCAAATAAGAGTTTTCCCGGACCATTTTTTGGATATTTGTATTGCTTTTTTTAGCCCTGCGAGCTCAGCAATATAATTTCCTGCTGTGAATGGAAGCAGACCTTGGTGGAGAGTAATAATAGAACCTGAGGAAATGAGTTCGGTTACTGAGTATGAGGTGTAATTTTCCGTTGATGACCCATCTGTATAAAGAATTCTATTTGGCTTTATGGAATCGATTATGTTCTTGTGCAGAACCTGAAATACTCTAGCTGGTGTAGAGTTCTTTCTATATTTTGTTAAACTGGTATCAATTTGAAAGTTGTTGAAAAGCCAGGGTGGTTTATCCTTTGTATTGGGGGGTATTTCCTCAGTAAAAGATGTGATCGGCAGGATAAGTGCAATATTGTTTAGTGCTGAAAGGGTTTTTCGTTTGTTTTTTTGTGTATACTGCAGGGTAGTTTGAATTGCGGGATGTAGAGGATGTCCAACATCTGTTATGGCCTTGGAACCCAGGGAGATTGCTCTTTTTGTACTAAAGTTTTTGAAGGAGGCGTATCCAGCTTCAGTTCTTAAGGCTTCGATTGGAGTGGATTTTAAGGCACCTGTCGCTGATCTGTAGCATTGGTTGATCGCGACGTCAATGTTCTTAACGTTTTTCTCAGCAGTCCACATATAGGTTGTCAAACCGTGCTGCAATGTTCCTTCAACTAAGGTTCTAGCAATATGTAGGGCGGTTTCTATGTGGGGACCTTTGCTCCGAGAACAGATTATTTTAAGAATATTGTTGCGAAAACTCAGTTGATTAGCGATTTTTTTGGTTTGTAAGTTCCATTTCAGCTTCTTAGTAAAAATCACTCCAAGGATTTGAAGTTCATTTTTTAGTGAAATTGATTCGTTACGAAGGTTTATGGATCGGGATTGGCATTTTCGTTTTCTGCATAAATGTAAGGCTTCCATTTTATGGAGGGGTATTATCGCTCCCCTTTCACTAGCCCATCTTTGAATACTTATATCTGCTTGAAGAAGGTTTGATTGAACCATTTCGTGTTCCCCTGAGCACAAAATATATATATTGTCGGCGTAAACACCGACGAAATCCACTTCGTGGATTGGTTGGGCTAGTTCTTGAATTAGTGAGTCAATGTAGGCGTTATAAATTATCACTGAAAGTGGGGACCCTTGTGGTGTACCGTTTTCCATTTGAGAAATCTGTGAAAGATATCCATCCACATTTACTTGAAAAGTTCTACTTGTTAGAAATGACCCTACAAGCTTGGCAATTGATTTTGGGACTCTCCATTTCTGAAATTGAAGTATAACTGATGTTGCGGTTACTCTGTCAAAAGCTTTCTCTAGATCGGCTGATAGTAGTACGCTATGTTTAGCTGAATTGAAATTTTGTACGATATTGTCTTCTAAGAGGTGTACCAGAGTGTGTACGCCTCTTTTATTTCTAAAAGCGTGCTGTCCAGGGCTTACTTTTTCTTCAATATACCAACCGAGTCGTCGAGCAAGGATTTTTTCAAAAATCTTTGAGAGAACGGGTAGTAATGAGATTGGGCGATAGTCATCGTAATTGTGTGAGATACTCGATTTTTTTGGAATTGGTTTTAGATAGGCTCGTTTCCAATCATGCGGAAATATTCCTGTACTTAGGATGTTGTTATATAAAGCACAAAGTCGAAGTTTTAGTTTGAGTCCGCTTGTTTTAATCATTTTATAAGATATTTTATCTTCTCCTGGTGTCGTTCCTTTGGATGAACGAAGTATCGAAGAAAGTTCGAATAAAGTTATATTTTGTGTTATTGGGCTGGAAAGGTCACCCGAGAAAGAAAGTTCATCTAGGTTAAGGTTGTTTTTGTCTTCTATAATTTCTCTTGAAAATGTTGCATCCGCACTGTAAGCTCTCCAATTTGCCGCAAAAGTATTAGCTATCATCTCTGAATCTGTTTGTACAGTATCGCCGGCAAACATGAAGGGAAAATTTCGGATTGTTTTATTCGCTTGAAAAGATCTTATTCTACCCCATAGAGTCTTTGTGTCCAGTGTGGGGTCCATTGTATTTATGAAATTTTCCCAGGATTTTCTTTTTGCCTGAATTGTTTCTCTTCTGACTAGCGCGCATATTTTTCTATATAAAATGCAGTTTTCACTAGAAGGACTACGCCGAAGATTTTTCCAAGTCTTGCTTTTATCTTTGACAATTCGAGCTATATTTTTGGTAAACCAAATAGGCGTGTTTATTTTGTTGCATTCTTTTGTGACTGGGATACTTTGAGCTGCTGATGTTCTTAAAATTTTTTTGATTCTTGCTGCTTCTTGGTTTATATTTCTGGAGACAGGTATTTCATCTGACAAGGAATTCGATTTCTGTTCGAAAAGTTCCCAGTTTGCTATTTCTTCCTTAAATCGTGAATTGAATTTTTTGGTAGGTTTATTTCGCAGGCCGCGGATAATGATGGGGACATGATCTTTCCATGTACCATTTCCTATTACTTCCCAATGTAAACGGAACGCAAGGTCAGGGGAAACAAGAGTTACATCGATGGCCGTAAAAGTATTTCTTGTTGAGAGGAGGGTAGGCGATCCGTCATTTAAAATAACAAGATTACGATCGTTTGCGTATTCTTCAAAAATTGAACCCAATAAATTTGTATGTTGGGATCCCCATAGTATATTTGCGGCATTGAAATCTCCAAGTATAATATGGTTGGAATTATGTTTAGGGATTTCGTCCAGATGTTCAAATGTTATCCTAACATCTCCTTCTTTATATATGTTTGTAATGTAAACCGGACTTCTTCCTGGTATTTCAAGGGTTTGGTACAGTAATTCCGAGGAGGAAGTGGAATGAGAAGTAACTGGGATATTGTTTTTGATAAGAATACCTATACCTGCCTTGGCGTATTGGTAGTCTTTATTGTGGTGGAAGGTTTTATAATTTTTTATTTTGAAATATTTTATGCTAGTATTTGTTATGTGCGTTTCTTGTATAGCTATAATGTCTGGGTCGTATTTAGCTATTAAAATTTCGAGATTATGTTTGTTGTTAAGATAGCCTTGCATGTTCCATTGGAGTATGGAAACATAGTTAATTATGTCTGTCATTGTGTTTCTTCGAGTTTTTCGTGCGTTTTTATCTGTGGTGGGTTTGTTCCTATTATCGTTTGAATTGAAAAGGGATTTAAATCAGAAATGTCGATATCTTCATTGGAAAGCTCTTCCAAATCTACATCTTCATTTCTTGAATTTGATGGTTGTACATTTTGATTGTTAATTGTGTTTTTTGGTTGAAAATTTGTTTCTAAGAGATTTTTGGTTTGTGCGGTTGTGTGTGTTTGATTGTTTTGGTTTATTTTTGTAGATGTTTGTATTGTTTTTTGATGTATGTTTGTGTTTTTTGTTGTTGGGTTGGATAGGGAGCCAAGAGGTTGGCTGGCTGTGGATGTAGTTGCATTGAGTGTTGAACATATAGGTTGTTTCTCGAAGTTTTCTTTCGTTGCACCAGTTTTAACAACGTCGGCGACACTTTGGTTGGTTCCTTGCCGTTTTTTGGGAGGGGGTAGTTGGTGAAGAGCTGGGTTATCATTATATATTTTCCATGCTTCTCGAACGGTACAACGCCGGTCTGTTTTTATTTTATTTACCGATTTATATTTGATAAAAGATGGACAAGCGGGGTCGTATGAAGTATGGCTTTCATCCTTACAATTTATGCAGTACTTGCGGGTACATTCATGTGGAGGAGGAGTGCAGCAATCTTTGCAAACGGCTGAGTTAGTGCATCTATTCTTTGTGTGTCCTAGTTTTTGACACACAATGCATCTCATAGGGTTTGATATGTACTCGTCAACTCTGCAGTTGGCCCATCCTATTTTGATATTATTCGGTCTACGAATTAAATCAAATGTCAGAATCGCGCCACCAGTTGGTTCAAGGTTATTATTTTCTTTTTTCATGAGTTTCCGGACTTGGGTAACTTTGCTTGTCTTCAGTTCGCTTAGAAGTTCTTCTTCTGAGATATTAATAATAAGCGGGGAAAAAATTCTTCCTTGGACGGAGTTAAGTGTCCCGTGAGGGGTAATTTTCACTGGTATCGAATCAAGGAGTTTTGCTTTTAAGAAAAGGTCAGCAGTTACACGGTTGGGAACTTTAATCAGGAGATCCCCTGATCGCATGGCCTTAACCTCTAAAATTTCCTTGGAGATATATTCTAAACCACGGTTTATTTGGAAGGGGTTATAGGTGGAAAGTTTTCGGATATTTTCATTATTCTTTTCCTGTCCTGTTACGACCAAGAAGCGAGGAATGTTATCCTCATTTGAAGCCGATGGTAGCGGTGGGAAAATTTCATCGGTTATTCTTGTTCTTTTGGGTTTTTTCATTCGGTCTAAAGTAGTCTCTGGATCGAGTGAATCGTAACGCCCCCCCCTATCAGGGGGCTCCGTCCACCTTTTCATTTTCTTATTTTAATTAAGTTATTTAAAAAACAAAAGAAAAAGATAAATCGATTAAAGAGAAGAAAAGAAAAAAAAGAAAACCGCGTGGGCGATAAAGTGACACTTGGGAAAAAACAAAGTATGAGATTATCGCGTTCTCTTTTTCACACGTCTATACACGGCGTTTGCCAGAAGGCGACTGACGAATAAAATTTATATTTGACACTTAGTACCCGGAGTTTCGACACGGCTTCACTTGTCGTGGTCACAAGTATATTCATCGTAACAGTATCGGGGATTGTAACATGTCCAAGAAAACCGTTGACGTAGGCACCTGCCTGATTTTTTTTCTAAAAAAACTAAAATAAATACATAATGTACTATCCGGTTTAATTTTTTTTTATTTCAAGCCTTTCAATGAGGTCGACTCTAGTCTTATAACCCATCCTTCTGAATGGACTTTGGAAGTGTTAGAAACTATTGAACTAGAACTTGGAATAGCAGATACCAAAAACAAGGGAACTGCTTCATACTCATGTCCCATTCATCTTAAAAGGTACATCAAATAAA
Organism: Chrysotoxum bicinctum; assembly: GCA_911387755.1. Taxonomy (NCBI): domain Eukaryota; kingdom Metazoa; phylum Arthropoda; class Insecta; order Diptera; family Syrphidae; genus Chrysotoxum; species Chrysotoxum bicinctum. The sequence goes on along the minus strand of OU426990.1, from coordinate 87,550,330 downwards.
AAAAAAAACAACAAAAATAAAATGATACAATTTCAGAGATCCTGGTAACGAAATGCGTTACTTTGCCTATCACAACACTGGACTGCATGTTGTTACTATCGATTTTATTGCTGAATTGGAGCAATATTTAGACGCAGATAGTATACGAAGCACATGTGCTATTTACGTATTTATTGTAATTTCCATTTGTTAGTAATTTCAGATACACCACCACTTTCAAATCGGTCACGTGCGGAATATCTTGTTTGTACTAAGATCAGCACCGGAGTTAAGATCAATGCAGTTCTTGGATTTGTTATTTTGCAAATGCCATCGGGAATCGTTCTACTTCTGTCAAGTGGCCAGGTAATAAGTTTAAATTTGGTTATTGATACAAAATTGCTCCTGAACTCAACAGCTGTAATGGAGTCTAACTTCAGTCAAGACAGAAGAATTACTTCCATGGACAACCCTTTGGGTCACTCATTTGTAGAACATATTCAAAATGTACTCAAGCGTACTGTTACGCAACCTATTATGTCACTTGACAAATCAACTCAACCAAAACCTCAAGAGTGTTATGAACTTCTTACTCAAACAATAGAGGTTCTTCGGACACAGTACATGAAAAAACATGAATTTGCGCGTGGTGAGTTCTTGCAAAGATGTAATACTATTAAACTACGCAAAGAACAGCAGAGAAAAGAAATTGAATATTTGGAGAAACAAAAAGATTCTATACGAGAAAATGCACATAGATTGGCGGAGAGGTTTGAGGAAATCAGTGAAAGACAGGACTTTCTTTCGAAAAAGTAAGATAAACTGATTTCGATTATATTATGTACAACAGCATTGTTTAAGTTCCATATAACTACAGTCTCAATTTTGAGTTTCATTAACATATGTATATAAAAAGAAAATCAAAAGACATGTACATATGTATATAGGACGTTGATCAAGTCATATTTGATTAGTCATATTTGATTAGTCATATTTTTATTTCATATTTATATCATCAACACTTAACAATTTTTAAATAAAAATTAATGATCAAAGGAAAACCTTTAAAAACGCGAGTTATGGATCTGAGGTCCGGCTTAGTTTAAAAACAACCAATTTTCGTTCACCTTCACCCTTTCAAATGTTTACTGAACAAAGAACAACTTAAATTTATTGACATTTGATTTTGAAAGAAATACATGAAATACATGAATTATTAGGTATAAAAGCTAACTACACAAAAAGTGTGAAAATGAAAAACTGATTTTACGAGTAATATTGGGAATAAATTCATAATACTCGTAGCTAATTTAAAAAAATGAGTGAGAGAATTGAAATGTAAATTAGCATTGAGAATAAGCTTATAAATTTGTAGGCGTAATGTTATGTTGAAGGGGTAGTGTGATTCGCGTTAGTAAAATCTTAGCAAACAAACAAAAGGTGACTAGTTAGTAAAAGATTTAATATCTGAATAAGAATCAGAATCATGAACGTTTTTTTTTTATTCATTCAGCATCTTGGTTGTACTCAATGTTCTAAACATATTGACTTCCATGACTATCCAATTGTTCATCTATGATTTCGTTGTGACAGTTTAATATAGGATACGATTTCTCGTTTCTCATCAGTAGCATGAGAACTACGTCCTTTAGTGGACTTCGGTGCTCTAGATTGAATATTGGCTTACATTTTATATAAACAAGCCAAATAAATTTTATTAAAGAGATTTAAAAAAAAAATGTTTGATAATCAATGGTCAAAGTAATATGAATAAGTAGCTGCGCAAATGTATTAAATGTAAAATTTATCGAATCTGAGCTATTCTTCATAATGCTTTTAACGGTTGCAAAAAAGCTTATTATGTAATTAATTCAGTATAAATGCCTTAACGACGTGCACACGTACATATTATCCCTCATTTTTTAAACCCACTATCAAGACGTAACGAATGTAATAGTTGCAATAACAATATAAACTGCGCAAAAGTCCTTTGGAATTTTAAAATAAATATAAAACATTGATTTTATTAGAGGAAATGTTCAAATACAAGAAATTGCCGTCCGGTTTCTAGAACCGTATCAAATAGGGAAACAAAGTGTAAAAATTTGTTTTATTATTTAATTATTTTTTTATACAAGAAATTTCTTTAAAATTTTTCTTAACAACAATTTGAGACAATTTTAAGTGTTTATTTAATACTAAACTTTTAGGAAGTAATTTCAAAAACTTGTTCACAAGTATATTCTGGTGTTACTTTGCAATCATTCTACTTATGGCCCTTTTTCCGTAATCCACACTTAGAGTTTGCTCCTTTCTGTCGATATAGCTGCATGTTGGCCCTTTAGTAAAAACAAAACATAAAACAAATGAAAACCATTTTGAATACAACGTTTTACTTTATTAATACTGGATAAAAGATAAATGAGCCATATATGAAAGGTTTGAATCAAATTGAGACAGTACAGTATTTTTAACTCGCTTATGGACTTGAACAGTGTTTATTTTTTTATTTTTTAGAAGATAAAATTAGAATTGTGCTTATTATTTCATCTGCCGAACTTCATGTTAATGTGACTTTAGTTTATTCACCTTAACGTTTCAAATCATTCGAAACTACAAGCTTGTATGTTGGAATTCATCAAAAATTGTAAAATATATTAAGTTTTTCATTTAATTATTCAATAATTAATCTATAGGTATATATGCATATATTAATGCATAATTCATTTTAGCCATTTTCGCCACAAAGGAGAGATTTTCACATGCTTCCAATATATGTTGGACTTCCTTTTTTGTTGCTTTCTTTCTTTATTTTATGTAAGACCAAATATTTTAAGCTTATGGAATTGAAATTTAATTTATATACTTAATGAATATGTATTCAGACTTTAACTATAGTCTAATATTTCTTGTTTGATTTTAGATGCCAACATTGGATTAAACAGGCCAATACAAATCTCCCGAGTCATGTTCAGGCTGAAAAAGAACTCGTTGAAGAGGTTGAAAAAATAAACAAGATAACCAAAAGTCTTGTAAACGTACCTCAAAAAGCTAAAGAAAATATCAGCAGGCAATACTATCATGTAAATTGAATAATATTCATATGTTATTAGATTAAATCGATGTTGAATAATTTTATATTTTTTCGAAGACTCAAAAGTACATTGAAAACTCAAGGAACAATATATTTGATATCCCAGAAAAACAGGAAACAACTATTAAGGAAATTCTTATGCAAATGTAAGTTGTATGCACATGTAAATTCATAATTTATAAACGAGCAATAAGCAATACTAACAGGCGCAATCTACGAAAAATATATGTATCAAAAATGTATGAAAATTTGTCAAACAATTTAAGATGATTTTAATTGGATTAGTATCAACAGACGCATTATCGTACAAAGTGAGCAAGAGCAAAGCCAAGAAATGAAACACACCAAAATCGATACCTACTGCATATTGTGTGCTACCCTTTCACTACTTATGTTTAATTCCATCGTTTCGCTCTTTGTCACTCTCCACCCCAATCTGTACACTAACTTGTACATCATCTTTTAGTGCGTTTGGAATTTTTTTTTTTTTAAAAAAACATTGTTGCAGAACCTGAAAGTACTAAGTTTTGCTTTTGGATTAATACAATTTAAAAAATGTTATATTTTGAAAAAAGTCGATAATATTTTTAAAATGTATAGTACATTTAAATCAATCAAAAAACTTGTTTTGTGGACAGGAAGTCTGATTTGTTCATACCTAAGAAAAGGTTATTGATTAAATGTAGTTAAATTTGTCGGGTTCTGCCGATGTTCTGGTATGTTCCATTATATTCAAAAAGATAGCTAATCGTGTGGTGTAGTGCGCTTATTGCAAAATCATATAAAGTGTCTTTTATTTCTAATAACAAATGGTATTTTTTAGGATGGGAGAAATTGAAGGCCAAATAAAAGAAGTTAAACGGATCAACAACATACTCAATCTTTAACCGAAGCAGTTACTTCAATTTTCGTATTATAATAATAGATGATCAGTTTGGTGGCTTAAGTTGTTTTTGTACACGTATAATGTAAACAATTAAATATAATATTGTTTTATAAAAACAAAGTTTCAAATAAATGAATAACAAACAAAAATTTATAACCTTAGGGTCCAATTTTGTGTTTATGTCTTCTATTATTTTGTTGTGTGTTCTCTAGATCATCTACTCAGCATTTATTTTAAACAAACCGTTCCTGTGCTAATCACCCTTATTCCGGTAGTCGTTTTAATAAAACGCCTTTAAAACGAGAAGGCTCCAGATATATGTAACGAAGCCGAGGTGTGCTTGGCAAAAATTTCTAAACTGCATTATATGGATTTCATGTAGATGAGAACCACCAAGCACATAGTTCAAATTCGATAGTAAAAGTAGAAAAAGGTTGAGTTCATAAAATACAGGGTGGGTCAAAAGAGACTTCCTAACTTAAAATGATAATAACTTATAGATTTAATTTTAGAATCACAAGAGCGTTTTCCATAACACTTCGTAGGACGTCCTTTTCAAATTAAGAAGAAACTTTTGACCCACCCTGTATGAAACCCGAATTCGTCCTAAAGAGGTAGAGTGATTCCTTTTGGAGGGAGGGTCGAAGGTTTTGTTGACCCTCCGGAGAATTTGGCCCTCCATTATATCTAAATTATACCCCCATGGCTACTGTGTCCTACAATATTGCGCAATAGCCACAAACTGGATATTCATTAGCTTCATCAGTTCCTTCACGTATGTGTCACCTCAATTTCTGGCTTAGGATATCGTCGTATAAAAACATAAAGGCACGTTATTCAAAGAAAGGAAATCACTTCGCATGCGTTAAAGAAGAAATAAAAAAAGCGCAGAAAATCCATTTTTTCTCAATCGATCATAAACAGAATGAAAAAAAAACTGCAATATTTCATCTGATACATTGTTACTTTAGAAAGTAGAATAAGCAATAAAAATATAAGAAAACAATTAAAATAATAAAAAATATAAAAGAATTTAACCTTACTTGGTTACCCTTGGAAATTTTTATCAAAAAGTAATTTAATTATTATTTGAATATGTATAATTATAAAAAATCTTTTGTAGATGATAACCGTCTTTAATTATTCATCTTAGCTTTACAAATATTTTTTTTATTTATAAAAAGAGAGTAAAATAAAAAAAAGTAAAAAAAATATTAGTGTATTCCACTCATGAAATGCATTCAACATAAATCAGTAATTCTTTTTGTTTTATAATTTAAAAATAATATCAATAAAACTTGGACATTTTTCGACACTGAACTGCCTCACTTTTATTGAAATGTTGATTTACCTAATTAACTATGAAGAGAGCAGCATAATGGATTTTGTTTTGGCTAGCACTTTCCCCTTTTTATATAGAGAAGTTTCTAAAGTAATATGGTTTCTCTCTTTCTCTATCAGCCCTATTATGATTATCAATTTGATAGTCGATAATTTGTATCAATTAGTTGATAATTTGGGGGCCTATTCCTGAACACGAGTCGAGTAAGGTGTCACTCGAGAGCTTATAGTCGAGTCGAGTGAGAATTGGTATTCCTCAACACGAGTGAGGTTCAAAAACATGACATGACTCTCAAAATGTTGAACGCACCCTTTCAACCGTAGCTAACTTCAATAAACGATAATTTGACATGTCAGACAAATATTATTATTTCGAAATAGTTCTCAATTCAATTTGTTGAAAAATAAATGTGGCATAATTTAATTTAAAATAATATAGGATAATAAAATTAAAAAGAAAATGATTAGTACGGAGATGTTTCATGATAGTGATAGTTATTCAGATGAGGACAGGAGGTGCATTTTGCCAGCTGCTGTTTTGAATCAGCGCCAGTTCCAACTGGTTCTTTTTCTCGAGAGGACGACCTTTGACCAAATGCAACGCTTTGAGGGATACCTTGTTCTGCACAATCTAACGAAACACTGATGACTTCTTCCTCAAGTGGAGAAAATGAAAATTGCTTTTTTGGAACGCCGCCGGCCGCCAGTACCTTGTTGATGGGATTTGTTCTGGGACAACTTCTTTTGTATGTTATTTTTATAGTCGAACCAAACCTTTAAATAAAATAAAATGTTTCTTAATTAATATTATGTTTCTCCGTTTGATTTATTAAGAAATTCAAAGCGAATCAAAAACTAAGTTCATTTTGTTTAACTTATCATGAAATAAAATGACAAATAATTATGTACCTTCTTCCAACCATTTACATCTCTTAAAGGCGGTCCAACTGCATTGAGGCTTTTGCTAAGGTCCTTCCATAACTCGCCGGCTTTTTTCCTTGCTTCGACTCACTGGATTCTTCCCTTTGCAAGGTGAGAGTGGGTTAGGAAAAAATCAATCAAAATTTCATACTGCCTAACAGACGTAACTTTTAATCTATAATTTTAAAAATTTAGTTAAAATATTATTTTAGTTTGTTTTTTACTTACATTTTCGGATCCATTACTTGACTCGACAACTTTTTAAACATGACTGATTTGTCACACAAAAATACTCAGTCTAGTGTTCAAGAATACCCTTTTTTCACTCGAGTGATATTTGACGTTTGACGTTCGAGTTGGGGAATACCCATTATTAGTGCCTCGTGCTCGCGAATACCATTTCATGTGAAATTTTCCCATGTCACATAAAACTCACTCGACTCGTGTTCAGGAATAGGGCCCTTGGTATTATCGGTATCAACTGGAAATTTTAGACAGATTGTAAATATATCTACTTACAAAAAGTTCATTGTAAATGAGTTTTGTTTGACGTTCCACGTTTGAAGTATTTATTTATTTTTTGTCCGCCAAGGAAAGGAAAATGTGCGAAAAAGTAAATTGTTCTTATAAAAATTCATCATAACTCTCTTAAATAAACAATTCTATCGAAGTCATTATTCTTTTAAACTTTTTTCGCGTTTAAAAATCCCGAATAAATTTGTATGTTTACTTTTCAATCAAGATTCGTGGTTGATAATAAAATTGATGTTTATCCATTGTATTGATATCCGTAATACCATGTCTATCAAAAAAATCACTCACAATAATAATAAGGTCTAATCAAATTCACAGTCGATAAAAAAATGTTGATAGTTGATAGTCATAATACCAACTCATTCAATTTGTTGATGTTCTGATCTTCTCATCAAGGGGTGTAGTCGGCTGAATGCCCAGTTCACACTTTTTGAGTGCGGGTTGAACCTGTGGTGTAATTCAATACATATGAGATACTAATCAAAGTATCTCATGTACTACTGCAGTATACAAATACTTAAATAAATTCACTAGGCTTTATTTGAATTAATTTTCATTTTTATTATTTTTCATTCGGTTTCTAGTTTTCATTGAATAAATATTTATGCCTCGTTTGTTGTCAATACAATATTTGTATTCTTGTTGTCAACACTATTTGGCGACGACTGAAGAAAATTTTATCTATGTATGTATGTACATTCATTATTCAATAATTTAGTTTTAAAAAATGGATACAAATCAACTTCCATAAATTGTGAAAGTTTTGTAGTATCAACAGGCGATGATTACTAACTTGTTGCACAATTGTAAAAGCCATCAAATCGAAAATTACGAAGCTGAGAAGAAAAAAAATTTGGAACGTTTCGAAAATTATTGCAGCGTAAAAAAAAAATATTACAGATATAGCCAAGAAAGCACAACTTTTATATGTTTCGATAGGTTCCCCGCACTAAAATAACCTTGTGGTGCTTATTTTTTTTACTACTTTATTCAGTTTAACTTAATCTACGATAACAAATTTTTTCGTATACTTATAAATTTAACATATTCCATCTATATATATAAAAATCAATGCCACTTTTCGTTGTTACTTTATAACTCAAGAACGGGCTCACCTATCCAAACCAAATTTTTAGGCTTTGTTCGGACTATTTAGTAGATGGTTTATGTGAAGTTTGCACAAAATCGGTCGAGCGGTTCTTCATTTATCACATTTTTTGTAACAAATGAATTCAATAAATGTCGGATCATTTTGTTAGTGGGGATTTTGCTGTCAAATTGAAACTTTTTTCATGTGAGAATTGTGCTGTCAAATTGAAACTTTTTTTTTAGTGCATTCATACAAACGGTGAGTCTTGAATTGTTCAAATGTACTATGTATATGTATGTATGTATGTGTGCGTGTACTTTTCTCAGTTTTTGAGCGATACTGAATCACCACTATTAATGTAGCAATTTGTTTTTAATTTTATTTATCTTTTTTATAATATGAAGGAATAATGCCACGAGCCGGGCGAGCAAATATAGGTCGGCGTACGCGTAATGCAAATGGTATGGCATTACTAAGACGATCACAAACTGCAAATGAACGCGCACAATCTAATGCATCGCAGCGTAAACGTATGGTAATGCACGAAATTGTAGATCTGTTGACCCTGTACCCGTACTGAATCTTGCACGAAGATCACGAATACGTCGTGCTCTTTTGGCTGAAATGATGCGTGCTGCTTTTAATTACAACAGTCAAATTGATTATAGCATGTACGGATACATTGGAATGATGGACGCAATATGTCCACATTGTGATGCGGCTAACTTTCCAGGTGAAACGCCCGGCATGTGTTGTGCTAATGGCAAAGTGAGATTGCCAGCATTAGAAACTCCACCCGAACCATTGTATTCATATATTTTTGGGACATCTCAAACGTCAAATCACTTTTTGAGTCATATTCAACAATACAATTCGGCATTTCAAATGTCTTCTTTTGGTGCTACTAAAATTATTAGAGATAATTATGCCGACGTTTAAGGTAAATACTTCAACATGATTGTCCCACGTTTATATCAATCTGAATCATAAAGTATTCGATAGTTTTAAAAATTCTGATCCAACATCTACCTAAAATTGCATACATGCTACAGATTCAGGGCCAGATTTATCATCAAGCTGGTTCGTTATTGCCATACCCCGACGCTGATCACCAATTTTAGCAAATTTATTTTATTGGTGATGAAAATCGTAAATTGGATCAACGTTGTGTAATTGTCTCGAATACAAGACGAGAAATTATTCGTGAGCTACAAAGGTTTTTCCATCAGCATAACGCATTAGTTCAATTGTTCAAAATTGCTTTCGATCGTATGCTATCTGATAATCACAAAATCGTAATAAAGGCTGATAGAACATCGACAATTGATGAGGTTGCAATTGTAATTCTTGGTGATCAGTTTTAATCGCGTGATATTGTACTTCATCGCAGAAATGAGCAATTGCAACATGTTTCAGAACTTCATCGTATATGACACAATCATGCAAGCTGTTTCCAATAATGCAGGTGGATTATATTTCTTGGATGCGCCTGGTGGTACAGGCAAAACTTTCGTTATGCCATTGATTTTAGCTATTCTAACTATTCGATCGGAACCGAAAATTGTATTGGCACTTGCATCTTCGGGAATTGCTGCACACTCTGCACTAAAATTGCCATTGAATGTACAGGTGATTGAAACTCCACCTTGCAATATTTCGATAAATTCTGCTATGGCAAAAGTTCTGCGATTAACGTCAATTATTTTATGGGATGAGTGTACAACGGCGAATAAAAAATCACTAGAAGCATTTAATCGAACAATGCAAGATTTACGTGGTAATCAACAGTGTTATGAATCAAGATGAGGCAATGAATTATCCAATTGAATTTTAAAATTGATTGGAACTAGCTGGTATGCCACCGCATTGCTTGAATCTGAAAGTTGGTTCTTTGATTATATTATTGCGAAATATTAATCCACCAAAACTGTGTAATGGCACCAGATTGGCAGTGAAAAAGTTTTTGCCAAATTTGATTAAAGCTACGTTCTTGATACCACGTATCCCTATGATTCCAACTGATATGCCATTTGAGTTCAAACACACACTTTCGTGGTGTGAATTTGGAGGAATCATGTTTTTCACATGGCCAACTTTATGTTGCCTGTTCCAGAGTCGGTACCCCCAGCCGTTTGTTTATTCATGCTCAAATGGAAAAAACAAAAAATATTGTTTATCCAAATGTTTTGGATTAAGTTTTAAAATAGCTAGCAATTAATAAAATATATTTTTGTTTGAATAAATGAATTTGATATTGCAATTAATTATATTTTTATTATTTCACTTTATACGTAGCGAAGCACGTACCGGGCCGCTAGTATATGTATATGTATGTATGTATGTATGTATACTTCACAAATTCCTCAAATTCCTAAATAACTTAACACGGAATTTCGTATAACGGGCAGATGTTTGGATAAAATACATAGCCTTGACTGACGTTTATAGGAAAACGCTAATTGGGATTAAATCCCTACCCTTAAACGACGACAAGGCAAGGACAGACGATAGGATTAGCCTTGATTGAATGCCGGGTAAAACGGTTGGTAAGATTAAATCTCTAGACTCGGTTCAAATCGCAGCGCGGTTCAAATGTGTGATTTAATCCAGTGGAACCAGTTTACTTCAATTGAAGTAGATCTACTTTTTTAAATATTTTAACAACTTCACTGTCCAATGAATCATACATACATATATGATTCATGAAATTTGTTTTGTGACGCGTTTCCTACGTCCATAAATCACATATGATTCAAAAGTTTTATCGGATGAAAATTATTCTACGTCCCATACAAACCGGTCAAAAACATCTCTACGTTCATATTTTTTGTTTAAAAAAGAAAACATCAGTATCAAGTTCTATGAATCACATTTGATTCCAATTTTTTTTTTACCGAGTTTACGGAGTTCATGAATCACATTTGATTCAAGAACTTATGCTTTTAATAACGTGTATATTATATGAAAAAAATTGTCTTAAGGCATTATTTTAATATAAATGTATAGGTTAGATATAGCCTTTAAAAGAACTGTAAAAAAATGGAAAAATGTTTAATGAACAAATTAATTTAAAAAGAAAGTAATAATTTACATTTTTTAAAGTTTAGACACTTGTGCTTTTATCTGTACAGTTGAAACACTTCCTAAGTATAATGCCTTATTGCATGGTGTGCATTCTGTATGTACCTGTTTTGCTTTCAAGGCAAGAATGGAGGAGAAGATTCAATCGTGAATTATACGAACTGTACCAAGATGTGGATGTAGTCCAAAAAGCCAAAACACGTCGACTACACTGGCTCGATCACATAGAGCAAATTGACAACAAATTAACGCTCCAGCCAAGAAAATCTTCGAATCCCAGCCCCCAGGTTCGAGACGACGAGGAAGACCGAACCTCCGCTACAGGGACCAGGCGGTTACAGACGCAAGAGCGCTTGGTCCCGACAACTGGAGGGAGCTCGCGAGGGATCGCAACCGATGGAAGACCGCAATAACTCAGGCAGAGACCCTCCATGGATCGGGAGCCGGTTAAGTAAGTAAGTAATTTATAGGTAATGGTAGCATAGAATCATCAGAGGAAAAAGTGAGAGCGGTACAGAAGTTTCCGGTACCGACCAAAGTGCAGCAGAGATACAAAGCTTTCTATGATTTACTTGGTTTTTCAGGAAATTCATACTGAATTACTGTAAGATAGCGAAACCTTAATCAGATCTAATAAGAAAAGAAAACAAATTTGATATGGGTGAAAAAGAAAGCATTTAATGAACTAAAATCTTGCCTTTGCAGGAAGCCAGTACTGAAACTATTTATTCATGTTTTGCCCACATAACTCCACACAGATGCCAGCATAGAGGGATATGGAGAAGGGTTACCGCAGAAACATGATGACGGATATTTTCACCCAACTTTTTTTTGAGTTTCAAGACCAGAGAGAAAATTTACAAGTTATGAACTGGAGGTACTGGCGATTTGGAAATGTTTAGCCAAGCTGAGAGTGTACCTGCTGGGATTAGAATTCATGATAGTCACAGACTGTAAAGCATTCTAGGCTACAATGAGGAAGAGAGACCTGTGTCCGTGAGTAGCAAGATGGGTGATCATGTTACAAGAATACTCCATGAAGGTCATACACGGAGCGGGTTCATCAATGAGACATGTAGATGCGCTAAGATGTAGATGAGAACAGAAGATAGTCTAGTATACCGGATAAAGACTGCCCAAGGTAAAGATGAATATTGTAATTATCGATATATAATTGCAGCTGTAGGTGCATAAAAAGATTAAGAAGTAAGAAGCGGACTATTTATAAGTTTGAAGGAGGAACCCACCTATTAGTGGCCCCGAAGTTGCTTTAAAAGGAAATAATTCGCAATGTGCATCTGCAAGGGCACATACATAAGTGCAAAAAAGGTGGAGGCTATAGTGAAACAGGATTATCACATACCAAAACTCATCGGAGGTATAAAAACCGTAATAGCGAACTACTTGGCGTGTATAATGGCGGCGATTTCTGCAAGGATTTCTGCACCCAATTAAAAATAGTGACATATCGCTCCACACTTTACATATCGATCACGTAGGACGATTACCCTCAACAAACAAATTATATAACTACTTATTTGTAGTGGTTGATGCATTCACGAAGTTTACGTGGATTTACCCCGTGAAGACTACGAAGTGCGAGGAAGCAGTAAAACGTTTAGACCAACAAAGTGAAATATTGGCGAACCCAACCCGTCTGATCTCGGATAAACTCACCGCGTTTACAGCAAACACATTCAAACAATCACATCCAAACAATCACTGGATTACCAAGGGGGAACGGGCAGGTGGAAAGGATAATTAAGATTACTATCGAAGGTGGCAGTAGAGGAACCAAATAAATGGTACCAACATGTAGGGCTGGTGCAACAAGCCATAAATTCAACAGTGTCCAGAAGTACGAAAGTTGTTGCAGTCGGAGCGACTATGCGAAGATCAGAAGATTTGGAGGTAAGAATGCTAATAGAAGAAATAATTTTAGATGATTTTGAAACAAATCGAGACGAGATGAGATGAGAAAGACGAGATAAGCAGAATTCAGACTGAAAATCAAAAATCATACAACAAAAAACGGAAGGCGGCCCATGAATATAGAGTCAATGATCTAGTAGTCATAAAAAGAACCCAGTTTGGAACTGGACTCTGGGCTTATATTACATGCCAACTTCCTAGGACCATACGAAGTGACTAAAGTGAAGAGGAATGAAAGATGCGAAGTAAAGAAAGTGGGTCAGCATGAGGGTCCCAACGTAACTAGTAGATCAGCAGACTACATGAATATCTGGGTGACAGACGAGATCCAAAATATCCAAACAAAAGTTAATTTATTTATTTATTTATTTCTTTATTTCATCAATCAAAGAACAAAATTCTCTTACAGACTAATAGATAACATTATTTCACTATAGCTATTTTGATATAAACAAAAGAAAATATTTAAATAAGTAATAAATACAAACATCAAGTAGATCTTAGTACATTTAAAACATAAATTTTAAAGGTATCTCTAGTGCAAATACTGAAAAAGTCTAACCTAGTACAAACTGAATTTGCTTCCCTGATGCAACGAGAAACGGTTTCATTACGACCGTAGTTAGTTCTATGAAATTGCTCGTGAAAAAGAACATAATCTCTGGAACTATAAGTAGGAACACGAATAGATATTAATTCAAGAAGTTGTGTACATTTAATATGGTAAGTGAGTAAATCACGAATGAACATTATAGCAAAGTATGTACGTCGATTTGCCAAACTATGCATACCAAATAAGAGACATCTAGTTTCATAAGATGGAATAACAGTACCCCAATGAAGTTTATAATACATATATCTCGAAATATTTTTTTGGATTTTTTCAATTCTTACACACGAATTATTGTAGTACGGGTTCCAAACTGTGTTGCAGTACTCAAGCAAAGATCGAACGAGAGAGATATAAAGAGTTTTTATAGTATAAGGATCTGTAAATTCCTTGCTATTTCTTTTGATGAATCCTAACATTTGGTTAGATTTATTCATAATATAGTTATGGTTAAATGACAAGATAACCATTAAGTTTACAATATTCAAATGTTTATTTAAACTAAAATTACAATGATTCTTAATGAGCTAGTTGACAAAACGTTCTGTTGGGCGATGCTTATAAGTCGACGATCGGTGAACGAATGGATAAAAGATAATGTGTCTAGGACGTTGTTTTGTTGTGTGTGTATCTGTGAAAGAATGCAGATTCTGCAAAACACAGTGTTGCCACAGCACCCCTGCCTAGTGTTAGCGATATCTTGCGGGCATAACCACTCTGCGTCCTAGTCTAGATGTTGTTGCTTCAGCAGGAGTAGTGGATGGAGAAGGTGGTGATGATTCGATGTGAACCGGATGACTCGAGGATGAAGGCTGTTGATCATTGGTTTCGGAACTTTCTTCTGAATCTTGGATATAAGCTGGCTTAAGCCTATCAATAGAAATATATTTATTACTGTTTTTAATATTGATCTTAAAAATTTTCTTGTTTCTACTAATAATTTTATAAGGGCCTTCATAAGGGTTTTGTAAAGGCTTTTTAACTGAGTCTGTCCTGACAAATACATGAGTGCACGTTAGAAGATCCTTGAAAATAAACGATTTGTTGTTAGAATGGTTTGAAGCTGCAACCGGTCGAATTGAATTCATTCTCGATTTAAGACTTTGTAGAAAATCATTCGTGTTAGCTGTTTTCGTATCAGGTGATTCGTGGAAAAATTCGCCAGGAATCCGTAAAGTGGTTCCGTATAACATTTCAGCAACCGTTGCTTCAATATCCTTGCGATAAGATGTTCGCAATCCTAATAGAACTGTTGGTAAGACTTCGGTCCAGTTAGAGGAGTCATGACATTTTATTGCTGCTTTTAAAGTTCTATGTAGACGTTCAATCATTCCGTTGGCACACGGATGGTAGGGTGTGGTCCTAATGTGTTCGATGCCTAGAATTCTGCTCAGCTCCTTGAACAATGTTGACTCGAATTGTCGGCCTTGATCCGTGGTTAATCTTAAAGGAACTCCAAACCGACAAATCCAATTGTTATAAAGTTCTAGTGCCACTGTTTCTGCAGTCATGTCGACTATCGGGATGATTTCCGGCCACCTTGAGAAACGATCGATCATCGTGAGACAGTACGAGAAACCATTGGATATGGGTAGTGGACCTATCAGGTCGATGTTTAAATGTTCAAATCGATTGTCTGGAATAGCAAAAAGTCCTATGGGTGATTTGCAGTGCTTTCCAATCTTTGACCTTTGACAAGCAATGCACTGTTTAACCCAAGATTTTGTGTCCTTACGCATGGAAGGCCAAACACAACGTGACTGTAAAAGTTTTAAAGTTGCATTGCCTCCTGGATGTGATAAGGAATGACATTTCTGAAAAATTTCTTGGCGACATGAGCTCGGGATGTAAGGTCGAATCTTTTGTGTAGATGTGTCACAAAACAGCTCTACATCATTGTAGCCGGGAATTTTAAAACGCTGCAACTTTAAGGCATTTGCACTGGTCAAAAGCTTTTTTAAATCTGCATCAGTTTTCTGCTCCATTGCCACTTTATGGAAATCCATGGTACTAGTCAATTCAAGAGTGTCGATGCGAGACAAACTGTCTGCCACCACATTGTCCTTACCGGGAATATACTCAATGTCCGTTGAGAACTGACTTGTGAAACTCAAATAACGCTCTTGCCTAGGTGAAAGTTTTTCGGGGTTTTGATGAAATGCGAAAGTCAGCGGCTTATGGTCGGTGAAGATGGTAAATTCACGTCCTTCTAGCATGTAACGGAAATGCTTAATCGTGAGATAGACCGCCAGCAATTCCCTATCATAAGCGCTATATTTTCTTTGCGATGGTTTTAATTTCTGGCTGTAAAATCCAAGCGGCTCCCAGTCCTTACCGCGTTTCTGTTGCATCACACCTCCGACCGCTGTATCTGATGCGTCAACCATAATAGAGAATTGAGCTGTGGGACAAGGATGAGTTAACATTACAGCTTCTGACATGGCTTTTTTGCAATTTTCAAACGCTTCAGAAGTTTTAGCTGTCCAGAATAAATCTTTGTTTTTCTTCGGATTGCCTTGCAAGAAATCATTCAGTGGGCTTTGAAGATGAGCTGCATTTGGTAAATATTTTCTATAAAAATTTAGCGTTCCTAGGAAACGTCGGAGTGCTTTGACATCTTTTGGCTTCGGAAAATTTAAGATGGCCTGTACTTTATGAGGAAGTGGTTTTATGCCATCACTGGAAACTAGATGTCCTAAAAACTCTACGCTTTCTTTGCCTAAAGAGCATTTATCGATGTTGATGACGAAATTGTGATCGTTGAGTCTCTGAAAAAGTTGTTCCAAGTGAGCCTTATGTTCTTCTAGAGACGATGATGCAACGAGGAAATCGTCTATGTAGGAGAAACAAAAATCTAAACCCTGCACTACCTCGTGGACGTAACGTTGAAAAGTTTGGGTAGCATTACGGAGTCCAAACGTCATCTTGCAAAATTCAAAAAGCCCAAATGGTGTAATAATTGCGGTTTTTTCAATGTCCTGAGGATCCATCGGAATTTGATGAAACGCCCTGACCAAATCTATTTTTGAAAAAATTGTTTTCCCATTTAAGAACAGAGTAAAGTCCTGGATGTTAGGTACCGGGTAACGATCAGGTTTTGTCACGGCGTTGAGCAAACGAAAATCCCCACAAGGCCTCCATTCACCATTTGCTTTTAGAGCCATATGGAGCGGGCTTGCCCACATACTCTTAGAAGGGCGACATATTCCTTGTTCCATCATGTATTGAAATTCCTTCTTAGCTGCTGAAAGTTTATCTGGTGCCAACCTTCGAACTCGACAGTGAACAGGAGGTCCCGAGGTCACAATTTGATGCTTGACCCTGAGAGGAATGTTAATTTCCTTGCGAATGGTGGCAGGTCTTGTTAAATATGGAAATTTTGCCAGAACACTGTAGTATGCGCTATTTTTGTCAAGAGTTTTAATGGTTGAGTAACTGTCTGCTTTTTGCAACTTGCCTGGAACAGTTAGTTTGGTTTTATTGTCAATGAGGCGCTGTCTCTTTAAATCCACCAATAGATCGAAATGGGTTAAGAAATCAGCCCCGATAATTGCGCGGCTGACATCAGCAATAATAAAATGCCAGCTTAGCTTTCGCCTCAATCCCAAATCTAAATCCAACAACTTCTGACCATGGGTTGTGATTTTTGAACCATTAGCCGCATACAGATGAGTGCCTGCCTGAGCAGTATCTTTTTTAGTGCGAGGGCACACAGAAAGATCTGCACCTGTATCTATGAGGTACTTTATATTCGTTTTATGGTCTGTGATGAATAAGCGACAATTTTTATTAGTAAGGCCACTGTCGTCAGTCGCCATTAACGACCGGCCGGGAAGTTTCCCTGACTTTTTTGAAAGTTGCACGGTGGCTTGCAATTTCTCGCCTGGCTCTTAAACCTCTGGTGAAACCAGCAAATTTCAGCATTTGGATTAAAACGGTTCTTGCGATTGGAAAGAGAACGACGTCTGCTTGAAGAACCTGATTGTTTTTCTCGATTACGGCGACTTTGGAAGCCGTGCGAGGATTCTAATCGCGAAAGCCTTGTGCAAAGTTCACTCAATTGAGAGGAAATTTTTGATGAGTCTATGGAGGTAGAAGGTGTGTTGAAACCAACCGTTGCGACCTCGGAAGTTTGAGAAGTTTCATGAATTTTATCGGCAATTGTGCCAAGCTTCAATATGTCCGTTTCTTGAATTGCAGATAGAATCGCCTGGGTTTGAGAAGGCAACCGTTGCAACCAAAGGGTACGTAGCACATCGTCGCCAATCTGCTCAGTTGCAAGGCCCTTCATGTCACGTAATAGCTGTGATGGACGTCCATCTCCCAGATCTATGTCTTTGAGCAAGGTACGGAGGCGCTTTTCTTCTGTGTCCGCGAACTGCTCCAGTAGCCGTTGTTTGAGGGTAGCATATTTGTCTTTTGACGGCGGATTTGCCACAATGTCGATGACCTGAGAAATTATGTTGCCATCGATGCTGCCTACGGCAGTGTGGAATTTTGTCTCATCGACTGTTATGCCTGCCGTTGTAAACTGGGACTCTAATTGCATGAACCAGACCCGTGGATTCGCTTTCCAGAACGGCGCAGGTTTGATTGCAACTCGTGAAATTTCTACTGTGGGTTCTATTTGCTTTCCTCCCTCGTTAGCCATTGTTTTTTTTTAAATCAAAATATGCAATAAAAAAAATTGTTTATGTACTTGCGTACGAATTTTATTTTTGATGTTTCTGCAGCTGCTCCAGACAAGAAAGGTGGTCGGTGGCGACAGTCAACTGTTGTAATTTTAATTTTTGTTATATGTATGTGTGTTCTGTATCTGCGGTTTATATCTAATTGATGCGCAAGCAGTAAAAACCGACACGAAAAGAAA
This sequence comes from Chrysotoxum bicinctum, assembly GCA_911387755.1. Classification (NCBI taxonomy): domain Eukaryota; kingdom Metazoa; phylum Arthropoda; class Insecta; order Diptera; family Syrphidae; genus Chrysotoxum; species Chrysotoxum bicinctum. The sequence goes on along the minus strand of OU426990.1, from coordinate 87,531,992 downwards.
AAGATAGAAACATTAGAGACAAAAAAAAAACTTTTCGGATGTCAATGGCCAATGCGTAAATTCAGTTTTGTTAGTCTTTTTACGGAATTTAAAAATTATTTTCGGAACCGTCGGCGGGCGTCGGGGTCACCAATATGGTTAAATGACAAGATAACCATTAAGTTTACAATATTCAAATGTTTATTTAAACTAAAATTACAATGATTCTTAATGAGCTAGTTGACAAAACGTTCTGTTGGGCGATGCTTATAAGTCGACGATCGGTGAACGAATGGATAAAAGATAATGTGTCTAGGACGTTGTTTTGTTGTGTGTGTATCTGTGAAAGAATGCAGATTCTGCAAAACACAGTGTTGCCACATAGTCAATATGAGGAAGAAAAGAAAGTTTTGTATCAAGGAAAACACCTAGATCTTTCTTTTGTGCAACTCGATCCAAGAAAGAACTATCAATTTGATAGTCATGATAGATCGGGGAGATCGTACGAAAACAAGACATGACTTGGCATTTTGAAATATTTAGATGTAGATAGTTTATATTGCACCATTCTGCCAGTTTATTTAAGTCATCGTTTAATAAAACACAATCATCTGAGCATTTTATACTTCGATATAGTTTAAGGTCGTCCGCAAAAAGAAGACACTGAGAATTTTGAAAGATTTTAGGAATATCGTTGATAAAAAGCAGGAATATGAATGGGCCTAAATGACTTCCCTGAGGGACACCAGATGGAACTAATATTTGATTAGAAAAATGATCGTTAAACTTAACAACTTGTACTCTCAAAGTTAAATAAGATTTCAACCAATCAAGAAAATTAGAATGAAACCCCAGTTGCAAGAGTTTGTGAAAAAGAATACGATGATTTACGCGGTCAAATGCTTTGGCGAAATCAGTAAAAATTATATCAGTTTGACGATAGGATTCGAAATTATTTACTATATAGTTAGTCAATAGTGTAAGATTAGATTAATTAGATTAATTAGTTCATAAGTACAATTACATTAAATAAGATTATATTTCCAGACCATCGTCGTCAACAAATAATAATTATCAGCATGAATATCAATAACTAATAAAACATCAAGAGCATTAGTCACGTCACATTCCAAATGGGTCAACGGCATTGAGTAGAGACTAGCTTATGTCCTACTTAATTGCACTTAAAAAGCAAGCACAACAAAAAATAACATAAACAATGGCAGAACCTGTACAAGACTTACCTACACTTAAAGGTTGATTAAGAAAGTAGCAAAATTCAAACAATCTAACACATCGAGGCACTTATCAGATAAATCGTCTCAATTTATTAAGACCACACCTTCAGATTTCAACCGAATCTTATGTCAAAGAGTATTCAAGGAGGAGAACCTTACTTCGAACCTCACTTCAAAATCTTCTTACATGTTTCCGAAAACACTCAATATGACATACACATCAATAACTTCTTATTGAATGTTAATTTTTTTAGAGAAGATTGATTATGTGGGACATTTAGTTGAATTCAACTTAGTTGGATATGAAGATTGTGAAATCAGAAAATTATTTCGGTTTAACTCGAGTGATTGAATTTAAGTCAATTGAAAATTTGATTTCTCAAAATTCTGCATTTCAAACTGTACTTCTCAAAATTAAGCTTTTTAAAATAATAAAAATTGTTTTTATATATTTTATTTGCATGTCCTTTATCTTCGTTCGCTTAGTTATATTTGTGTTTCGTTTTAAGTTGAGCTCCGATCAAAATATCTGTTCGTAGAAAAAACTGCCCAACTTCCTATTCACGAACTCCGAATTTCGTAGCAAGTTTTTTTTAGTACGACGGGAGCGATGATACCTTTTTTCGGGGTTCGTACTACGAATCTATTACGACGGGGCCTGTGATAAGGCTGATTAAGTTAAAGCTTAAGAAACAAAATTTCAAATTTTAATTTGATGCACAAAATATATCAACCGATCTTTTAATGCAAAAGTTATTCACGTTTTAAGATGAAAATTTCCTTAGGGGTTTCAATAACTGTATCCGTTACGCTACTTACATTTGCGAAATTATTCGAAAACAACTCGATTATTTGTTTGGAAAACATGTTCTCAAGGAAAAAAAGAGAAAAACCCACAATAATGGGAACATTTTTCCGAAAAACATTCTATATTTAGGGAAAAATATTTCTGTTGGAATTTTATATACAGGCCACTTTTCGGAACCTTTCCATGTTCCTATTATTAGTTCCTTATTGAACCCGCTCATTGCATCCTCTAGCTATGCAACTTCGATCAAGATAAAAATCAACTTAAATAATTTTGTGCTTCACATTTATTACTTATCTCCATTTCTCACAATTTGCATTCCCAAAAACTGTATTGTAGAAAGTAGTGAGCATAAAAACAAGTATCAAACGTTCAAGGGGCCAACGACCTTTATTTCAAACTCGCAAAAACTAATAAATATTAAAAAAAAAAAGTTAGAAATAGACCGCTCACAAAAAAGTCCTTAATTTAACTGTGCTCCAACTGAGCTTCTGACTCTCTCCAAGTTCTCTGAACCATCTCGATCATTTGCTTGCACATTACTGATTTTGAGAAATAATGCGCAGCACAGAAAATGATGAAAGCCCAAGCAAGTAGTAGATAGAAGTCTGGACTTTCTTCAGCAACAATTGGTAATGGACCTCTGAAATCATCAGAAGTTATGGTTGCATACGTAGGTACTGCTAGCCCAGTATGTCGTGTGACAAACTTTCTAAAATCCCAATCATCTCCATAGAACTTTACAATAGGTCGGCCCTGATGAAAAAGCAGTATTGTTGGCAAACCAACAATCCCAAACTCGGCATTGAAGCTATGGAACTTGTAGGCATCAATGGCTGCAATTTTTAGATTAGGAAACAGTTTTGGCAATGGATTGAAAATTGGGGCTACTCTGGCACATCCTGGGCATGATTTCGAATAGAACATAATAAGAACACAACTTCCTTCAACGTTGCGCTTCGTCGAATTACCTATTGGTTTTAACAAAGCCACTATATCCATAACAGTGTCAGGCATAAGTAATGTTGAGTTAACGCTCTCATTGGGTAAGCACTTCACCACAATTGGCGCCTTGGCTTCCGGACGCCCAGCTTTAAGGTGAGCAATCTCATAGTCATACAAACTGCACTCATAATTTTCATATCGGAAACCGATGTAATCTACAAAGTTATAGAATGAAACACCTTTCATTGGCCCATTATCAGTTGATGTTGTATCATCGTCTTCTTTGGCCTTCGAGTCCAAGAAGTCTCCATTGAGAAAACTGACTATTGTTTTGAGTGCTTTGAGTTCCATCGACTGAACCATAGAAGCTGCATTGAAATGTAATTCAAATTCGATATCCCAAATTCAAGTGAATCAATTATCTTACCCAGTAGCAAGACGAATCCTATTTTAAACATTAACATCGTAAGATCAATTTCAATTTAAGGAAATAAATTAATCAACAAAAATAAACTAGAAGATGTCAATCTGTCACTTTTATTATTTGTCATTTGTTCCATTATGGATGCTCAATTTGCTCAATGGCTACGTCCAACAAATAAATTCTGAATTTATGTTAGACTGCTTTTACACGAAAGCGATTTTTAATCTTTGTATCATTTTTGGGTCCCTTTCGATTGCATGAATGCTTTTAAACATAGCGATTTTTAATCAAAGTTAACTTTGTTCTATTGAAAAGAAGACATCTCTCCACACTATTTACTCTACTTTGTTAATCAAAGTTCCCTCACCGAGTGCCAAATAGAAATGAAACATACCTGAGAAGTAAAGAAAACCACAAAGAAGAAAGAACAATAACTCTGCAATTTTTCCAACCTCAGCAATTTTGTGTGCCCCGCCACCTCATAGGTCTCTCGCCTACGGGCTTAAAAATCGCAAGGTAATATTGCTTCGTTTAAAAGCAGTCTTATATGGCCTGTTCTAAAATGTAACTGTGGCGTGTGCCTATGTAACTAACTCAGGATACAGTTTCTGCAATACTACATCAACTACAACTGAAAGTAGCTGGTTGAAGTTGCTCTAAAATCATACATATCCAGAAGAACAAGCAGCAAATTGTTTTTGGATTTTAAAAAATTGCAGTTATAATGATATGGATGATATGTAATATGTTCAAGAGCATGAAATTCATTCTTACCCTGAACCTGTGGAATCTTGGTATTACATGCTGGTTGTTGAATGTAGTTAGAATTTCCAGTACTTCGTTTGTGAACTCAGTGTAAAGAATAGATCACTGATCTCTATAATACACTGGAATAACGCTATTCCCTACATTGTATAACATTTTGACATGACATAGAGGAAAACAACGAAAAATTTTAAACATCCTATAATATGATACTACTTAACAATTTGCTAACTTTATAGTAGTTTACTAACTCATTCTTAAATCTGTCAAAACTAAGATCCAAGGTAAGAAAGCTCTTCAATAAAGCGAAGAGTACTGGAGAGTGGCATAACTACTCTGCAGAGTTGACCAAATATAACAGGGAAATAAGGAGAGCTAAGAGGAATAGTTTTGCGAATTTATGTGAGGGCATTTCGCCGACACCTGCAGCAGCAAGATTACACAAGGCTCTAGCCAAAGATAACTCATTAACCTCTTCGTTACGCCGATGGTAGTTTCACTGAAAACGAGGAGCAAAGGTCAACCCCAGTTCAGTTCATCTTACATGAATTTTTTGACAAAAATCCAATGTGAACTATATCCAACAAAGTTTAGAATTGTAATCATTAATGTTGGAATTTTTGTTTGCCCGTAGACTGGCGTTGAATAGTCAACTGATGAGTCCATGTGAGATAACCCGGACGAAACGCCAATTTTTGTGGACTAAAGGCCAAAAAAGCTAATTTGAATCAATAATTCAACAAGTCCAATAATAGTGCTAAGTCTTCTACTTGGCTGATTTATTTCAGTAGTATATAGAGTTTGTATTATAAAAAAAACCTTCATATAAATATTCAACGCCAGGCCACGGGCAAACAAAAATTCCAACATTAATGATTACAATTCTAATCTTTGTTGGATATAGTTCACATTGGATTTTTGTCAAAAAATTCATGTAAGATGAACTGAACTTAACAAAAATTGCGTATTGACAAGGTCCTCACAATTCAACTGATGAGTCCATGTGAGATAACCCGGACGAAACGCCAATTTTTGTGGACTAAAGGCCAAAAAAGCTAATTTGAATCAGTAATTGATAACTTCATTAGATCGGAAGTACTAGTTAACATGCCCCTTATAATCACCACCAGCATGCTTACAGAGCGGGTAGATCCACAGAAACCGCTAAGCACGAACTAACTAATACAATACAGAGAGCTTTAGATACTAAAGAAACGGCATTATGCGCCTTCCTTGATATTGAGGGGGCCTTCGACAACACCTCTCATGAAGCAGTTCATTCGGCTCTAGAAAGGAAGAGCATTCATATCACTATAGTCAAATGGATAAGTAAAATGCTTAGTACAAGGACGGCACCCTTGCTGTGGAGTCTTGTAGTTGATGAATTACTAGAAAGTCTAACCTCCCAAGGGATTCGATGTATTGGCTTTGCTGATGACATCGTTATAACGGCACTGGGGAAGTACGAAGAGTGGGCTGTCTAACTACGAAATGGTGTATATCTGTGGGACTTAACATCAACCCTACCAAACCAACGATAGTACCATTTACCAGTAAAAGACTTCTACCTCGCATGAAACCCATTTGGTTAGCTGGAGAAGTAATCGACACCCAGAGGGAGGTCAAATATTTAGGAGTTACACTAGAAACAAACTCCTCTAGAACTGTGGGGAAAGCCACAAAGGCCCTTATGATATACAAGAGACTTGAAGGTAAAACATAAGTTGGTTGTACACCATGATGGTAAGACCCATCATTACCTATGGGGCGATTGCATGACATAAAAGAACCGAACTAAACATAACTAGGAAATCACTAGACAAATTGCAAAGGCTTGCAAGTATATGCATAACAGGAGCAATGAGAACTTGCCCTACAGCAGCGATGGAAACCATCCTTCATTTGACGCAACTACACGTGGCCATTGAAAATGCTGCTAAGGGATCCATAATGAGGTTTGCCAAGGAGGGTACTGGGACGGGAAAAATTATTGGAAACAGGGAAAAAGACTCGATAATCCGGTCCGCAGTAACAAACATTCTTGACATCCCAAGAGATGGTATGATCAAAAGATATAACTTCGAAAAACATTTCAAAACGGAGTTAAGTTGCAAAAAAGACTGGCTAGGCGAAACAATAAACTACAGTCTTAAACAAAATACCATCAAATGGTACACTGATGGATCGAGAACAGCTGAAGGGAGTGGTGCTGGAGTTTTTGGGCCTAGAACTAAACTATCCTTACCGATGGGACATTCCACTAGCCTATTCCAGGCAGAAGTAAATGCCATAGGCATATGTGCTGGAAGAAACCTCGATAGGAAATATAAAAACCAAAACATTGCCATCATGTCAGACAGTCAGGCTGCACTTAAAGCACTAAGCTCCTACGCAATTAGTTCCAAACTTGTTTGGGAATGCGAGATAAAGCTAAATAAACTGGGCGAGAATAACACTGTCACACTTCATTGGGTACCAGGCCACGTTGGTGTCCAGGGCAACGAAGAGGCAGACTCCTTAGCAAAAATAGGTGCATCGACACCCCTTACAGGGCCAGAGCCCTACTGCGGAATAGGAGAAAACGTGATCAAAACCAAAATCAAAACAGAAGAGGAGACAAAAAGATCAAAAATCTGGAAAGAACTCCCTAAGCTAAGACAGGCAAAACTCCTACTCGGGGACTACAACCAAGAGCGTTTTCTAACCTGCATTAGCTTAAGTAGGAACAACCTCAGAAAAATCACGGGGCTTCTCACAGGCCACTGTAGGTTGAGAAGACACCTCAAAATCCTTGGCCTGGAGAACAACGCGACTTGCAGATTCTGCAACACTCACGAAGAGACACCTGACCACATACTAGGGTAATGTGATGCACTCGTGCATCAAAGGCATAGGTATCTGGGCAAGCACCACATAAAAGAGAGTGGATTATCATCCCTTAAAATACTCCAAATACTTCGATTTCTCAAAGGAACAAATTTGGGGGAACAACTGTAATGATGAGCCAACCTCTTCCAGTTCTAGATGGGGGACACAATAGATCTTTAGGTCGCAGTGTTTTTATACGAATCTTTTTTTGATGTTTGCAAATGTCAAAGAGTCATATAAAGCTAGCACGTTACTAAAAAAATAAAGTAGGTATTCGATGATTTTAACTTTATAATAAAAGGGTAGAGAAAGTATGATGCATATTCTTAAAATTTATCAGCTGTCTTTGCAGAGCTAACCGTTCAGAAAAGACACGCCAGTACATTTATGAATTGTAAGTGTTTTTTTTATCGAAAAACCTACAATGTCAATTGTAATTTTTCAATTGCAATTTTTCGAATTAATGCTTCGGAGGAAAAAACTTTGATACATCTGTTTTAAGATACGAAAGTTGATTCCAAAAAGGTATCAACCAACTTTGTAAAGCTAGCTAAAAAGCAATTTTTTGAATTATTCCTTCGGAGGAAAAAAGTTTAATACAGCTTTTTTAATAAATGAAAGCAGATTTCAAAATGATATCGACCAACTTTGTTGAGCCATCAGCCTTTCAAAAAAGAAACACCATTACGTCTAGGAATTGTATTTGTTTTATATCGAGAAACCTACAATTGATTAGAAGCATAAATGTTTGAATTATTGCTTCGGAGCAAAAAAGCTTAAAACAAGTCCTTTAGGAATCAAAAGGAGATTTTAGAGAGTTATAAGATAAACCAACTTTGAAGCAGTAGCTGTTTGAAAACTATACGCTAAAACTTTTATGTATTGTATGTTTTTTTTTTATCAAATAACCTGCTATTTGTGAAAAGGTATTTCTTTTTATTTATTCCTTCGAATCAAAAAGTTTACATAGAGATTTTTAGAAAATATAATAAATATAATAATATTCCAAATACAACACATTAACATGAACATAATAAAGATTACATCATTAAAAATTAAACTGAAAACAATAAGGGGTGTACTTTCGCTTGGCTTGATTGTTATCGCTGGGGATAATTTTTGATAAGGTTCCATCCAATTGATCAATGCCGTGTAGAAAACATTTTTTTTAATATAAATTAATAAAGAAAGAAAATTCATCTAGAACCATCCTTATAAGGGGTAAAGTCTTATTAGCAGGGCCGGACAAGCTATACGTGCAAGCTGTGCAAATGCGCAGGGCGCTGAACTCAAAAGGCGCCTTGGGCAAGCGTTAAAAAAGCCACTACTTCATAACCACTACCTACCTTCTGTTTTTAAGTCTCATTTCTTTTTATAGCTCACTCCAATATTGGTATTTATTATATAATTAACAGCTGATTCTGAATTTAAAGACAGATATACATATATACATAGATAGATACATATCTACTTTTCCAAAAATAAGTCATGTTTAATTTCCTATACACACCCCCATTCCCACAGTAAAAAAAAACTACATCACAAAATCTTTACAAAGTGCACAATTTTGTTCGCTTAACAACAGATACCTACATATTTGCTATTTTTCTCTTTATCAATCTACTGTTACGTTATTCTTCACACTCACCATCGCATGTATGAGTGAAGGCATTTATTTTATTTTGTTATCCCTCCCCTATGCAGTGTAACATAAAACAGAATTTCAACAGCAAATACAGACAGTTAACAGTTTGCAAGTTGATAACATGAGTACGATGCCAATTCTTCTATATGAAATCGAAGTCAGCAATGTTACTCAAACAGAAATTCTGAGGTACAAAATTCATACTCATTGACATGTCAGTGCGCAGAATTAAAAATTGAGTCTAGGAATTTAAACTCTTCCGGTTGAGTGTTTCTTGTACTATGTTTTAGTTTGGCACTGGCCTCTGTTTATGAGTGAAATTTTATCACTGTCGTGTGTCGAGAATGAGACAAAGGGTTGAAATATGGAAATACTTGAGTGATGATGATGCCAGATGCGATGATTAATGTTGAGGTTTGTCGTTTATGAGTAAATCTGTTTTATTCAATTTCTCTTTTTCTCTATTTTTTTGTTCTTGCCAGTTATTGCTTACATTTAAAAAAGGGATTTTTTGACTGAACTAATTACTTTATTTGTCTATGTATTATGGTAAAAAAAACTCAAAACAAAAGAAAGGAAAGGGAATCTATATTGACAATAAAACTTGCTACGCTACTATTCCAGTAGTGTATACGAGTATGTATAAGGTTATGATAATGGTTCAAACATGAAAGGAAAAGAGGCTGGTGTTCAAAACAAAATTAAGTGTCTTGAACCAAGAGCTTATTTTGTTCAGGCTACTTGCATTCCCTTTGGTTGTTGTGGGTTTTTAATGATTCAGCTTGCTGTTCATTGGAAGCTGTTAAGTTTTTTGACATTGCTCAATGCATATAAAACTTTGTATCAGGTTCAACAATGCGTTGGGACATACATATATACAAAAAATTTCGCTGTTTTGACCTTAAAACCCCTTTCTGAAACCAGATGGGAGTAGACTAAATGCTTTAAAACCATTCAAAAAAATCTGAGAAGCTATAGTATGAAGCTCTTATTGAAATATCTGAGGCTGGAAACGTTGAGAATAGAAACATGCAGTCATTAGGAAGTAAAATTTTAGTTTCAAGTTTATATGTTGCATATTAATCTAGTTTGATATTTTAGAAAAAAATAATGGCGCAAAATTTTAATTGAATTAGTACGATGCTAAAGCTGTTTTAGTAATGTCATTGTTTTAGGTGTGTTCAGAAGCAATTTATTAAGAACATTCTTGTAGTACGATACTAGTGAGAAAATGTTTAAAATTAAGAATGAGTTAGTAAACTACTATAAAGTTAGCAAATAATAATAGGCTGTTTAAAATTTTGCGTCAATATTACTAGTAAGTATTTACAAACTCCGTCTGCTAATTTATCTACTAAATATGCTACTAAAAACTCTTTAGTGGAAATGCGATCAGAAGAACAATTCACTAACGTGCAATCAGCTGAAGCCATAGCTCTAAATCTATAAATACCATCACAGTTTCCTCAAATAACGTAGTTTTTTTTAAACTAAAAGTAATAATAAACTACTTCAGGACCCCAATGACTCATGAAAGATAAGTTGACTAGTCAGTCATGGCTATAGAGAAAGAGCTTGTCAAGTCATTATATTATGATGATCTGGTAACTGAGTTTGCTAAAACAGAAGCCAGAAAAGTTAATCTATTGCAATAAATTCGGTTCTATTTATTTTTATTAAAATAATAATCTTATTATTATTTCCTACACTGAATAAATTAAATATGAATATAAAACTTTTAATTCAACAACAATTAATGAGTTCATTATTTATTTGTATGTTGTTATGTTTTTGAATTAGTTTTTAAATATTTTTTACTTTTCAGTTCCTAAATTTTTGTGATATATTTTTTGACTATTATTTTTGTGATATATTTTTGATTTCTTAGTTTTTAATAAAAATCATATTTATTTTAATTAAATATAAGCATTATCTAGGAATAGGCCTCTTGGGGATCCCTTGTTAAAAAACGCATTGCAAAGGGTACCCCTTGGGTAATGAGGAAATGACTTTTTCCGCCAATCCAATCCAAATGAGAGGCGCCACTGATAAGGCTTGCGCAGGGCTCTAATTTAGCTCGGGCCGGTCCTGCTTATTAGTTAAACCATTTATTCACATCGACAGCAAATGTACTTTGCAACCCATAATAGCTTAAGCTAAGACCCTTTTCCAGAGTTTTTGTTCTTAAGGAAGCGTTTTAGTTTGTGGACTTCACGAAGAACGTCTAACCCCATTGGATTGGGTTCTTTTAAATTGTTGAGTTGTTTAGAATCAATGGTGCTATTCACTGACTGTATTGTTATTCTGAATTAATTTATGAAAGGTCTGGAAAAATAGCGGGTAGGTAACTACATACGTACTTATATTGCAAAGTTTCAAAAATATGTCACCTCAAAACATGGTTACTTTTGATGATACTCGTATCGATAGATTCACAAGGTGGAATGTAAATTCCATCGTCGGTAAGAAATTGTGTTGCATTCAGATGACTTGGTCGAATCGACTAGTATATAATCGAGATTGGGTTCATCGTCATAAAACTGGGACTAATCCTTTTTTGGACGAAATTTCATTTGTTTTTTTTTTTGACAAAGCAGATTTAAAATTTACAAAAATAACACAAAACAATAAATTTTATCAATTTGAAGGAATGTCAATAAAGTTGCCGGTTTTTAGGCAAAAGACTGGCAGTGACTTTTCAACACTCATGATATTTTTTGTATTCTTTTTTTACATTTTGGACACTCGATTTTACAATTTTAATTTATTTAACTTAATAAATAGCAACTTAATGGCAAAAAAATAACCAAGTAGCAAAATAAAAAAAGTATTTTACGTTCTGTCATTTTGGATGTTATGCAGTTATACTGTTATGCGCCACCGTGGTCGCCTTCATAATATAACAATGTTCAATTGGAGTCAACTTTTTTGATGAATGCGCTATCCAGTGTATTATAGAAATCAGTGAAATAGATGTTGTTTGCTCGGATGTCTGATTGCAATTAAGATTTCATGAAATAATTTTATTTGAAAATCATCGCTGAAATAACGAAAGAAATAAAACAGTTTCAACTCAAAGGTGTGTTTTCCTGAAAAAATATGAATTTATGTAAATAAAATTAAAAATCCTTAGATATTTTATCTATATAAATATACTTTTAATCACATATTTAAAAAAAAATCATGCACACATATGTATTTAATTTAAAAAAAAAATGTTTTCTTATTTTATTATTCCGTAAAAAAATATTCGAAGTTTATGAGTATGTAATTCAATATTATTTAAAGTCGAAGTTCTTGTACATTTTTTTATCGAAATCCGTGCAATTTATACCCGTGTATAAATAATAATGATAGTTTTACTTAAACTAATTTTGTCATATTGATGTTTTATTATGATTTTTAAATATTTTCAAATTTCTGATTTCAAAATGGCAACGAATTTAAAAGACGGAAAGTTCTTGGCGGCAACCAAAACGCCAAAAATTTTGAATATTTGGAAGGGAAATATCTACACCCATATTAATAAAGATGGTTTAGTGGAGGTTTATCGTTAAGTCCTGGACTAAGTGTGAAATTTAATTAATAAAACAAAGTTTTTGTTAAGTGACGTTTACTAACTATGATTAAGTTAAATCACAGAAGTAGGTGGTTTAGCGAAGGAATAAAAAATATAAATGTCAAATAGTTTTTTTTTATCATCGTTATTTATGTCCAACAGACTTTTTTTTTTATTTGTGTTGATGTCAACACATTTGTTTTCCCCCCCTATTATGGAAGACAACTCAACTATAGTTTAGTTGTAATTCTTAAAATTGGTATTATCGATCACAATTAGTTGACTGTCAAAGCACAACCAGTTGTCGATTAGCAGACAACTAACAAAATGGTCGACTTTTCAGTTGTCTCTTCGTATTATGTAAGTAAGTTGAGTTGTGCTTCAGTTGTAATAAGCGTCAAAATCAGACAACTGGTTCGAAGCAGTTGTGTAGAACGTTTTAATGAAAAAATCTACATTCGGATAAAAAATATGGACACAAAACAGTAAGTTAAACAACAATTTTAATAAAAATAGAATGAAATGAGTGTATTTTAGTTTGAAAACTACATGGCCATCACAATTTGAACGACGTGTTGCTCTATGTTAGCTGAGCATTTAGCCATTTTCCACAAATGAGTTCCTCAATCACATCACTTTTGACAACTTCCTTCGCTCATGAAACGAAGAGCAGTAGCAAGTTTAACAATTGGTGGAACCGCTGAGGAACGTTGGTTGTTTTAGGAAAACTATTTCGAATCAAAAAAATGCATACTTTAGGAATAGAAGTGTACATGAGTTTATTAAATATACGGATATTCTTTTTTATTTTGGCTACATTAAGGAAATTTTCACCTTCCAAGCCACCGAAAAACAAATCGAGAGAACTTTCCGTCATACAATTTCTTATTCTTGGTTTTGTATGTATTTCATGTTGAGCAGCTATTTTTGACAGCAAATCGACTCCTAAAAGACGGCAACGTATTTTTTCATTACAACTGATTTTAGTTGTCTTGCATAATACGAAAAATTTGTTTGGTTGTCTAAGAATTGAGTTGTGTTGATGACAATTCAACTAAGTTGAGTTGTAATCCATAATAGGGGCATTCGATAATTGTGATTGCCTCCGTACACAATTCTCGAAGTAGGTTCTAAAATAATCAATTAATAATAACTAGCATTTTCGCCTTATGTCGAAATTCGACAGAAAATCAAATCTTAGAAAGCCATGTAGCTTAAAAAATCTGAATTATTTGAAATTTAAAGTAAGTTTTTTGTTTAATTCTATTTTTTGAAATGTGCAGTGTTCGACAGTGCAAAAACAAAAATGACCCACAGTGTGTAAATGCGTGTCTCAAGTATATTCTGCACATCTCCGCAACTATGGCTTTCCAACCATATAAAATTTATCGAAATCGGTTAAATACTTTTGGAGAAAATGGTACCACAAAATTTATTTAAGGCTATTTATATATAGATCAATATATTAAAAAACATACTTTGTCTTTTATGCTCCAATTTGTAATGATTTCCATACGCCATCTATCGACCTTTTATTTTTTGTAAAACGCCATCTACCGACCTTTTCTCAAGCAACACCAAAATGGACAGCTGGCAATGCCAAATAAAAACCATGTGAAAGGCTGTTTCCGGCCTTTTGCAGATGATTTTTTGTCTGGAAGAACATTCTGGTGAACACGAAAATTTTCGCGGAAATAAAAATAAGTTTTATTGTACTGAAACAGAAAATATATTTCTTTTTGGAATCAAATATAACAAATTCTCACTCCTTTTTCTTTTTTTTTGTGATATTGTTCATAATTGATTTTTCAATATAATTTACAAAACACACAACAATTAACATACACAATTAGAGACAAGCAATTGACAATCAATTTAGGCAGACAGAGAATATAAATTTGAGATAACTTACTTGTTGTAGTAGATATTTTCAAAGGATTTTTGATAAACGTCATTTAACTATTCCGCGAACATTTCATTTTTATTAATATAAATATTTAAGCCAGGACTTAAGTCCTATTCCATGGTTTAGTTAAACCGTTAAACTCTATTAACGTTACAGGATAAAAATGTATCACGAAAAAAACGAGAAGAAGAGAACCAAAATTGAAAACAGCTTTAAGGGGATGCGATATTTTTTTTCAGGTTTAGTTGTACCAGGAAGGTAACTTTGACCTGAAGCATAACCGACGACCTCTATATTTTTGATTGTCCTGGCCCACCCGTATCCACCATACCTGTTTTTTCCGTTCTTACTATAGGGCGATATGTGGGTGGAATTATGTACGCTATTTGTACTTTACGTCACGATTTGCTTGGGGGGACCCAGCCTTAATCGGTCGAACCAGTCGTTATTACCCAACGCCTCCTTTTTCTCTCCTTTTAATCCTATTTTACATACATTTTTGAATTAAATTTTTGAAATTAAATTTTTAAATGCACGAAATTATCTTAACTCCACGTTCAAAAAAAAAACACAAAAACACTAAATCCCTAGATGTATGCTATGACAAATAGTTTCCTTCTGTCGGTTGTTGGTTTTGATAACCTCTTCCGTAGCACAAGTTAGAACCTTGTACTGTATTTCCCTTTCTGGTTTGTGGCTTCGGTTTTCTTTCGCAATTGGGAAATTTATGAAAATTGCTTTAATTAATTCATATAGGGTATCGCACGGCACTTCGAAATTTTGGCCAAGAGCAATAAAAAAAAAGATTGTAAAAATATATTTTGATAAATGATACTTATATCGTTTTTATTTGGCAATCCGGAAGCCTTCCGGACTCTTCTGAAAGTGTTCAATTGGGAAAAAATGACAGTTCTGATTCTGAAAAGAAGAGAAATTTGCTTCTGGATTTGAAATCAGAAGCAAAACCAGAAGCACTCACACATTCATATACTTAAACGTCAACCTCAACAGCTGTGATTTTTGGTATCCAAATTGTGCGAACCAGGGTTGGCCGAATTAACTACACTACATTTTCTACATGATTAACTACGTTTATATGAGGTGTTGAAACGAGCTTGAAGCTCGCTTCGAACCTTTATATGCCTGTATTGAGTTGAAATGAGCTTCGTTCGACTCGATCCCAATCGCTCAGCGGTGTAGAGTAGAAATGTCAGTCGAAAATCCGACCCTAATCCAACTAGATCTTTCGATACTGCATATAAACGTAGTATTTAACTACGCGTAGTTTATTGAAGAAACTACATGCCTAATTTACTACAATTTGTTACGTCTGCTACATATGTATATAGTTACAGCCATATTTATAAACTCATTATAGTGAGTACATAAGGCTATGCAACCCTTATAATGCCTCTAAACGCAAAATCGTTATTTATAAAACTTATGTGACGTTGAATAGAGGCATTATAGGCTAAACGCGTTTGGAGGTTGAATAGTGCCTACATAAGGACATTTTAGTATTGAACTGTCACATTCACTTTGACATCACATTGAATTATAAAGATTATCAACAAAATAAAATGCCTTTGACTTGATATTGAAACTAAAACTTTGTGTTATTTTTATTTATTGAAACAAAAATGTCATACTAATATATTAAAAACAAATTGAATTGAAAATTGTGTAGAATTAAATACATAGATACATAAATATACTTGTTTGTGATCTCTCTCCACGCATCCTTCTTCATCCGGTGTGTTAGTGTTGTAATTTTTATTTTGCATTATTGATATTTTATCTTCAAGAACTTGTCTGAGGAGTATTCCAACTAGGATGGAACGAATAACAATTTGATTTCCAGTATTGTGCTAGAGATAATAACATACTTTATCTGATGAATCAAACTTAATTGTTCGAATTCTTTTAGCTTTTGGTAGTTTCGTTTTTATTTATTAAATTTCATAGACAGACAAGATGTTTTTTTTTTGTTTTTTGGCAAACAGCTGAGTGTTATGAAGGCTAAATGTAATAGATTCTTACTTTTTGGTACTTTATTTGACACAAGCTCATTATAACTATGCAGGGTAGGCAAATGTTTTATAAATATGAATTTGCATAGTGGATGAATAAGTCCTTATGCATTGCATAACTATTCACGCGTTTAGCGAATTCTAATAAATATGGCTGTTAATTCATAAAAAATCAATATAATAAAGGAAAAAAAAAACAATTTTGCACTTTTATGATCTAATGAAGGTTTGTAAAAAAAAGTTTCATTTACCATAAAGATGAAGAATTGTATGAATAACTGAACGTTTAATTTAAAAATTCAAATTTCAAATGCATAACTGACAGCAATGCTACAATTTCTTACATTAACTACAATTAACTACATTTAACTACATAAACTACGTAGCAGACGTAACAAATGTAGTTATTTCTAAAAAGTGACAATTCGGCCAACCCTGTTTTCAAAAACATTTTTCTTGATTTTGATTATTGTACGCATTTGATGTTTCACATATACAATCAAACAAAACTTCAGTATCATCAGAAGCAAACAAAAGTGTTCAATTGGGATTCCGGATCGGAGAGAGATTCCGGATTGCCAAATAAAAACGACATTACAGCCCGATTCTCCCCAAAGTCAGTGATACCTCACAAGTCACAAGAAGAGGTGAAATTGATTTTGTGACTTTTTCGAATTCTGCCGCTCAGTCACAACTTGTGAGAGTCACAAAAACAATCGAAACTGTGACCTCCTTCAGAACAGGTCACAACTCATAAATGTTTAATATTTCTTGGATTGTCATTCAGCATATTTTGTAAGAAAATTTTCTAGAATTGTGAATAATTATGAGTACACAAAAATGGAAGTGCTCTAGTGAATATTATTGCTGATCTTTCCCACGAAAATGAAAAGTAACATTTTTAAATAAACAAATTTTTTTTAAGAAACTAATCGTATCAAGAAGTTTGCAGCACCGACGGCTTTTGAAAACTTTGAGAGATACAAATGAACCATTCGTTCTCCAAAACAATACATACATTTATAAAGTTTTGTCGCTTTCGGAAAACTTTATGCTGGGATATCAGAGCTTGAAGCGTCACGATAGTCAGTTTATTTAATAATAATAATAATAAAATATAATAATGTTAACTTGCGTTTTGTATTTTCTTCGTTTTGAATAATCAGCTGTTCAAATAATGACACTTAAAAATCTCACCATGCGGTGGTGAGTTTCCTTGTGAGTTTTCTTGTGACGATTAGGGGGTTAGGTTAGGTTAGGTTGGAGTGGCTGTCTAGCTGTTGTTGACTCACTTAGATCTCAAGGGTCCGTTGTGATACCACTAAAGAGGTTACTCATGGGAGAGTAATGAATTTAAACAAACCATTTCGTGCTTTTAATAAAGTTAGAGAGACACTTTGTGTCGATTGTTGCCAGTTCACTGGTATTATCGAAGAAGGGATTACCGAGATAATTATTCCTTCTATTGGAGAGTGCTGGACATGTACATAGAAGGTGTTGGACTGTTTCCTCTTCCTCCTCGTCCATGCAGCTTCTACAGAAGTCATTTGTGTAGACTCCTAGCCTCAAAGCATGTCTACCTATGAGGCAGTGTCCTGTTATAACTCCTATTGTAGAGCTTATATTTTGTCTGCTCAGGGAGATCAAACCTTTTGACCGTTTTAGGTCTATGCTTGGCCATATTTGTTTAGTTGCCAGGCAGGTGGTACCCTGTGACCATCTAGCATTTGTTGATTCTAGAGCATATTGTTTGAGAAGATGTTTGCATGTAGCATGTGGTGTTCCTATGTTATGTTTTTGTCTAACAGTAGGCAGAAGTGTTCCGTTTTTGGCGAGCTCATCGGCCTTGCAATTTCCCGGAATGTCTCTGTGGCCCGGCACCCAAATAAGGTGAATATTAAACTGTTCTCTCATCTCATTCAGAGATGATCGACAATCGTGGACCAATTGAGAGTTAGTGGAGACAGACGCGAGAGATTTGAGGGCGGCTTGGCTGTCCGAGAAGATCCGTATATCCTTGCAAGATATAACGTTTTCTTTGAGCCAGGATAGTGCCTCTTTAATCGCCATTACTTCTGCCTGGAATACACTACATTGATTGGGAAGTCTGTATGAAAGACTGAGATTTAGTTGTTTTGAATAGATGCCACTTCCAACGCCGTAATCGGTCTTAGAACCGTCTGTATAGAAGTGTACAGCATTGTCTTCCAGGGGTCTCTCTTCTTCCCAAGACGATCTTGAAGGGATGGAAACCAGGAAGTTGTTATCGAATACCATTTTTGGGGTGGTATAGTCTAAGCGATCTGGGATAGATCTGAAGTTGTCTAAGATGGTTGTATGACCAGTATTGTTACTGATCCATTGAGAGGTGGCTCTAAGTCTCACGCATGAGTTGGCTGCCACCATTTTGGAGAAGATGTCAAGAGGTGTTAGGTTTAAAAGCACTTCCAGGGCTGCAGTTGGTGTCGAGCGAAGTGCTCCTGTGATGCACATACCTGCTGACCGCTGGACTTTGATGAGTTTATTTAGATTTACCATCTTGTCCAGTGCGGTCCACCATACGACAACTCCATAAATGAGTATCGGTCTAATAACCGAGGTGTATAGCCAATGGGTTATTTTTGGGGAGAAGCCCCATTTCGATCCTATTGCCTTTTTACAAGTGAAAAGCGCTACGGTAGCCTTTTTTACTCTTTCATCAATATTTGCCTTCCAATTTAGTTTTTTGTCTAAAATGAGGCCTAAATATTTGGCTTGGTCGGAAAAGCTTAATGGTATTCCTTTAATCTTGGGTGGGTTAATCTGAGGAATTTTGTACCTTCTCGTAAAGAGTACTAATTCTGTTTTATGTGGATTGACGTCCAAGCCACACTGCTTAGCCCACTTTGTTAGCCTGTTTAAGGCATTTTGTAGGAGTTCTGAGAGAACTTGGGGATGTTTCCCAGATACAGATATTGCAACATCGTCAGCATAGGCAATCACCTTGAAACCCTCTGCTTCCATTGATGTTAGCAGTTCGTTTACTACCATGTTCCATAAGAGAGGCGAAAGGACCCCACCTTGGGGGGTACCTCGATTCACCGATCTGGTGGTAGTAAAACTTCTCATGCTGGAAGTTATTGTCCTGCTTTTGAGCATGAGACTTATAAGATCAATGAGTGGTTTCTCTAATTCCAGCTTGTTCATTGCTGTTGTGATCGCCTGGTAGCTGACGTTGTTGAAAGCTCCTTCGATATCTAGGAAAGCTACTAGATTGTATTCTTTGTATTTGAGGGAATATTCAATACCGCGTACCAGCGAATGAAGTGCTGTTTCTACTGATTTTCCCTTAGAGTACGCATGTTGAGCTGTGGAAATGAGACATGGTTTTAAGTTATGTCTGATGTGAATTTCAATCAATCTTTCCAACGTTTTAAGAAGGAAGGATGATAGGCTGATTGGTCGTAGATCTTTAGGGCTAACGTGAGAGGGTTTCCCTGCTTTAGGAATGAAGACTACTTTTGCCATTCTCCAGGCTTTAGGAATATATCTCAACCTTACGCAGCTCGTCAGAATGATTTCCAATGGTGGAATGATCATGTCAGAGCATTTTTGTAATTCGGCCGGAATGATTCCGTCTGGTCCTGGAGATTTATATGGATCAAAGCTGTCTACAGCCCATTGCAGTTTTTCCCGCGTTATTAGATCAACTGTGTCGCTTGTAGCGGTTTGAGACTCTGATGTTGAGTCGTAAAGTATGTTAGAGCTACCTGGAAAGTGGGTGTCTAATAACAGATTAAGAGATTCTTCATCTGTGGTAGTCCATGTGCCCGCTTCTGTCTTTAAAGCACTGGGTATAGTTGGACTTTTTGAGAGAATTTTCCTGAGTCTTGAGGCTTCTGAAGTATTGTCTATGTTTCCACAGAAGTTTCTCCAAGAAGACCTCTTGCTCTTCCTTAATTCTTTCTTATATTGCCTTAGAGCTTGCTTATATAAGTCCCAATCGGAGGGGGATCTAGTGTATTTAGATCTATTGAAGAGTTTGCGACAGCTCTTCCTGAATGGTTCTAGATCTTTGTGCCACCAGTGAGGTTTCTTTTTACCCTTTACAATGGTAATAGGGCATGAAGTCCTCATTGATTCGTTGAAGGCTTCGGTGAGATGATTTACCGAGAGGTCTAGTTCATCTTTGGTGGAGGAGCTTTTAAGAAGGTTGTGGTCAAGCAGTTGTGCTAGTACCTCCCTGTATCGTTCCCAGTTAGTGTTACGGTGATTGCGAAATCCCGTAGGTATATTTGCCACATCACTGAGATCAAACTGAATATATCTGTGATCAGAGAAGGAATTCTCTTTTGAGACGTGCCAGTCTGAAATCAGGTTATGGATCGAGTCAGAGGTAAGTGTAATATCAAGTACCTCTTTCCTGTTCTTGGTTACAAATGTAGGTTCATTACCAATATTATTAATGAGTAGATAAGTGCTTAGTATGTAATCAAATAAGGACTCACCTCTCTCATTTATGTCAGAGCTACCCCATACCGTGTGATGGGCGTTAGCGTCCATACCGATTAGGAGACCCACTTTCTTCGATTGCGCGTCCGCAATTGCCTTCCTTAAGGTGTTTCCTGGAACTGGGCTGTCGTGGCCAAGGTAGGAGGATATGAGCCAGTAGGTGGCTTTATCCGTTGTTAGGACAGCGGTGGTAGTGTCCTTGTCGCTGTAATTGGGGAGTAAAAATACATTTAAGTCTTTTTTTACTAATATGCATGACCTTGGTTCACCTTTCTCCGATGCATATAATAGAGTATAACCAGGGGCCTGTTTCTCAGATCATACACATCATACATTTCATACAACATACAACATTTTCATACATCATACACATCATACAATTTTCTGTTTCTCAGATTTCATTGGAAGTGTTGTATGAAATTTGTTTTGTTGTATGATGTGTATGATTCTGACATTTCATTATTATTTGAGTGTTAGGTTAATATAAATCTCAACTTGAAATAAAAAAAGTTAATTGTTAGATAAAAAAAGATAAGTTTTACTGATTTGAAAGTAATATGGGTAATAATTTATAAAGAAAACTATGTAATTGCTATACAATAGTATAAACCATTTTCTTTGATTAATAATTATAATATCTAGGTGGTTACAAAATTAAAATTTTAAATATATGGGTAAATTAATCATTCTTAGATTTTTAACAGAATCAGAATATCGACGCTCCAAACTTTTCCATAAAACATTTGATCAAAAATTAATTGGTCCGTTTTGGAAGAATCAGAAAAATGGTTCTAAGGTTCTATTGAATTATATTATTATATATTAAAAAGAGCATAAATGTACAAATTAATCTTAAGAAAATTGTTATAATTTTATTAACTCGAAAACTACTTATTTTTCTATATTTCCTTTTCATCTTGTTTCATTTGCCTGTAATTGGCTGAATTACAACAAAATTTTGTGCTGTATTAAATGTATGAAAAATTGTAGGTTAATTTGCTGTATGATGTGTATGATAAATTTCTGAGAAACAGAATCATACAACATTCCAATATTTCCAGTGTAATCTTCGGTCATACATTGTTGTATGACAGCAGATCATACAACAAATTTGAGAAACAGAAATCATACAGCAGAAATGTCAATATCATACAATGTATGATGTGTATGATTTGAGAAACAGGCCCCAGGAGTCCTGAGGCCCCTGATGATGGAGTTAGAGACCCACGGCTCCTGTATCAAGACGATGTCTTCTTTGTTGCTATGCAGTCGGAGTACCAGGTTATTCGTGGCCATGATGGCGTGATGGAGATTAATCTGAACTAATCGCAGCATTGCTACTTTTAGCCAGATCCACCTCCACCACTGTTTTGTCGGCGTTTTCATCATCTGAGGAGGAATGAAGTAGGGTTTCCTCACTCAGAGTGTTGCCTAATGTCGAGTCTTCAGTATCCATGTCGGAATTGCTGTCGACTATGGAATTAGCCTCCACGTCGGATGGCTTGTTCGGGGCTTTGGAGATCGGTGGTTCCTCGTGTGGTGTTGCATCGACCTCCATTATTTGGGGTTGTGAAGCGTTTCCTTCCGCTGAAGGGGCTTCTGTGGGGGTCGCGTTTAGCGAATCTTCATCTTTTTTATAGATGCGAACTGTGACTTCGTCGAAACCATACCTAATCACGCCTTCGGTCGCGGCCAGTGGAGCTAGCGATTCCCTATTGATCACCAAGAGAGCTGATCTATAGCGACCCACTGTCTCCTTCTCAACCTTTGGGACTTTCCAGTCGTGAGTAGGCAGGCTTGGATTGCTGGTTTTGATTAATTTCAAAATCATATCTGGGCAGTTATGTAGAGCCGGGACCATTATACGTGCTCTTGGTCGGCAAGGGATATTCTCCCTTGTAACAACTTCGAGCTTGGCACCCGGCCAGACTTCTGGCAAGCCATTGACAGCAGCCCTGTACAGATCGAAAGATCTCTGATCACCACAGGCGATGAGTTTGATACGATTTTGGTACCATCCTGCATCGATTAGGGGGAGAATACCAAAATGTTATCGAATCACAACAATCCTCACAAGGAATAGTCACAAGAGCTTGTGACTTGTGACTCCTCACAAGGGGGAGAATCGGGCTGTTAAGCTTCTAGTTATTTTGTTCACTTTTTACTTTCCTTTTTTTTTGCTACACGCCTAAAAACATATAGATATTATGGCATCCCCGTTTTTATCAGGACTTAGATTAATGGCCGATGCAAATGCTGCGACGCGCATGGTTTGATATACCACAGATTCATTAGAGATGTGCAAAATAATCGATATGTACAAAATCCAATTTATTTTCCCATAAATTATCATCACAGGCGTTTTAAACTATCAAAAATCAATAGAGGTGAAATTCATTGATAACAATAATGAATCTTCGTATGGATATACTAATGTTTCGATGAAATGATATTAATTCGGTAAATATCAATATATTTGTCAAAAATATCATCTCTATTTTCTAACATACATATGTTTGGATATGAAATGGTAAAAAATACATTTTACATTTCTATTAAAAAAAAAAAGAACAATTTGGATAACGTAGGTCTATTTTTGAAAGCTGAGTGCAGAAAGCCAAGGACCGAAAATGAATCCAAAAGGAGCGCAATGCGGAACAGCAGTACAATTAATAAAATGCGGCGTAAGTTATTTTACTTTTAACACCAGTAGCATTTTTTTACAGACAACATTGAGTTTGAAAAGATTGGGAGTCTACAGTTGGCCAAACGACGTTTTCGAATATCCTCAAGAAAACATTACATATCATGGAAGATAGTTTGTGCAACAACTGGATATCTTTAGAGATGTCACCTCAAATTGCTGCGTGCTCATTTTTTCATTCGGCCGAAAAAGGCAGTACTATATTGAAAACACAAATATACGTAACTTTTTCATTGCTTACTTTTTTATCTTTATTTTCCCACAAGATAACAAATTCTGCCACAAAATTTTGTCGGACTATTTCGGAAAAAACTTATATGTCAAAAACCTGAAGAAATACACTGCATCGTACTACAATTCGGAGAATTCTCCGCTCCGATTTTTACCTCGGTAGGGCGCATTATCTCGTCTTTCAACAAGAAAGTGTTTATATTCTTATTTATGCTTGCTAGATGTCACCCAAATTGCTAGATGTCACCCAAATCGCTAGAAGTCAATCCAAGTCTAAAGATTTGGTATACAAAAAAAGGTTGTGTACTGACGCCCGCGCGGTAGAACTAAAACTTCTTTTCCCTCAAGCAAATCCTCTGTAAGATTCTAACCCATAAACCTACAAACATTTTGTATTCTTAAAACATGTAGCTGTCTTTGACTGATAACGTGTCGTTTTGACATGTCACTGACAGCTGCATAGAACATTTTTTACACTACACTATTCTGCCGTACCCCTTGGCATAGTGCGTTGGACTATCATGCGAAAGGTCTCGAGTTCGATTCTCAGCCGCTGAAAAAAAGTTTTCCAGGGGTGTACTGCCTCTTACGAGGAATTGACAAATCCTCTAAGAGTATATTTCTCGTCTTGGAAAGTGCTGCTCATTTGCCGTTCGGAATCGGCAAAAAATTGTAGGTCCCCTCCGTTCCTGGTAACACGCACACAGGAATGTTTGAGAGTTTTAAGTCACTAGGTCCTGGTTCAATTCGAGCTGTTGCACCACCAAATTTATTCATTTTTAAAAATTGTATTCTGCTGTTTAAACCTCAGTTCAACAACCCCTCACACATTTGAAAATAGAATTTATTTTCATTTTTTTAATTCTTTTTTCCTGTTACAACTGAAACAAAGCAAAATGTCGGTGATTGTTTTTTCTTTAATTCAGAAAGAAAGAGAAAACAACTTAGTTAAACTACGTTCTATTGAACTGAAGTTCAGATTAGACTCGGATTTGCAATCAATCGGTAGTACATTTGAAAAGCACTCAACTTTCGCGAATCGCTATTCATACAATTAAATTTTCCAATTTGCATGGTTTTAAGTTCGATTCGCTGTGCTTACGGAGATTCATAATGCCATTATGCTTGAATTATCACTTTGTGATCTATTATTTCTATGGAAACATTCAAATAACTAAACCATGAAACCATTTCTTATACAAAAATTATTAATCCTTTTAGGAATTTTAATTGCATTTTTATTTCAGATTATTTTTGTTGTAGATATTTCGAGGACTAATTTTCTATATTATATGTATAAATAAAGATCCCACTTCCATCTCCGGGTATCGACCCATATCACTACTTCCTTGCACAGGAAAAATAATGGAACAAATCATCGCAAAACGTTTATCCTGGTTCCTCGAAAAACACAAACTAGTTGACTATCGTCAAGTCGCATTTAAAAAAGACAGATCAACTACCGATGCACTCCTCCACCTTGACCACTTCATCTCTACAACGCTGTCCGAGAAAAACCACGCCTCAATCCTAAGTTTGGACTTCGACAAAGTCTTTGACGGGGTTGGAGCCAATGCCGTCCTGGACCAGCTTCTTAAATGGGGAATTGGCCCAAAATTTTTGCGTACATAAAATCTTTCCTCTCCTACAGATGTTTTCGTGTAAAGTACTACAACATCTACTCCAAAGAACATAACCTAACGGAATGGGATTCCGAAAGGATCACCATTATCAGTGGTCCTATTTTCCATTGCTTTCAATGAAATAAGCAGAATAATAAACAGCTTCCAAAAGGTTGAGCATACTCTACGCCGATGACCTCATTATATTCTTCAAATGTAAAGATGTACATGAAGCGGAGGCAACTTTCTCAGTTGGAGCGATTACTCAGGCTCAATTATTTCAAATTCAAAATCTCAATTATTTCATATTTGCAAAAAAAACACAACTGTAATAAAACTATCAATGTTAACTTAAATAACAGCCCTATTAAAAATGTTAATTGTATTAAAATTCTGGGCCTTATATTTGATTTTAAGTTTAGTTTTAAAAATCATTGCTCTTATATAAAAAAAGCCTTACTGCCAGGGTTAATAAAATTAAATTTTTATCTTCACCAAATAGCTATTCAAATGTTAACACTCTTATGAATTTAACAAAACCATTGTACTTTCAAAAATTGATTATGGATTACCAATATACGGAAAATGCTCCAAAACATCCCTACAACTCATTACCACCCCCTATCACACCGCCGCCGTCAGAACAAGTTTAAAAGCCCTCCGCTCCACTCCCATCAACAACATCCTCACCGAAGCAGGACTCCTCAAACTAGCTGCAAGAGCTGGGGTGCCAGTACGTAACTTGATACAATCGAGCATTGTCGATCGTAGGTCAACTCGAAACAAATTATTTTTGGCAGCACGTGATTTGAGACGAGTTTCTTTGTGACTTCCATTTAAAAATATCATTGTGAACTATAAAGTGAAACGTCAAATTGGTATTCTTCTGATATTTTTTGATTCGGAAAGTGAAGATGAGGAAGTACTTAATGCTAAAATCATGTATGTACCTCGGCCCGTGCCTTTTTAGTGAAGTTTTTTACTTTTTAGTATATTTTATATTAGGTACATACTCGTATGTAACTTGTTAGAAAATTTGTTTTTCCTGCCTTGGGTACTTTTAAGCATTCCTATGGCTAAATCATGGTGAAAAGTCATAAACGTGTTCGAAACATCCGTCTGTTTCTTATTTATTTACGTTTTTTTGTTTTTCCATGCTATTTCTTAAAAAAATCACTGCCAACGATAACTTTTTCTGTCGAGTGAAAAATTTTGTTTCAAACCTCATTTTCAAGTTTGTGTGCTGCCAAATCTGACGATACAATCGAGGACACTCGATTGAACCAAAATAGGTGCTGCCGAGGCTCGATTGTATCGATTAAACTCGATTGTACCAAGTTACGTGCTGGCACCCCTGATCTCCTAACCGCCAACATTCTTCAAAAACTCAACCCGACACTTCAATCACCTATACAAAACATTGCCAAGAAAATCTTAAATCGGAAAAGATCCCAGAGACTTCAATCAACCTTGTGCAATGCACTTTCGTTTGCAAAGGAATGTAATATTCCAATCACCTTTAAAAATATCGGGATCTACAACAGTCAGCCACCCTAGAACCTTCAAATATACACCATAAACAACGGACTCAGCAAACATTCCAAGTCAAACACCTCCAAAGAAATATACAAAGCCTTATACTTGACCATTGCTGACGAATATAAATCCCTTGGTTGGAACCTCCTTTATACTGATGCTTCAAAAACAGATAACACCGTATCATATAAAAAACCTTCTACTGGAAATACAAACGAAAAAAAGATTGGGACAACTATAGCCACATATAGAAAAACTTGAACCCCAACGGTACTAAAACAATCTATCTTAATACATCCCTCCAAAAAAACTGAAGTCATATATCAGAATTAAGCTTGGCCACGCCTACCTAACACATAAACATTTATTCAACAAGGAACCACCAGCTTTATGTCATCTTTGTGATACGAATACCGTTCTCACCACGGCTCATCTTCTTTCCTGCACAACAGTATCTGAATCCTGAAAAAACCTTTCCAACCACAACCTCACTCAACTCCTATCCTATGTCAATCCAGAAAACATAAATCTTGTATACTCTATTTTGTCCGACCTAAACATTGAAAACGGTATATAAATTAAATCCACTACCTCCTTAAAATTTAAATTCATTTCTTTTCTATTCTTCATTTTTTTTTTTTGCTCTAGATGAAAGCCCTAACAGCTAGCTCTAACTTAAGTTATTTATTAATTTTGTAATTTACTTACCAGTGAATAAACATTATAATAATAATAATATTTTAATATGGAAATATTAGCCGTTTTTTTGGAAAAGTTATCCGTAGTACAGTAGGATTTCATATGAATAACAAATACAACATCCGCAGTAGGATCACTGCCGATAAAAGGAGAACTGAAATCCTGCTGCGGATAGAGATTTGACGTTTATTCGAGTATCGGCAGTGATCCTACTGCGGATGTTGCATTTGTTTTTCATATAAAATCCTACTGTACTACGGATAACTTTACCAAAAAACACGGCTATTATTAAGAAATAAAAGTTAACAGATGTATAAGTGCTAGCCCTCTGTTATTCATCTTTTATAATTTTAATATGGTAGATAATTATGTAGATTTAACTTGCCAATTTCCCTTTCATTAAAAGAAAGTATTCGAGTAATAAATATTTTTAATGTAAATCGTGTAAAATCTTTTTTAATTTGTAAATTAGTTTTTCTTTGTGTTCTTATTAAAACTATATATATGCTAGTTGATATTACAAAAAAAAATAATTATATTAAAATTAATACATTCTAAACTTAAAATTATTAATAATGAATTCACGTCTATTATTTTGCTTACGAAAAAAATACATTTGGCCTACAAGCTACACAAAATCATTATTCATAATGAGATCTAAAAAATAGTTGCAATTTTTCAATCTGTTAAAAAAAATATGTTTAATTATGATTACGGAAGATCTTTCTAATAGAACAGTAGCTGTAAGGACACTTAAATACAATATTCATTTTCAATTTTGGCATACAAATAAATTTGTTCTTAATACAATTATTTAAATGAGAGCAACAGCCCCAAGATTTTCTTTCAGCACGGTCTCCATGACAACATGAAAAACTGTCTGAACATTGGCCGTATCAGTGGCTGTGGTGAAATGCGGGCAAATTACTCGACGTGCATTGTGATTGCGTTTGAGAAATTCACTTTGGATAAAGAGAGCTGCTTGATCAATATTACGATCGGGACCTTATAACAAAAAAATTGGATGTTATTATATTATATTTATATTCTTAACTTACCTCTGTACGATGGGACAAATAAACGGAGATGTCTATTGGTTGACATAATCTTCTCACGAAACAGATCCAGCTTGTTGAGGAACAATATAAATGCTGCCTCTTTGAACCATCTGTTGTTTATTATCTGTTCGAATAAATTAAGACTTTCTACAAGACGGTTTACCGTGTTGTCTTCTAGAAGAGTCATGTCGTAGCCACTTAGAGCTACAACAAAGAGCACAGCTCTTATGTCTTCAAAGCAGTATACCCATTTACGGCGCTGTGACCTCTGACCACCCACATCGTACATGCTAAAAAAATATTATATTGCATAATAGACAAATATATTTTCTCTTTACTTAGATAAAACTGGCTGTTGACACATTTAGACCAAATGCTGGCCTGTTACTTACCTTACAATAGAATCGTTAACCAGAAAATTTGTTTCTATTATGCCATTTGTACGGACTCTTGCTCGAAGTACATCTGTGGATGTGGGAGAATACTTTTCACTTAGAATTCGTTCCATATTTTCGAAAAGACTACAAAAAATAATAAAATCAATTTAGTATTTTGAAACTATTTGAAACTGTTAAATTAAACTCACTACAAAGCTGAATCATTTAATTCAAAATCATAGCCTCGAGAAACAACTAAACGCACACCACGATCTTTCCATAATACCTTCAGTGCGATCCGTACTTTGTCTATCACACGAAATTCCATATCAAAACAACTTGGATTTGAGAGCACGATTTCAGCATAAATGCGATTGGAAGGGTATTCTAGATTTATTCGAAGAATACCCATTCCAGCGAGAGCATATTTCATAGATGAGAGAAGATTATCGAGGATTGTCGGTCGAAATGAAAGGAGTTCACTTGACGTGAATCCGTCTGAGTGGATTATTTTCATTTGTTTAACAAGTGTGCTTTTGCCTGAAAAAAAAAATAAAATTCTAAATTTATGACAAGTGGTATTATGCTTCTCTACTTAAATATGTCAATTTTGTCAGTTTATGTTTCTTATACTATTGTGAAATACAAAATTATGACCAATACTTGAGTTCCTTGCTCCTTAGGAAAATTAAAACACCTATGTTAATATATACTCTGGCAATAATGGGCCTTACCAATAAACAAATTTAGAGACGACTTTAATATCTGAGCAGAATTAACCATTATTTAATGGACTCTATATAACTGACCATACATGTTACATTTTTTTTTTTTTTTTTTTTTTTTTTTTTTTATAATCTACCCGCGCTCAAGGGATTAGATTACCCTTTAAATGTTTTAACACAGCGCGGGCGTGAAGTTACGGAAGAGAAAGAAGGATAGGAAAGATGTGTGGCACGATGTTCTGAGACTGAAGGTTGTTGTCTCAGATATTTTATCTCCAGGGATGGCGGCTGAACTAAAGCGGAGAATGCCGTGTCTTATTTCTAGGTCGCTTATAATTCACATTATTTTATTCGTGTTCATCCTTGTTGGGAATACTAGTTTAACTCAATTACATGTTGTTAGTGTTATGCCTGAACAATATGTAATGAGAAAACCAGCAACCCATTGATGACAATTTTAGAAGGTTTTTAATGGAATTAAAACGACATAGACGACGGCAGGGATCGAACCTGTGATTATGAGGTTCACAGGCGAGCACACATCCATCGCGCCACGGCCACCCCCAGTTCCGTATAATAAATGGTTCATAATTTAGAGTCCAATTAAATATTAAGTTCACAACATGTATGGCTAATTATATAGAGCTCATTACATATTGGTTCATTTCACTCAAATATTAAAGTCGTCTCTAAATTTGATTATTGGTAAGGCCCAATAACTTTGTTTGACATCATTTTTCAATTGTTATATTGTAAGAACAGTTTTTTTTCTTTATTTATTCACTTAGATCTATTACAATTTTTCATTCATTATAGCTTAAATATAGTTAAAAACTAATAATTTTTTTTTAAGTAAATGACCTTTCCGGTTCTCACATTACATTATTTTTGAAAAAAAATTTGTGTGAAGTAAGTAACTGATTCTTTATTTTTTTAGTAATGTTATTTTACATATTTTATGTTTTTTTATTAGAAAAGTGTTATAGAAAACCTATAGGACAGCCGTAATATTTTTTTTTCTTATTAAAACTAAAATTAAACTAAAACTTACAAAACTAACTTATGTATATAGGATGAGGCCCTGTCATGTGATCGCTGGTCCGCCGATTAGCCGAAAAAGTATTGTCAGATAATAGATCACATATCGGGGCCTAGTTTTACTTAACATAAGTGTCGGTTTCAGCCCACTCTAGCCATCAATATTTTTCCCGATTCAACTGGTTACAGTTGTTTTTATCTTTTTCATGTATAACAATGCAGTTTGTTATATTTAAGTATCCTTCCCCAACTCAAACGAAGGATTCTTTTATGTGTTGTGCTCTTTACAGCATGGTATATTATCGGTACGTTCCTTGAATCTGATAAATAGCCATACGCATCTAGAAAAAAGAGAGTCTTAAGGTATGTATCCAATTTCCAAGGCATTTCTGAAATAAGCTCGTTCTCCATGACGCCCGCCGACCGTGTGAAGTGATTCCTCCCGAGGTCTAGTATGACATTCTTCTTCTTCTTCCTTTTCTTCGGCGCTGTTATGATCTCGATGTCGAGGGGATCATAACTCTCCCACGTATCTGCTTCACACTAGTGATCCGCCTGTGGGGTTCGCCGGGTTGACCTCAGAAATCGGCGGCAAGCCTCCCGGTTTTGTATTGTTCCATTTCTGAGGCCAACTGAATGCTGGTGTTTTTGCATTTGTTTGTACCAGGAGTGTTTAGGCCTACCTTTCTTTTTATTCCGAATTGGAACGTTGTAAGATATTGCCTTTTTGACGGGGTTCTCAGGATCTCTCCTTTGAACATGGCAATACCAACTGAGTCGGTCGTGTTCAATTTTTTGGGAAATGGTATTCTTAACATGAAGGCTTCCTCGGATCTTCGTACTTCTAATTCGATCAAGCTTTGTAACTCCTGCTGTCATACGAAGCACCTTCATCTCAGCTGCCGTAAGCTTACTCTCATACTTTTTGTACATTGTCCAACATTGTGAACCGTATGTGAGTGCTGGACGCACAACTGAAGTGTAGAGCTTTCCTTTCAGCTTAGGGGGCATTTTTCGGTCACAGAAGATAGCAGAATTTTCCCGCCACTTCATCCACCCTACGCTTACGCGATGATTGATATCGTCATCACAAGTAGCTTCGTTATTTATCATAGACCCCAGATATTTAAACTTTTCACACTTGGGAAGCACTACTCCATTCAAATAAATGTCTGGAATAGGCCTGTGTGGATCAGAAAATGGGCAGCATAGGTATTCTGTCTTTTTCGCGCTTATGCGGTACCCACTTCCTTCTAGAACATCCACCCATACGTCAAATGCTCGTTGTAGGGATATCGGGTCTTCACTTATGATGGCTCCATCGTCAGCAAAGAATAACTGATGTACTTTTGGATCCGTCACTTTGCCTTCAAGCAGGTAATCAAGAACTGTAATAAAGAGCAGGGGACTCAAGACACTTCCCTGGTGTACACCTACTGTGATTTCGAATTCTTCGGTGACTCCAGCTGCGCATCTTACTTTAGTAACTGCTCCATCATACATGTCCATAATTATCCGCACATAGGTTTCTGGAACTCCTCGTTGCCTGAGGGCCACCCATATTAGATCTCGTGGTTGCCGATCGAATGCTTTTTCAAAATCAACCAATACGACATGCAAATCCTCCAAAGAATCCCGATGTTTTTCCATAATTATTCTTATACTCTGGATTGCATCCGTGGTTGACTTACCCCCGACAAATCCGCACTGGTCATCAGATAGCCTAATTATTTTTCGCAGTCGGCTACCCAAGACTCGCTCAACGATCTTCATGGTGTGTGACATCAGCTTAATCGAACGGTAATTATCACAGCTTCGAGTATCACCCTTTCCTTTATAAATTGGAAGAAGGTAACTTTCCCTCCATTGATTAGGCATGCGATCACCTCGTATAAGTTTGGAGACAAGAATCATGAGCCATCTAAACCCGATATCTCCCATCTTTTTCCAAAACTCTGAGGGTATTTCGTCTGGGCCAACAGCTTTTCCCTTTTTGGAGTATTTTACCGCCTCACTAACTTCTTCGACTGTGACGTCGGATACTTCTCTTAAGTTAGGTGAAGCTATTGGAAAGTATAGCCTTGGAAATTGTTCGTTTAGAAGTCCGTCACAATACTGTCGCCACCTGTGAAGAATTTCGTTGTCTTCCACAAGTAGTTGGCCTTGAGCATTGTTAATGAACTTTGGCGAACAAATCTCCTGGGCATTTCTTCTTCTTTGAGCGGCTATTTTAAAGATAGTTGCGCCCTTATTCGTGTTTTGCCGTAGCTCTTGAATAGCACCAGCTGTCGGGGTAGAAATTTCATCCAGCTCCCGATACAGGTTTTCTGTATTCTTTGCTTGAATTTGGGCGCACTTCTTCTTCGCTTCTTTCTTGCAGTTTCTATATTCCACTTCGAGGCGTGACTTTTGCTCTGTATTATTAGAGGGGCACTTCGACCAAGCCTTGAAAGCCATTTTCTTTTTACTTATAACTGATTTAGCTTCATCATTCCAACACCATGTTTCTTTGCCTTGTTGGTTGTGTCCTTTTGAAACCCCTAACAGTGTTTTGGCTTTTTCTTTGCAAGTTCTCTGTAGGAGATCCCACATACTTTGTGCTGTACTCTCTTCATTTCGAACTATATCGGTGTTGTTATACAGAAAGTTTTGCATATTCGAAATAAAAGCTTCGCCTTTTTCTTATCCAGATTATACCATTTGATCTTCCCAAAAGTTTTTGTATGTTTGTTGTCGTTCACTGTCTCCATAAAAAATTCTGTCAGTAGGAGACGGTGTTGGTGGGCGATCACTTCTCCTAGTATCACTTTGCAATCTTATACCCGGGGTTTCATGAAACTAGATACCAAATGGTAATCAATCTGGGTTTCATTTCCACCACTGCTGTAAGTGACCAGGTGTCGGCTTTGTTTGACGAACATGGTATTTAGCACGATAAGACCGTTCCTGGTGCCGTATCCGAGGCCTCCATGGCAATCTTCATAGTCTTCGTTTGTCTTCCCGACATGTCCGTTCAAATCTCCGCCCACGAACAAAAACTCTTCCTTTGGGATGCCCTTAAGTAGATTGTGAAAGTCTAGCCAAAATGCATCTTTTTGTACCTGCTCACATCCAATTTGGGGAGCATATGCAGTGACAATATTCCACAACTTTCCTTTAATCACCAATTTAAGGGACATCAAACGGTCGCT
Organism: Chrysotoxum bicinctum; assembly: GCA_911387755.1. Taxonomy (NCBI): domain Eukaryota; kingdom Metazoa; phylum Arthropoda; class Insecta; order Diptera; family Syrphidae; genus Chrysotoxum; species Chrysotoxum bicinctum. The sequence continues at coordinate 87,498,153 of OU426990.1, read as the reverse complement.
GGATTTCGAAATGGTCAATACGCTGCCTAATAGATGTTTTGCAAGGATGATTCCGATTCCGTTTTTACCCTTTTCCGTTCCATAGTAGAACATCTTATAGTTTTTTGTCCTCGTATCCAAGAAACGGGCCCTGTTTCCCGTGTTTCGCAATTTTGTTTCTTGAACACATAAGATGTCCACTCGCCTTCTTTTCATCATCTCTTCCAACTCGAAGCTTCGACCTGTCATACTGCCAACGTTCCAACTCTCAGATTTTGTATAATCTGCGGCATTACTTTGCTAGCCCCCGGAATCCGTCTAGCTCTGACCCGAGCATTGCTGCTCGGTCCAGGATCAGTACCATGTGTAACAATGGTAGTGCCTGGCGGGGTAGTGTCATTTTGGACGAGTACTTCCATAATGCTTGAATCCACAAAATCCGTTGTAAGTATCGACGTGTGCATGCTCCAGTTTTGTATTTGATCTCTCTTTTACGGCACCGGTGATCTCCAGTCGTGCCAACCCAGGGACTGGCATGCACACTTTTGGGAAAGTTTATAGGTGTTACGTGTCGCTAGGTTCACCTTGCTGTTTGTGGCCTAGATGTATTTACTCCTTTAGTCGCCTTTTACAACAAGCGGGGAGGCGCTGCAGGAATATTCTAACCCGTCCCTGCACAGGGTCACAGGTCTAGTATGACATTGTCAATTCTAAATACTCCGGAAGCATCCAATAGTTTTTTTTATTGGAAACGTAATGCCGGAAGTGAGAATATGCATTTCTATACATCTGCATACAAGCATTTGTACTCGAAAACTTGAAGCTTCTTTATTTAGGACGGGTTAATGTTCCACCATAATTCATAAGAGACTTATTGGCCTATATTAGAAGGATCGAAAGAATCGTTCTTTTTTTAAGTATTGGGAGTACTTTTGATATTTTCTAGCAACTCGGGAAAATGGTAGTTATTTAGAAGATTATTAGAAATGACGCAGTATTGACTTTTTAGTATTTTGTTGCCTAAATATCTCAGTCAATTCGTCAAGGATCGTATACTAATTATTTGTCTGTTCAAGTGTTATTACAGTTCATAACTATGGCCATCACCAAACAGGAGTCAATCCATAAATTTAAGAGTGATAAATTCGGGACTAGCTTTAAAATATTCTGTGTTTTTTTAAGTCCTTAGCCTACGGTTTGAGTTAGGATTTTATAGCCTTCATTTGGGAATATACATAAGTATATTATCAATATTTCGGCTTCTAAAACACTTAGGTGTCTAGGTATACATTTTTGAGGTTAGGGAATACAACCACATAATTTTCAAAATTTATAAGTTTGCAAATATATGCAGTAAAATACATTACAAAAATAAAAACTTTCTTTAACAACAACAACATCTAGAACTTACAAAATGACCATACCAATGAAATCAACAATGCAATAAATAGATTAAGATTCACACAAATTTAACACCTATCCGACTCCTATTTAATTATACGAAAGCAGCTAAAATATTACAGAAAATAATTAAGAACAACATCAACTTAAGAAACAACAATTACATCAATAATTACACTAATTTAATTGAAAAAATTAAAAACATAAACCTCTCCCCAAATCATAAAATGATATCCTTCGACGTAACAAATATGTATACAAATATATACCAATAGACAACAGGATCGAAATATTGAAAGACAACCTCACTACCACAGGAACAGTCAGTAAAATTCAATCGACGAACTAATATTTATATTAAAAATTATGTTAAAACAAAATTACTTCGCTTTTAATAACAAATGTTATATCTAGACCGAGGGATTAGCTATGGGATCGCCTCTAAGTTGTCTAATAGCTGATATTTATTTAAATTTCTATGAAAAACAAGTTTATTTTGTCACAAGATCTACATTCGCCCAACATCCGACTAAAAATAATCATAGTTATACAGACTTCGACACCAACCCGATAGCGTATTGCCAAACTGTATATCAGCACAGATCTCCTTAGTCTGTGCTCAGCCATTTTCTGCTCACCGAATTTAAAAGTATTGTAGAGCAAACTGTATGCTACCACAGAGCGCTCTGTGGTCACATGCAGTTTGCTTGTAAAATATTAAAAAAGCTGAAGCAAACTATATACTATTTCAGATCGAGCAAAGTACGAGTACCTGTGATTACAGAGCCATCGTTCACGTTGGTGTGGTTATTGTGTGTGGTGTGTGGTGCCGTGACATAAGTGACAAAAGGCCAAATTTGCTTCTGATTTAAGGCCAAACATAAAATGTTTTGTCTTGAGCAACAGTAACTTGGGTGGCCCGCTTCGCGGGTTTTCAGGATTTTAACTCCCTTTTCGGGGCTCACAATTAGATCACAATTTATCGAAAGAAGTGACAAATTATTTAGTCGATGGTTCGACATTGTTGTCCTGTATTTATTTTCTACATAGGACATCTTGGAGAAAGAGCGCTCTGCTTCACAGCTAGTAATTGGCAAAGTTAAAAAAATCTTTAAAATGGTATAGCAGTTAGGGAACACGTTAATAAGTTTATTTTTATACATGAGCTTAAAAATGTCACTGGAAGAGGTTTACGATTCTGGCTTAGATTGGAGTAAGTATGATTTTAATTGAATGCACTCATTCACTAAATGCTCGTTTACGTCTTCTGGATAATAATCAATAATATGACGCGCACTTTCCAAATCTATGTTTTCGATATTTTTGTTTTGCAAATCCATTAAAAATTTGAATTTTTCGCTATATGTCTCTTTCTATTGATATGACACATTGAATTAGCAAACCTTATTAAAATTAAAAAAAATACTTTGCACAACTGTTTTTTTGCTCATAATTACACCATTGTATCAAATTTCACCTAGTTTGGTCCATTAGTTTCGGAGCAAATTAGCTGTGACAGACAGACGGGCGCACGAGTGAGGGCGCACGAGTGATCATATAAGGGTTTCGTTTTTCATTTTTTTGTACAGAACCCTAAAAATACCATAAAGAAGAAAAACATGATTTATAAATATTTTTACTTACCAAATAAAAGCAAGAAATCTTGTATTAATAAACAAATGTTACTTATTTAGACATAACTTTTAAGTTATCACTTACTCATTAGTAAACTGACTCATTAAACACAGTTCTAACAATTAACACAGTCAGTTTGTCACTTTGATGACAAGAACAGAAGTGCGGAAGAAAAAAAATAAAATCACGTCAGGCGTTACGTTAAGCAGCGCGGCGGGAAGTCCCTCGTAAGAGTAGATAAAAAGCTAGTATCTTATGCTGATGATCTTGCATTATTAGCGACAGGTAAATTCTTACCCACTATCAGCGAACAGATCAAATACGCCCTTTCTATAAGGTTAGTAGATGGACTAGAATACCTTCAATTGAAGGCACCCTACTGAAGATTTCAGATCATGCAAAGTATCTTGGTGTGATTCTAGATATGAAATTAAACTGGAATCTTAACACTAAGGAAGGAGCAAAAAAAGGAATGATTGCATTCTACTCCTGTAACAGAATCTTTGGGAAATCCTAGGGACCTAGTCCAAAAATTATCAGGTGGATGTATTTGGCGATAATCAGAACAATACTAACCTATGGTAATTTGGTATGGTGGAATGCAACGGAAAAAAGGCACGAACCTCAAAACTCTGACAAAGGTACAGAGACTTGCGTGCATTGGAATTACGGGTACCATGAGATCCACACCAACAGCAGGGTTAGAGGCGATACTCAACCTGAAAACCCTAGACCTTTTCGTACAAGAATCCGCAGCATATAGCGCCTTAAGGCTAAGCCAGACTAATACCTGGAAAAATAGTGCAGTAGGACATGCTCAAATTCTTCAAAAATATTTGGGTGATAGTATCATTACATATTATACAACACCCGAACTTGACTTTTATAAACCATTCCAAACTGCCTTTTCAAGCAGAGAAGAATGGCTTAACAACCAACCCTACGCCAGTGAATCAGCAATAGCAATCTATACTGATGGCTCCAAAATGGACACAGGTGTTGGTGTAGGCTTTTTCTCAGAACCTCTTGAGCTAAACAACTCACTTAGGCTCCCAGATCATAGCAGTGTCTTCCAAGCTGAGGTCCTGGCAGTGACAACAGCTGCTTAACAGGTATCAATGATGGCGATACCACAGGCTAATATCACCTACCACTTTGATTAAATCGAAGCTTGTCTCTTGCTGTCGCGAAGAGCTTAAGGTTCTTGGCACGCAGCACAATATTAGACTCTGCTGGGTACCGGGGCACAGCGGCATACCAGGTTATGAAAATGCCGATGAGTTGGCAAGACAGATGGTAAGTATCCCACTCTGCAACATTAAACAGAAAATTTCAGATTTAATCCTAAAGAAATCCAATGAAAGGTGGAGTCTACTTGACACCTGTGATACCACTAAGAAAGTATGGCCTTGCTTTAACAAGCAGAGCACTGACAAAATTATGCACCTTGGTAAGAAGTCCCTTTCGCTCTCTTACGAGCATAATCACCGGACATACGAGTAATTTACTAAAATATCTTAATTTAAAATGAAATTAAGTACAGATGACCTATGTAGAGGATATGGTGATGAAGAGGTTCACCAAAGAAGGAAACGGCTTGGTAGTTACTTCCTTGACAATTTAGAAGATCTTTCTAATATTCAGGAATTCACATATTGAACTTCGTCAATGCCTCAAAATGGCTTGACTGATTAACAGAACACATAGGTTTTTATCAGAAAAGAGTGTTTACACTCACGGGTAACACAATGGATCTACATTGATCTAAGTGTGACGATACTTACATCAATTGTCAGCCCAACAACCTAACCTAACCCAACCTAAGAGTAGAAAAAATACACCGATTAAAAACAAACGACGGGGAATCCCCGTTCCGTTCTATAGAAGCGCACATACACTATTCGGCATCAAACTGAGCACGATTTTAGAGAGAGAGAGAGTAAGTTCGCGCAGCGCTTTTTCCAGGTAAAAGCGTGCCGGGGAGCGTATTGCCAAACTGTATATCAGCACAGATCTCCATAGTCTGTGCTCAGCCATTTTCTGCTCACCGAATTTGAAAGTATTGTAGAGCAAACTGTATGCTACCACAGAGCGCTCTGTGGTCACATGCAGTTTGCTTGTAAAATATTAAAAAAGCTGAAGCAAACTATATGCTAGTTCAGATCGAGCAATGTACCTGCGATTACAGAGCCATCGTTCACGTTGGTATAGTTATTGTGTGTGGTGAGTTCTGGGTTGGTATACATTTTGCTCAGGAAACTAAGAGCAAAGTACCTGTGATTACAGAGCCATCGTTCACTTTGGTATAGTTATTGTGTGTGGTGAGTTCTGGGTTGGTATACATTTTGCTCAGGAAACTAAGAGCAAAGTACCTGTGATTACAGAGCCATCGTTCACGTTGGTGTGGTTATTATGTGTGGTGTGTGGTGCCGTGACATAAGGCCAAGTGACAAAAGGCCAAACATAAAATGTTTTGTCTTGAGCAACAGTACCTTGGGTGGCCCGCTTCGCGGGTTTTCAGGATTTTAACTTCCTTTTCGGGGCTCACACCCGCTCACGCAACTCCGTTGCTCCGCTTAGGGTATGTTCAGTCGCCAGGCAGGCGCCTGTAGCAACAGTTTTGTATTTTACATTAATTGGAGTAAACAACTAACAGTTATGTACTGCTGCTCAGGAAAACTGTTGATACAGGCGCCTGCCTGGCGACTGAACATACCCTAAGCGGAGCAACGGAGTTGCGTGAGCGGGTGTGAGCCCCGAAAAGAAAGTTAAAATCCTGAAAACCCGCGAAGAGGGCCACCCAAGGTACTGTTGCTCAAGACAAAACATTTTATGTTTGGCCTTAAGTCACTTGGCCTTATGTCACGGCACCACACACCACACATAATAACCACACCAACGTGAACGATGGCTCTGTAATCACAGGTACTTTGCTCTTAGTTTCCTGAGCAAAATGTATACCAACCCAGAACTCACCACACACAATAACTATACCAACGTGAACGATGGCTCTGTAATCACAGGTACTTTGCTCTTAGTTTCCTGAGCAAAATGTATACCAACACAGAAAAATCTGCTTTTGATCTGACACAGTATATAGTATGCTCTTAATTTGAATGAGCATTCTGTAGTCTATTATAGAGCGTCGGAGCTCTGTACTGATATACGGTTTGGCAATACGCTGCCGGGGACTATACATTAGTAGATTGATCTCAGGGTTGCCATTGCCAACTTTATGGTAGGTTTTTTAATTTTAATTTTTTTTTATTCAAATTAACGCCTATTGTTTTCAACGGGGTCTGGGGGCCCCTTGTGACCTCGGGGTCCTGGGCTGCAGCCCATACAGCTCTTAGGTAGATCCGGCCCTGCAGTTATGTACTGCTGCTCAGGAAAACTGTTGCTACAGGCGCCTGCCTGGCGACTGAACATACCCTAAGCGGAGCAACGGAGTTGCGTGAGCGGGTGTGAGCCCCGAAAAGGGAGTTAAAATCCTGAAAACCCGCGAAGCGGGCCACACAAGGTACTGTTGCTCAAGACAAAACATTTTATGTTTGGCCTTAAGTCACAAACAAATTTGGCCTTTTGTCACTTGGCCTTATGTCACGGCACCACACACCACACACAATAACCACACCAACGTGAACGATGGCTCTGTAATCACAGGTACTTTGCTATTAGTTTCCTGAGCAAAATGTATACCAACACAGAAAAATCTGCTTTTGATCTGACACAGTATATAGTATGCTCTTAATTTGAATGAGCATTCTGTAGTCTATTATAGAGCGTCGGAGCTCTGTACTGATATACAGTTTGGCAATACGCAACCCGATACCTATGCCTACAGTTAGAAAAGGGAGAATATTAGGCGCGACAGAAGAGTACGAGATCTATAAGGCAAGCAAAATAGAACTAGACAAACCATTGAACGATAAATTAACACTTAAAACAAATCCATTTTACAACAGAGCAATTAAAATTATAACAGAAGGAGACAGAACAGCATATCTGATATTCCGTTGGTTCAACCAGTTACAAACAATGCATGCAACGACAAAACCAATGCTACTGATGGCAGCATCGTGTGTACATCGCTCAGAGCAGATAGTCATACAGCGGACGAATTAAATTTAATTTAAAAATCCACCCCAAGTGAAAAAAAGGTCAAAAATTCTGATATACCTGCGGGCTACCAGATTTTATTGCCTAAAAAGTAATTAAAAAGGGATTATCCCAGTGATTAACTTAAATATTAATGAGGATTAAGTGTGTTAAACAGAAGTTTTTTCTCAAAATAGTGTTGTGCGTGTTTAATCCGTTTTAATCAATAATAGTGAAAAAGGTTAATCCAGTAATATGGAACCTCTCAATCCAGCCTCGGCAATCGCTTCATTTGAAGCTTTGCTCAGGAGGATAGTCAAGGACCTTGGACCTGAATATTGTGGCAGATTAGCAATGTCTTTCAATAGCATTGTGCAGCCCAATAAAGCCAGTGACAACAACATGGAAACCGAAGAGGTAGACATTGACGAGGAATCTTCAACCACCAGCACGTTGGAGGAGTCATCCACTGAAGAGGATCCTAGTGAGATCACCAGCTCAGAAGAAGATACCAGTGATTTTCCTCTACCTGGACAGAAGAGACCAAGCAAGGCGCTTAAGGACAAAGGTACTAAGCGCATTCAGCTGGAAAAGGACTGCTTAAAGAGTCCAATTAAAGTGCTAACGCCTGTCCAAACCGAAGCCGAGAAGTCAGTCAAAAAGACACTGACACCAGCTTCATCATTCTCAACAACTTCAACATCAGCAGCCACCAAGCCTGTTCCAGCTTCATCATCTTCAACATCAGCAGCCACTAAGCCCATTCCAGTCCAGCCTACAAAGACATCGAATAAATCCACAGTGAAACCAACCAAGGCCCCAGGAATGCCCCCAATTTTTTGCTATTCCGGCAACATTGCTGAAATCAGCAGGTTCTGCAAAAGCAAGGGATTGAGTGTAACTTTCAAAAACAGAAATACAAAGACGACTATTATTTCCACTGGAAACAGAGAAGCCTTCGAAATCATCAAAAACTTCCTGAAAGCCAGGAAAATCGAGTTCAACTCTTTCACACCACGCGAGGATAGGAAGAATCTACTTCTTCTTAAAGGAATACACCATACCTATGCTGCTATCGAAGTTGAAGACGAACTACGGATAGAAGGACTTCCAGTGGTCAAGGTATCCCATTTTAAAGCCAAGAAGGCCCAAGGGAAAACCTATAACAATTTTGTAGTAGAGCTATCGAAGACATGTGACATTAACGAAGTCTACACGAAGACTCTAATAATGAACCAGAGGGTGCACTGGGAGCGACTAAAGACCGACGACATTGTTCAGTGCAGGAACTGCCAGCGTTTTGGACACGTTGCCACCAACTGCGGACGCCAGTACGTGTGCGTCAAGTGTAAAGAGGATCATGAACCCGGGCAATGCCAACGTAAGGAGAATACTGGGTTGGATGTATGGTGTGCCAACTGCAAAAAGGAAGGTCATCCAGCCAGTTTCAAGGGCTGCCCAACACTTAAGGTAAGACTCACCGAAAAAAACAAAATGTCAGCCGAAAAAAAAGCACAACAGGTATTTGCTGCAAAATCAGCATGTTTGGTTACCCGCCCTGCACTCAGCTTTGCAGCAATGGTGAAAGGCGGTTCTTCGCAGAAACCAACCAATTCCAGGAGCCAACAGCAACAACAGAAAACGACACCAGCGAAGGTGATCACACCCCAAGCAACAGCACCAAGGAGTGGACCAACCAAACCAACAACACCAAGGAGTGGACCAACCAAACCAACAACAACCGCACCAACGAACCTGAACACCGAAGTCCAAAGGATTTTTGGATCCGACCTACTCACGGTCATTGGAAAAGCTCGGAGTGCAGTTCCATCGAACTATGCTCAGCTTAGCGAAGGTGAGAAGTCCGTGGCGCTGGCCACCTTCATATTCCAAATATGCAATTAAAGAAGCTCCGCATCCTGACGTACAATGTGAATTCATTGTACAGCCTCGAGAAGAGAACGACATTTAATTTATGGATGAAAAATAAAAACCCGGACATCGCTCTCATCAGTGAGACCAACGTCACCAGACGCAACAACATCGACATCGCCGGCTTCAAAACCTTCCGAAAGGACAAAGATGAGGGCCGTAGAGGGACGGCAATCTACGTAAAAAAGAAGATTTGCCCCAACACCGCTGAAACCATTATCACTGGTCTCAGAACCAGCGAAGCCACTGCCGTCACCATTAAACTTGGAAGAGATGAAACCCTTATCATCATCAGTGTCTATTTCAAGTGCCAATCCAGCATGAGAAATATTCACAATGACCTCCAAATTCTCAACGGTGTCCTCGAGAGAAGCACATATGGACTCATCGGCGGTGATTTCAATGCCAGGCATCACATGTGGCTGGATACTACGATTTCACCTGAGGGCAAGGCGATTGTTGACTGGCTGGACGCCAACAACGATCAGCACTCGTTAGTGGTTGTTTCACAACACAAACCCACCTTTCCCAGAACACCATCAACGCTGGACTTCTTCCTGGCTTCCTCGAACCTAGTGCACACTCTTCCGGAAATCCGGAATTATGTCTGTACATTATTGCATAGTGACTCGGACCATGAAGCTGTTCAACTATCGATTAATCTCAACCAACCCATACTCCTTACAACAGAAGCTCCTGAGAATTTCATTAATTTCAGACGGCTGGATATTGATAGACTTCAAAGAGACATAGAAGACAGCTTAACTCTCCCACCTTCAGACAAGAATCTTCTGGATATCGAAATCGATGCAGCAATTGTCAACTTTGAACACGCCGTATCTGATGCCCTGGACAAGCAAAAACAGTCTAAAACATCAAGGGATAGGTACCAGCACCTTCCCGAGTACGTTCAAAATCTGTATGCTCACAGACAACGTCTAAGGAAACGTCTCCAGCGGATCCATCAAAGTGAACTGAATACAACAAACAGAAACTACCAGATAGTTTGGAATGAGCTACAGCAAGTCAACATCATGTTCCGGAACTCCATTCAATACCACAATAATATCCAATACCAGAAAAGATTACAAGCAATCAAGCCAGGACCAGATGCTTTCAAAAACATCAATAGGATCATTGGAAAACAGCCACAAATACCGGAAACTATCATCAGCAATGATACTGAAGCTACCTCGGCCCAAGACAAGGTGGAAGCGTTCGCCGACTACTTCGAAGGAAACTTCACACCGAGCCCACCTACTGACCCAACTTTCTTACGAGAAGTTGAGGCAACAGTTCAACAAACACTGCAACCAAATCCGGATAAAATAAATTTTAATATTATCAATCCAGCAAATGATCCCACCGATAGTCCACATTTATGCAATCTAGAGGAGGTTGTAGAAATCATCGGCAATTCTAAGCCAAAAAAGTCTGCTGGACCAGATGGTGTCTCCTACTACATCCTGAAAAGGCTGCCCCAGGCGGTTATGATTTTCCTCACAATCATTTTAAACAACTGCATCAACAACTGTTACTTCCCCCAGAAGTGGAAAACAGCGAAGATTGTGCCAATTCCGAAGAAAGGTGCCTCCAACTTAGTTTCCAACTACAGGCCAATATCACTTCTCAACAACATCAGCAAATTACTGGAAGAATTAATCTTACGAAGACTGAAGAAATTCTGCTGTGAAAATTCAATCATCCCTGACATGCAATTCGGCTTTCGAGAAAAACACTCAACCTTGCATCCACTGGTAAAATTCCAACACGATATCACCACAGCCCTCAACAGTAATCGTGTCACCGTCGGATGCTTTCTGGATGTCGAGAAAGCATTCGATAGCGTGTGGATAGACGGTCTAATCCACAAACTTCACCTTATGCAAGTACCTCCGCCATTAATAAAAATTCTCCTTTCTTTCCTATCTTTCAGGAAATTTTTCGTTCAAGTAGATAACTGCAAGTCGAACATAAAGACCATCAGAGCTGGAGTCGCCCAAGGCTCAAAACTAGGCCCCTTCCTCTACAACTTGATGACTTCAGACCAACCTTCACCAATTGGATGCGAGAACCTTCTGTATGCTGATGACTCGCTCACCTACGCCACATCAATGTCACCTCTAATCGCTGTCCAAAAAGTAGAAACCCACATTAACAGACTCTTCCAATTCTACCAGAAATGGGGCATCCGAATCAATACTTCCAAATCGGAACTCGTCTGCTTCAGGAGACCTTCAACTGGTAGAGGCCTTCGCACCGCAACAATTTGCAGAAATCTGGTCCTAAGACTCCCTGATGGATCCTCCATAGTGGCAAAGCCAAATGTCAAGTACCTGGGAGTGCACTTCAATGAGTTGCTAAGGTTTAACCTGCACTCAAGAAATGTTCTGAAAAAGGCCAGCTGGGCCTTCAGCCGTTTGCACCCATTGCTGAAAAGAAGATCAGGTCTTAGCCAACCGACAAAGATACTAATCTACAAGCAGCTCCTGCGACCAGTGATCAGCTATTCCTTCCCAGTCTGGTTTTCCATCTCGAAGACAGCTATGAAGGAACTTCAACTATTCGAAAGGAAGATACTGAGGATCTGCACTGGACTCTACTTCGACCGTCAACGACAGAAACACTACAGGAACGAGCATCTCTACACAGAAGCCAATTTAATCCCGCTGGACAAATATCTAGTTCTTTCAACGAAGAAACTAATGGGGAACATCATCGACCACCCAAATCAGCTTATGAGAAGGATGACCACAGAACAACGACATCCCGAGCCGAGGTACCTCAGTGTGATGGAAACTCTGGATGATAACGTAATCATGGACAACGAGGAAGTAGTATCGTTCTACGCTGACATTGGGTCAGCCTACCACCGCGGCTAAAACGCCATCCCTGCCCACAACCCACAAAAATCACCACTGACAACCAGGAATGAACACCCTGAGGACAATATAACCGACATTTTAAATTTAATTTTTTTTTTTTTTTTTTTTCGTCATGTAAATTTTATATAAAAATAATTAAACATAAGTCACTGTATATAGTTAGGCCCCCTATGAGCCAACAAATGTAAACTTTCATACATATGTAGTATCTTATTAGTTGTAAGCCAAATTGTAAATAGTATATGTTCAATAAAACAAAATTGAAAAAAATTGAAAATTGAAGCTACTGATGGCAGAAGGAGAAACAAGGAAATTTACGCGAACTGTTATGTCGTTTTTATTTGGCAATCCGGAAGCCTTCTGGACTCTTCTGAAAGTGTTCACTTGGGGAAAAAATGACAGTTTTGATTCTCAGAAGCACTCACAAACATTTATATACTTAAACGTCAAACTAGACAGTTGTAATTTTTTGTATCCTAATTGCGTGAACATGAAGTGATTTTCTTTCAACAAAGATTATTCTTGATTTTCAAATGGATAACATTTATTGTCCACATTTAATGTTTCACATATATGTACAATCATAACAAACTTCACAATTTTAAATGAACGAATAATTTACCATCATTTAAAATGTCTCAGTACCACGATAAAAAAAAGTCTTAAATCTACAAACTTTCCGATCTTCAGAATCAAAAAAAGTGTTCAGTTGAGATACCGAATCGAAGAGAGGTTCCGGATTGCCAAATAAAAACGACATTAGTCAATTAATTTATCTCTTTATGGGTGCACTTTTTTGTTGACTTCAGTAGTCGCACTGAAATTTGTTTTTAGTTCCTCAACTTGTGCGATAAGTATAAGGTGCAGATCGAGACTGAACAACTGTAAATAAAATGAAAAGAACCACTTTTTGTAATAAAACAGCTATAGTTTACAGCGAAAAATTTATTTAATCTTAAAAGTGTCAAAAACTAATCAAAGATTTCAACGTTTATCAAAAAATAAAGAGGCACATATGTCGCACTAAAATTTTTTTTGTTTTATTTAATTTTTTTTAGCACAGGACTTTTGTTTATTAATCTTACCGCCTTGCGACCGCGACCCACGAAGGATCTCTTCGCGACCCCCCAAGGGGTCACGACCCACAGTTTGAAAAACACTGCCTTGGACCATCGTTTAACGAAGCCAAGTGCTGAATTGGCCTTAAGAATTATATCGTCATAATGGGAGATGAAGTTAAGTTCCTGATCACATAATATACCAAGGTCGCGTATCGATTCCAAGATAGAAAGGGGCTGATCATGAAGAAGATAAGGACGGGGAGAAGAGCCTAGGTGGCTGCCTTGAGGGACTCCGGACGTTGCTAAGAAAGGGCAAGAGGATGTAGATCTAAAACGAACACTGTAGGAACGGTTTTTCAGATAAGAAGAAATCCATCTCAATAGAATGGGTTCAAAACCGAAGGTGGATAGTTTGAAAAGTATAAGTCTGTGGAACATTTTATCGAAGGCCTTACTAAAATCGGTGGATATGACATCGACTTCTTTGCCCTGCTCTAAGGCCGACAGGACGAAAGACACAAATTCAAAAAAGATTAGTGGTTGTGGATCTACACTTGAGAAAGCCATGTTCTATAGGGGTTATGAGAGACTTACCTACATTGAAAGCTCAAAAATTCATACAGTATGCTTTCGAAGAGTTTGGGTATACATGACAGTTTAGCAATATGACTATAATTGTTAACATCATCTTTCGGACCCTTTTTATGTATTAGTATTACAAACTTCTAATCCACTTAATTGTTTCGCTGACGACAGTACCCTCAGCTTTTCATATTCGTTTTTAGATTCACATCCTTGTTCTTCGGATGTGGACTTCCAACGGCAGCGTATGATAAGCTCATTAAATTCTGATCTTGACAGCATTGTCCAATGGGGAATCAAAAACCGTGTAGAATTTAATGCTTCAAAAACTCAATGCTGTTTACTGTCGTTAAAGCGCAACCCTCCCCCAATGCCACTTTCTATGAACGGCACTTGCATCGAGGAGACTGATCAGCTTTCAGTTCTAGGTATGTACATCACAGACCATCTTCTGTGGAGTGATCACATATTTGACGTTGCCAAAAACGCTGCTAAGTGTTTAGGTTTTCTCCGTCGATGCAAGAAGTATTTTACCCCTTCTGATCTGGTTGTTATATATAAAGCCTTTATTCTTCCGAAGCTCGAGTACAATTCCCATATATGGGCAGGTGCTCCTAAAACCCACTTGAGTCTCTTGGACAGAATTCAAAAGAGAGCTATAAAAATGATAGGCGACCGTTGTCTTACTGAAACACTTGTATCTCTCGAGCACCGCCGCAATGTTTCATGTCTAACATTATTTTACCGCTATTTCCACAAACAGTGCTCTAGTGAAATAGCCAGATGCATTCCTCCCCTTAAACAATTCAACCGTAATACCCGAACTTCTAGGAATGCCCATCAGTTTACCCTTGAGCCCAACTTCGGACGTACTGTCAAATACAGAGATTCTTTTTTTAGTCGCACTACACGAATGTGGAATGCTTTGCCTGGCTCAGTATTTCCCAGTCATTTCAATGTGCAGACATTCAAAACCAATGTGCATCGGTATCTCCTTTCTAATCCTATCCTAATTTCCTAATTGCTCGCACTGTGTATTTAACATTATAAGGGTAGTCATAACCCCTTGAGTGCGCGTATAATATAAAAAAAAAAAAAAAAAAAAAAAAAAGAAGTTATCCCTACTTCTGGAAATTCTCCTTGGGTTAAGGAATAGGGAAGTGGAGACCGAAGTACAAAAGCTGAATATTAATGCGATGCAAAAACCCGAGAATATAGACAAAGCTACTGATAGCTTCTCTGAGATTCTTGGTAAAGCATTGGAAAAAGGTTGTCCAATAAAACCATGGGGACAGGGTAAAAAGAAACCATCCTGGTGGACAATTAAACTTGGCAACATCAGGAAAGAAACAAGGAGACTTTTTAATGTTGCCAAGCGCACAAGAACAGAAATTGACTGGGAAACGTACAAATCCAGTCAAAAGAATTTCAAGATTTCTGCAGTCAAGTTGAGAGTGCCAACTAATCAGCAGGACTCAGGAAAATACTTGATAAGCGACCTATTGTTCTGGGATCTCCTAAGGAACCCAATGTACATTGGACAGAATCGTGTAGCGAAACACTGGAACTCCTGGTAAAAGCTCACTTTCCTGGTTGCATCCCTAACGTGAGTTGCAACCCACAAGTGGAGCTCTGCATAGAGAACACGACACCAGTAGAGTTGATTACGGAAGAATCATTGATTAATTGGTTCAAGGATTCGATCTTTTCAATCAATCGTTCATTCAATCAAAATCATTTTTTATCCAGCCGTTTCGTTCAACTAAAATAAAATAAACCGAAAATAAACGAGAGCCTTTTTTCGACTTCGTTGCTTCGTTCACGCCATCTTCCATTGTATATAAAATAACGAATATATAAACATTCTGTTTCATGTCCATTCCTATTTGGTATTGTGAAATGCTTGAGAACAAGTTGAATGAACGAAACATAATTTTTTTCGTTCGCACTTTATGTTCATCGGTTTCAGAGAGATTGACATTAGGATTGATTGATTTGGTCTATTTTGATTGCAATCAATCTTTTTGGTGAACGGGTCACAAAGACCGAATCAATGACGATTGACACAGCTCTACTGTACTGACATACGGCAACGTAGTCTGATGGACTGCATTAGACAAACTTACCAACCTTAAAATCATGACCAAGGTACAAAGAATGGCATGTATTGGAATCACTAGGGCAATGAGGTCCACCCCCACAGCGGGTCTGGAAGCTATAATCAACCTAAAATCCCTAGATCTATTTATACAAGAATCGGCAGCCAATAGACTTAGCCAAAGGAGAGAGAGAGAGAGAGAGAAAGAGAGAGAGAGAGAAAGAGAGAGAGAGAGAAAGAGAGAGAGAGAGAAAGAGAGAGAGAGAGAAAGAGAGGGAGAGAGAGAAGTACGTTATACACGTAGTTAACAAGTGAAGATGAACGAAGATGTTTTTCATTTCTTAGCGCTTTGTCCAGTTCTGCAGGAAATCTGAAGACTTTATTTTTGTTCTAGTTTTCTTTCGCTAGTGGAATGTGTCAGGGTTCTTAATGAACACCTTGGTTGGAAGCCTCTTATACGCTATGTTTCACACGCAAGAAACTTTCGAAATGAATATTTGAATATGTTTTGAGATATAATTATAATTGTTTTTTTTTTTTTTTAGCCAAACTAAAAGCCTTTACCAACAATAAATATTTTAAATATGCAGTCCTTCTTTCTTTTTTTTATTTATTTTTGAGAGCCTTAAGAGATGTTTCTCGATTATTTTTTGTTCTAGCTAAACTAAAAGCTTGTACTTTTCTTCAATTTTTGTTTTTGTTTTGACTAAACTAAGAGTCAAATTGTTATGAAATTGTATCTTGAAAATTAAATTTTGCTACATATAATATCTTTTGAACTTCTAATAAAGAATAATATTACTGTTGAAGTATTTTTTTTATATTTTGTTTTGACTAAACTAAAAGTCGCAATGCTATATACAAATGCACACTATAAATTTTATATTCGTTGTATACATACACGGGAAATAAGGTATGTACTGACTACATAACACGCCGTTAAGACTTATAGAAGCCGTTTAAGACCGCCTTTCCTAGCAAAGAGGACTGGCAAATAAATCAACGAGTGCGAATCGATAATAGCAATATATACCGACGGTTCTTTTCCCTCATTCAGGCTTCCTGATTACAACAGTGTCTTTCAAGCTGAGGTCCTGGCAGTGACGAAAGCTGCTAGACAAGTCTTAATGATGGCAATACAACAAGCTGATATCAAATTTTTGATTGATAGCCAAGCGGCAATAAAAGCGATTTCTAACATTGAAATAAAATTGAATCTTGTAACTTGCTGTCGCGAAGAGCTAAGAGTTCTTGGTTCAATGCACAACATTAGGCTCTGCTGGGTTCCTGGTCACAGTGGTGTACCAGATAATGAAACCGCTGACGAGCTGGCAAGAATAGGATCATACTATTAACACTTGATCTTAATCAAGCAGACGCAACAGTTCACAGTGGTCACAGTGGTGCCCCAGGTAATGAAACCGCTGACGAGCTGGCAAGAATAGGATCAACACTTGATCTTAATCAAGCAGACACAACAGTTCAAGAACCACCCTGTAATCTTAAACAGGTAATCGAGTGACCTGTGTCACTACCCTGCACTATATCATCTAAGAAACAGACATCTAGGGAGACACTTCTTCAGTGAATTGGAGGATCTCTCTGACATTCCAAGCCAAATCATGTTAAAATTCGTTAACGATAGCAAATGGTTTGAGAATTATTAAACTCTGAAAATCGCCTTCAACTACAGTACGATAATGTAGTACGAACGAAAACGACTTAACGTGTTCCTTGTAGGAGCAGCATCAACGGAGAATGGGCACCTCGCCTATACACCTGCGAGTGCCACTCCTACGTTGAACACGAACATCAGTGGGTTGATATGGCCACCTCTGCCTAAGTTTGCTAAAATCCTCTTTGGTATAGAGACAGCGTCTTCGACTTAATCAGCAATTACTGACCAAACAAACGAACATATGTATATACCAAACACTGACATATCAACCTCATTTACCAGACGATGCATGGAGCCACATGCTCCTACGGGCCTGGTGGAGCGATTATTTCTCAAGTGGGGGTAAAGGAAAAGAATACACCCTTAGAAGGAGTCAGCCTCTCCTTAGCCAGGTTATTATGTGACGACAGAAATTTCGTCAATGATTTAGAAGTACCCTCTGACATTACAGGCTATAGCTTACTGTAACCCATCTACACCCTTAACGGGCTTAATCGACATAGGATTATCATAGGTTTCAATACATTGATCTAAGTGTGACGGTAATAAGATCAACTGTCAGTCCACTAACCTAATCTAACTAAAGGGTTTTTCAATAAGAGCGGGTAAATGTTGAAATAGAATAAAACAAGCTGCATGTGAGGTATCCCAAAAATTGTTTTGGGTTTATTTTTTTTTTTTTCATTTGAAAGGCCCATGTAGATGCCATTATGTATGGAATATAACATCCTTCCAATACCTGCCTCCTGGTCAGCCTCGTGGGGGTTGTAGTCTCATATTCGTCAATTGTGTTTGTTTACACAGCCATTCATCCAGAAATGTGCTTTGTCGCTAAGCATGATTTTTAGGCAAAAATTGGGGTCCTCTTCCAAGCGCTCAGTAGCCTTGCTGACTGGGCAAACGGCGTTGTCTATTATTATGAGTCTCGGTGCAAAATTCGCGGTGAAGTCTGTGAAAAGCCGATTTCTTTTGCTCGGCGAGGAATCGACTGCCTCGGGTTCTTTTGTACACTTTTACGGATCGCGACGATGTTCTCAGCCCATCATGATTGAATACCGAACCGGTCGTCCCAATGTGAATGTGAAAGGCAACCAAATCTATCATTAAATGAGCACAACGCGCGCAAGGTTTTCACTTAGTTGCCATGGTGATTTTTGGCATCAGTAACTGAATAATAAACAGATAGGTATCGAAGGAGGTCCGAACTATTGTTCTTGTCTCCTTTGACCGTCCCCGAAGATGGACATTCAAACTACACATACTTTACCTTTATATTTGTACACATTAAGCTAAAAGCCCTGATAGCTAGTAGCTTTAAGTATTATTCTGTACATTTATGTAGGGTAAAATAAATAATCATAATAATAAATAACAGATTTTGGAGATGTTACTGAAAACCCGCCAAAGGTCACCAAAATCTACCCGGAATAATTGAAAAACCTTTAAATATTTTGAAAGTCGAATGATGCAAACAAAAAATATCAAACAATTATAGTACAAAAAAAATATAAGTACTGGCAAAAGTCGTTGGAAAAATTTCGAAACAATAATAGAGTAGAAAATTACTTACATAACTTGGAATTGATTAAATTGTTAAGTTATTAAAATAAATCTCTTTTTGTTGTATTATTATTTTGAATGCCCAACGAGTCTGAATGCGTCATTCAAACCCTAAATAGGATCTATTGGTTTTATTTATTGTATTGTTAATATCACGACAGTATCTATTTGGTGTTCATAATTATCTAATACAAATTCAATACCAAATAATATTGTCTTTGACGTCATTCGAACGTTATCATTTATTAGGAGTTTATGACCAATATCCAATTACAACCCCCCTTAATTTCACTCGGATTAATATTTTATCATTCTTATTTAGAAAGACAATTAACATTTATAATAATTTATTGAAACTTCTAATATTGAAACATATAATCTTGATTAATTTTGTTTTTGTTTTACAAAGCCACAGATCTGTCTACGTTGAACTAATTTGTTTTCGGACCGAACAATGAAAAAATTATGAGATCTTAAAAGCAATGACGTCAAATGATTCTTGCAATATTCAGTAATTTTGACAATTAAAAAATAAAATGCACGACTGGTCGCACGAAACTTGCCCTAATGTTAACCAGACAGTATTTAGAAGAACTAGAGAAAAATCGTTAGGAGTATGAAATTCATTTTTTTAAAACAACCAAAGACCACAAGATATTCAATTTATTTAAATTCTGAAAATGACGTAATAAACGAAGTTAATAACGTTCATTTATTTATTGAAACTTCTAATATTGAATACATATAATCTTGATTAATTTTGTTTTTGTTTTACAAAGCCACAGATCTGTCTACGTTGAACTAATTTGTTTTCGAACCGAACAATGAAGAAATTATGAGATCTTAAAAGCAATGACGTCAAATGATTCTGGCAATATCCAGTAATTTTGACAATTAAAAAATAAAATGCACGACTGGTCGCAAGAAACTTGCCCTAATGTTAAATTGTTAACCAGACAGTATTTAGAAGAAGTAGAGAAAAATCGTTAGGATTATGAAATTCATTTTTTTAAAACAACCAAAGAACCCTACAAGATATTCAATTTATTTTAATTGTGAAAATGAAGTAATAAACGAAGTTAATAACGTTCATATTAACAGAGCAATTTTCGTTAACATGAGTCAGGATAGACCAAAGTAGGCCTTTTCTTAAATCCACAAAAAATTATATCAACATTGAGCATTGACTTATGCATTGTTTTTTTAATCTTTTTAGAAGGTTTTGTATAAGTCCGTTATGCCGATAAAGGGACAAAAAGAACAAAAATAGTCACCCATATTCTGAAACTCGTATTTATGACTCGAATTCGACTACAGTCGTATGTTGTTATTCCAGGAGTCGAACATCCCACTTCAATTGTACTTATATTGATAAACGAAAAACAACGCATACCACAGTTCCTACGACTGTAGTCGAATAAGAGTCATAAATACGAGTTTCAGAATATGGGTGAGTATTTTTTGTATTGAACAATAGATGACACAAATTAAGTAATACAGAAAAAGAATTATCAAAATTCTAGAAGCAATTTTTGAGAAAAATACTGACAAAAAAAAATGTATTGCTCGTTGACGGAATAAAATCGGCTCTACTTAACACATTCGTTTAGTTGCGAAACTTTGTCTAACATTTTCATTATTTTAAACACTAGACAACTTTTCTATCTAATGTGGGATTTGCTACATAACATAAGCAAAATAACGTTGAACAGCCCTTCCTTCATTCGACAGAATTCAAAGACAACTACACAAGAAACAGTTAAAAATGACCACAAACAACTTCAAAACAAATAATTTTTCGGTGAAAAAAGTAAATTTTATAAAATACTAATAAAATATAAATAAATGTTATTTTTTATTTTCATTATTATAGAGGGGAAATATTTATCGCTCATTAAAAAGAACACCGTCAGAACTTAAAAACGTCATATGCAAAAAAACGAGTTCGCTCTCTAAAGTTTTGACTCGATGGATAACAGAACGTTCTCAAAGCTCTATCTATAAAATAGTTTAAACTGTAGCTTCAGTGAGTCGAAATAGAAGAAGAAAAAATGTCTTCTGAAAGTGAAAACAAAAGTTAATTATAAACAATAATTTTGATCACCTTAGTGAATTTTTGGTAAAAGAACTTAAAGAAAATAGAGTTTTACTGGAGAAGTCTCAATTACCCGTTTTTAAGGCAAAAAAAAGAGATGCTATGATAAAAATCATAGCAGCATATAAAAACAAATTTGGTGAAGACATAATCGATAAAAAAAAAACTACTAAAAAAGTGGCAAATATGAAGTCCCGTTTGAAAAGCAAAATAGAAGAAACTATTTTTCTAAAATAAGAGATCCCTGGCCAGCAAACTTCAATGCTTTTAAAGTTTTCATCTGCGTTGGACGTAGCCTGTAAATTTTTTGAGTAGTATCCTTTGCGGTTGATGTACTACTCGTGGTGATAGAGCGGTTTCTTTATACGTAAGGAAACTCATACTTACGGCTCCATAACCTTTGCACGAAGTTCTGCACTTTTGTTTTTTTGCATATCATCATCACTTGATGACGACGAAGACGAGTAAGAGGATTCCAACAAATTTTGCAAGAGAATAAAATCGAAAATAATGTTTGTTGAAAGAAAATCACTTCGCACAATTAGGATACAAAAAATGGCAACGGTCGAGTTTGACGTTTAAGTATATGAATGTGTGAGTGCCTCTAGTTTTGACTCTGTGATTTCAAATTTAGAAGCAAATTTCATTTTTCCCAAGAAGAAGAATCCAGAAGCCTTCCGGATTGCCAAATAAAAACGACATAAGTTAACAGACCTTTTTGATTTTTGTAAATGTTAGAGTCATATGAAGTTAGCACGATACTACAAAAATGAAATACCTAGTATTTGATGGTTTTAACTTTGGTAAAATGCTAGAGGAAATATGCTGATAATTCGATAAATCGTGGTTTCAACCTAGTATCATACTAAAACAGTTTTAGCATCATACCAATTCTACTTAAATTATGCGCCTTTATAACTAGTATCGTGCTGGGCCTATTTTTTTTAATAAATTGCTTAAACATATCTAAAACAATGTCCACAAAACATTAAATAAAATAATAATAATAATAAAATAAAAAAAAAACAGTAAATGTCTAAAAAAAAATAAAATACATATGTATTTGAAGGTTTTAACTTTAATAAAATGTTAAAGAAAGTCTAATTAATGCCAATGTCAGAAGAGTTTACAAGCCTTTCGAACACTTCTTGGTTGCTAATCGAAAAGGCCATAAAGATAAATCACATAAGCTAAAAGAGGGAGACCACATACTACTGAATATATTTCCTGATTGTTCCTGACCATTGGAAGAGGAACATGATTTTAGATCTTTTGGTTTCACCAAGCGCTTTTAAATTTAAATTAAACTAAATGCCCATTTTTGACTTATTAAATTTAAAGTGTTATTGAAATGTCATCAGGTGTAGCTAACAAGTGGATACAACAACTGAAATGTTTGTTTTGTAACATTTAATTTTTCAATTTTTGATGATACAAAACGATATTGACTTCAAAATGAGGTTCCGATTTTCCAAAGCATCTGTGGATCAGTTGTTGATTTTGTTTGGTAGTCATTTGGAACCGAAACAAAACCATGAGTGAATTAAATTAAGTGGTTATTACTCGTACTTAACGATTTTATGCCACAGGATCTTGCCAAATCTTTTTTTGCATTTCTTGCCATTTGTTTTAACACAATGCTTTTTCATTTTTGCTCATACATTTCATTTTTTAGAAAGAAAAAACAGGGGTGGGAAGAGAACTCAATTTTAACAAAAAAATTCCCTGAAATATCCCTTTTATAAATTGGTGAAAGTAAAAAGATTTAAAAATCTGAAAAAAATTAAGAGGATTCTTGATAAAAGTGCTTTTAGTGTTTGTTTATGAAATTGGCCATTGGAATTTTAAAAATAAATGTTATAAGAGAAAAATGTTCATATAAATTAAATTAATTTTTGAGATGGTTGAGCTGAAAACAGAATGGAATGAGATTTCTTCTTCTTAAGCAAATCAAATTTTTTTTTATAAAAATCCAAATTATTTAGAAGAATCTGTATAATTATTTTTAACACCAATTCAAAAATCGAAAAAATTGTTTTATGATAGGTAATTTCTTAAATTAAGATAGAAAATTATTTCTGTTTAAGTGGAGTGATTGAATGAAATTCAATTGAAAGCTCAAGTGACCTCAACTCCAAGGTGCGTTTCGCCCAGGTACGACAGTGGGCTCATCAGTTAGATGCTGCCGTACCCTTCTAAGACGCAAATATTGGTAAACATCGACCAATATTTGCGTCTTAGAAGGGTACGGCAGCATCTAACTGATGAGCCCACTGTCGTACCTGGGCGAAACGCACCTTGGAGTTGAGGTCACTTGAGCTGGTAATTTCTTAATTTCAATTTTTTTTATTAAATTAACGATCCTAAAAATTAAGCGAAAGCAAAAAAAAATATCAAAATTCTGGAGGACGTTTTTGAGAAAATACGTAGGTATTTCGATAACCATTTTTTAACATTTATGTGGCGGGGCCTTTATCTATATATATAAAAATCAATGCCACTTTTCGTTGTGTTTCTATAACTCAAGAACGGGCTTACCTTTCCAAACCAAATTTTATGGCTTTGTTTGGACTATTTAGTAGATGGTTTATGTGAAGTTTGCACAAAATCGGTCGAGTGGTTCTTCATTTATCACATTTTTTGTAACAAATGAATTCAATAAATGTCGGATCATTTTGTTAGTGGGGATTTTGCTGTCAAATTGAAATTTATATTTTTAATTTGATTTATTTTTTTTTTATATGAAGGAATAATGTCACAAGCCGGGCGAACAAATATAGGTCGGCGAACGCGTAATGCAAATGATGTGGCATTACTAAGTCGATCACAGACTGCAGATGAACGCGCACAAGCTAATGCATCGCAGTAAACGTAATGCACGAAATATGTAGATCTGTTGACCCTCTGTACCTGTACTGAACCTTGCACGCCGATCACGAATACATCGTACTGCTCTTTTGGCTAAAATGATGCGTGCTGCTTTTAGTTACAACAGTCCACATTGTGATGCGGCTAACTTTCCACGTGAAAAGCCTGGCATGTGTTGTGCTAATGGCAAAGTGAGATTTCCAGCATTAGAAACTCCACCCAAACCATTGTATTCATTTATTTTTGGGACATCTCAAACGTCGAATCACTTTTTGATCCATATTCAACAACACAATTCGGCATTTCAAATGACCTCTAAATACTTCAACATGATTGTCCCATGTTTATATCAATCTGAATCATAAAGTATTCGATAGTTTTAAAAATTCTGATCCAACATCTACCTTAAATTGCATACATGTTACAGATTCAGGGCCAGATTTATCATCAAGCTGGGGTGGAATCGGCTAAGGTGATTTGTGATAGTTGACAGTCACAAAAAACAAATTTGGTCTGCGTAAGGTGACTATCACATGTGATAATCACATTTTTGTGACATTTGCTTGTGACAGCTATTTTGTTATCACTTCTAAGTAAAATTGTCGTGTTTCAACTTCGTTTTGTTAATTTTTCATATATTTCAATACAAAATGAACGTGTTTGTGCCGGTGAAATTATTTTTTAGAAACGAAAATGATGACGGTGAAAATAATAAATCTGAATCTGCGAAACAAATTAAATATATTTGAGCTACCAAATGCAAAGTAAGCTTTTTTTTCTTTTTCATAATTTTTTATGTCTTAATAACTGTTTTTTGATTTAATAGATTTCTGAAAATTTTCCGCGTAACTAAAGAGACATTTTCATATATTTTACGGCTTTTGGATTTACCCACTGGAGTTCGGTCCACCCATATACCACCCACCCTCCAGTTAGTTGTGACGCTGAACTTTCTTGGAGGGGGGTTTGGTTGGCTTTGACTGGTCGACTCCGATGGGACAAAGCACCTCTTGTGAGGTCACTACAGCAACTTTGAAGATAAGGGAGAGAAAATTGTGTCCTTTGGTAATCAAATTTATTACCTCGGAGACAACAAAAAGATTTTATTTCGAAAAATTTGGAATCCCAGGAGGTACCTCTACATAATATCTATTATTTGTGCGGATGATGTGTTGGTTTACCCTATCATGAATAATGTAACATGAGTATTAAGTCTATATGTATATTGTGTATGATCTATATGTATCGTATGATTTTAATAAACTCTCTCTCTTTCATCATCGCTCTACGTGAAAGGACGTGTTTCTATTCTAATATGATGTTCCATGTAGTTAGCAAATCTATCTGTGATCTGTTGGCTTGTGACCTGTAGAAAACATGTAGTATATTTCATTCCATAACATTCTTAAAATAGGATCTTAACATTTACTTACATTTTCAACTTTTTTATTTATCAAAATTGTTTCGATTATAATTAGTTTTCCACAAATTCTACTTCGCGCGGCAAAAATTGAAATTAAATAGAAGAAAAACTGAGATGAAAAACAAACGTCAATGCTTTTCTTCTAAAGTCATGCCAAATTTTAAATATTTTTTTGTGATCACCTTACCCAGATGTAAAATTAAAGGTGATCACAAATGACAATCACAAATATGATAATCACCAATCACCTTAGCCGATTCCACCCCTGGTTCGTTATAGCCATACTTCGACGCTGATCATCATTTTTGCAAATTTATTTTATTGGTGATGAAAATCGTGAATTGGATCAATTGTGCAATTGTTTCGAATATAAGACGAGAAATTATTCGTGAGCTACAAAGGTTTTTCCATCAGCATAACGCATTAGTTCAATTGTTCAAAATTGCTCTCGATCGTATGCCATCTGATAATCACAAAATCGTAATAAGGGCTGATAGAACATCCTTTGGAGAGCATGCAAGGCGATTCAATGCACCCACAATTGATGAGGTTGCAATTGTAATTCTTGGTGATCAGTTTCAATCCCGTGATATTGTACTTCATCGCAGAAATGAGCAATTGCAACATGTTTCGGAGCTTCACCGTTATGACACAATCATGCAAGCCGTTTCAAATAATGCAGGTGGATTATATTTCTTGGATGCGCCTGATGGTACAGGCAAAACGGTCGTTATGTCATTGATTTTAGCTATTCTAAATATTCGATCGGAGCAAAAAATTGTATTGGCACTTGCATCTTCGGGAATTGCTGCTACATTATTAGAAGGTGGTCGGACTGCATACTCTGCACTAAAATTGCCATTGAATGTACAGGTGATTGAAACTCCAACTTGCAATATTTCGAGAAATTCTGCTATGGCAAAAGTTCTGCGATTAACGCCAATTATTTTATGGGATAAGTGTACAACAGCGAATAAAAAATCACTAGAAGCATTTAATCGAACAATGCAAGATTTACGTGGTAATCAACAGTGTTATGAATCAAGATGAGGCAATGAATTATCCAATTGAATTTTTAAATTCATTGGAACTAGCTGGTATGCCACCGCATTGCTTGAATTTGAAAGTTGGTTCTTTGATCAAGTTCAAGTTCAAGTTCAATTGATTTTATTTCATAATTAAAA
This sequence comes from Chrysotoxum bicinctum, assembly GCA_911387755.1. Taxonomy (NCBI): domain Eukaryota; kingdom Metazoa; phylum Arthropoda; class Insecta; order Diptera; family Syrphidae; genus Chrysotoxum; species Chrysotoxum bicinctum. The sequence goes on along the minus strand of OU426990.1, from coordinate 87,471,674 downwards.
TTACAATTTTCAAAGGTTTATTTTAAAAAATCATATAAGCATGGCATTGCCGTCTGCCCGATTGACATTTTAAACAAGGTTATAAATTGTAGTTTTAAATTTTACATACATACATACATAAAAAGAAAAAAAATATTTTTAAATCGAAAAAAGCAAAAAATTATAATAAACTAAAAATGTTTTTAGAATGCTTCATTAAGTATTTGGATTCTGTAGACCATAGCTTTTCTATAAAAATGGTATAAATTCGTTATATCTCGTTCGCAGTTAAGAAGCGCTATTACATCCTCGTCATGGATCTCATTCTCTCCCAAAAAAGTCCTTCGTAGCTCTTTTAGTATTGGACATTTTCCTATAAAATGCTTTATATCTTCTCTTACCGACATATTACACATTGAGCAAATGATCGGTAGATCCTCACGATGCGGCATGAAGTTCAATCGTACTAGTTCACCTCTCATTTTGAAAACCGCAGATATCAGCTTTCGATTGAAATCGCTCTTAAAATAATTTTTTTCACAAAGATTATGTTGGAGAATGCTGTATGTGGCTCTGTGTACCGAAGAAGTCGCCTGTGTGATACATTCGAGTCTACATTTTTCATCAGTTCTAGCGATGAGATTATACAGGGACTCTTTAACTTCCTTTCCGTTGCAGTCTTGAACATTAAGGATAAAATCCAGTCCACAGTAATCTGCTAATTCCTTCAGCTTCTCGAACCAAAGACTTTTTTTTCTGCATAATATGCATCGCAATCACTTTCGGTAGCCTGTCATCATTCATGTTAAAAACTCTTAAAAGAAAATCGATATGAAGCTTAAGTGTTTTGATGAAAAGTGGTGATAGCCCGGTTTCAATATTTATCATGTAGTTTGGTGTATTTTTTGGAAGTTGAAAACATTTTTTTACGTAGAATCTTAGTAGATTTTCTACCGATTCATATTTTCTGTAGCCCCAAACTTGTGCTGCATACATCATTATGGATTCTGCTACTGCAGTAAAAACTTTATATTTTACGCTATGCGAAACAGAATCGTTAGCAAAACAGTTTTTCCATGAGGAACTAATAGCACTTTTCGCTTTGATCAATTTTTCTTTGAAATGGGTTTCCATGTTCAGGTTACTTGTAATAGGTTCTTTGATCATATTATTGCGAAATATTAATCCACCAAAACTGTGTAACGGCACCAGATTGGCAGTGAAAAAGTTATTGCCAAATTTGATTAAAGCTACGATCTTAGGTGCTAAATCAAAAGGAGAAGTTTGTTTGATACCACGTATCCCTATGATTCCAACTGATATGCCATTTGAGTTCAAACGATTACAATATCCTGTGCGTTTATCATTTGCGATGTCCATCAACAAGGATCAAGGGCAAACACTTCAAGTTTGTGGAGTTAATTTGGAGGAATCACGTTTTTCACATGGTCAACTTTATATTGCCTGTTCCAGAGTCGGTACCCCCAGACGTTTGTTTATTCATGCCCAAAATGGAAAAACAAAGATTATTGTTTATCAAAACGTTTTGGATTAAGTTTTAAAATAGCTAGCAATTAATAAAATATTTTTTTGTTTGAATTTGATGTTGCAATTAATTTTTTTTTATTATTTCACTTTATACGTAGCGAAGCACGTACCGGGCCGCTAGTTCCTAGATAAAATAAAAAGAATTCTTAAGTCTTGTAGTAAGTTTTAAGAATATGTACGCTAGTTTTCAAGTTTAAAGTAAACGAAATATTGAGTTTACAATCATTAACTACCTTTTTATATTTAAATCTCTGAAACTGTTCAGTGAAAAAAATGTGGCAGATACCGTTATTTTTGGTTTTTAAAAAAACTGAAAAAGAAAGTGTGGGAGGAAAAATTTAAATAACTATCTACCAAGTTTAAAGAAAAACCGCATAACTGCTAAGCCCGGTTTTTTGTCTTTCATACGAGTATCATAGTAATGTCAAGATTTTTGTAATGAATGTATATATATGTTTATCACTAGTAAAACGTATGTGTAGTGCTGCTTTAAGGTACGGTCAAGAACGCCAAAAAAAATGCACGATTTTTGGGAATTTTTTTCTCGGAAACTTTATTAGGTAATAACATAATTTTTTTTTAAATAATGAACACATGCGTCAAGAGTACTTCGCTTTTTTGGCGTTCTAGACCGTACTAATACATTAACAAGAAATGTTATTAATAGAACCTGATATAGACATATTATTTTAGTTCCAATTTTATCGCTAACAGCTGCATTAATATTTGTATACAGGAATTCCTTTAAACTTAAAAGAATAATGTTCATAAACATTTTGGAAAAAATATTTTTTTTTCTTTTCAATTCAATACATCGAAAACAAGGTTATGATTTTTTTTATTCTAATTTTTCATTTTATATTATTAAATTATTGGTAGTACCCCTTGGCATAATGGTTAGTGCGTTGGACTGTCATGCGGAAGGTCTCGAGTTCGATTATCGCTACAAGTTTTTTTGAGGGGTGTACTGCCTCTTGCGAGGAACTGACAAATTCTCCAAGAGTATCTCTCGTCATGGAAAGTGCTGCTCATTAGCCGTTCGGAATCGGCAGAAAATTTGTTTTCCCCTCCGTTCCTGGTAACAAGCACACAAGAATGGTTGAGAGTTGTAAGTCACTAGGTCCTGGTTCACTTCGAGCTGTGGCACCACCAAATTTTTAATTATTAAATTATTATTACAAAAGATTCAATGTTTTAAGAATTAACATTTTTTTCATTTGTTCATTTTTTATTGTTTGCTTGTCAAGTTATTGCCTTTCAATTTGACAAACTTCCATTTACTGTTATGTATAATAACAAAAAATAAACAGAAAACAGGTGGATTGTATTTATCGCCACGAAAATAATTAAAAAAACTACCACCTTTTAAATTCATATTTGTTTGTTTTCTGATAGTTATGAATTGTACCTAAATTTGCACACACATTATATTAAAATAAGACTTTTCTACCCCTTTTGTCCATGAAATTAAACTCATTATCAGTTTGAGATAATAAGCAACTCAATAAATACGTCTTTGTTTTTCTATCTATCTCTTGTAGGAAATTCTCGTAATGCATTTACTCAACTCATTCTTCACACATTGGGCAAAAGGCAAGAAACGAGACAAAATTATTTTGACTTTGGGTTGAGATCTAAGGTATGCGAAATAATGGAATGCCCAAGTGTTGTGCATTCTATAGTTGTTTGAGAATCATTGTTGTTTGAGCATTTTGTCAATATAGGTAAGTGATGTTGTAGGTATATTTACTTGCGATATACATAGGTACTATAGGGCAAGTTCTGCATTTGGAAAAAAAATCGAACTCGAGATTTTGATCAAAGTTGACATTACGATGATAGCGAAGACGAAAAAAGTGGGTCCGACAATTCCGTCTGTCTGTCTGTCTGTCTGTCTGTATGTCTGTACCTCGATCTAGAGCCTAATCCACTGGACCTATTTTCTTCAAACTCGGTAGTTATGGGTCTTCGGTGATTCCCTAGAGGGGAAATTGAAATTTTTTTTTTAGCTCTAAAATTAACGGTACCCCCCATACACCCGTAATGCAAAATCTTATTTATCTCGAAAACGGCTCTAACGATTTTGATAAAAAAAATTAAGTGTGATATTATGGACATGGACTACGTTTTGGTAAAAAAAAAATTTGGGGCAAAATGTTATTAACGGTACCTGTCATAGAACCGTTTTTTTGATTTTCGACTTTCTCATTAACGGCTCTAACGATTTTAACCAAAAATTTTCAGCATGAGTCCCCCTAAGTTTAAAATAATATTGTATATAAAAATATTCGAAAAATTGTTTGTTGGGTTTTTTTGTAATTTTTTTTTTTGAAAAATCAATATCTTCAAAACCTATGAACGATTATTTTTTGAAATTATTTCCTAAAACCAATATTATTAAATACTTAAAATTCGCATCCCCCATTTTTTTCTTGAAAAATTTTAAAGAAATTTCTTATATAAAAATTTTATTTTATAATAAAACGATTTTTTAAAGTTTATTTGCATAAATTCATACTTTTCCGGTAACCAGACGGCAATTTTATGCATTTGAACATTATTATCTCATTAAATCCATGTTTTATATTTATAAAATGTATCTTAAATTCCAAAGTACTTTTACATAAGAGCAAGTTCGTGCGATCCAGTCGTGCATTTTATTTTAGTTGACTTGGAGTGGAAGGGTATTTTGAAATTAAGTTAAGAAGGCGATAATAAGGAATGCATAGCTGTTAAGCATTTTAGCAAGAACTTTCATGAGATTGAGCATTATAAATAATAGAGTGATGTTGAGCATTCTCAACTGGTTTGCAGTGTGGCATTTTAAGTTGTAATAACCAGAGAGATCTTAATTTCTTTTAGTAAAAGATGATAATGTTGTCATAATGATGTTGGAATGTAATTTATAAAGTAAATGAAGATTCATTAATAGATACAAATACCTAATATAATAAAAATATTAATACAATTTGCAATTTTGAATTTAATTCACAATTGTTTCAAATGGTTCAACGGAAGCACTCATTCCAATCAATATATGGACGGTTCGTCCCTGTGATGTCTATATGTGAACTTTCACAAACACAACTGTACCAAAAACTACCGAATTTGTGTGTTTTATTGAAATCCCGGATTGAAGCCTTCTTCCAAACTGCCAATCGTTTTTTGCTTACATCACCATTTCACGCTTCAGTGGAACAATGTGATTTCTTTAAACGAATCCTTTTCATACATATGATTTTCATATCTTATTTCAAAAAGCACGTTCAGAACATTTTCCCAACAGCCGGTTGCGCACCCCGCTACCGAAACCATATCTCTAATATGGATTATTTTAATGCGATGGAAAAAATAAAATTCATCCATTGTGCCTCATCAACTATCGAACCTTCTCTTACGGAAGTATGTACATATACAATTAACAACGAGTTCGTTAAATAAAAAAATATGCAATCTTTAAGTAAATTGTACATAGGAACTGAAAATGTAACAATCATAGGAAGAAACAAGGAATTTTCAAATACCAAGGCGAAGTGTATAATAATTTTTAATTAATTTTTTTCTTCTCTTTCCGCATCAATTTCGTAGGATAATTTAACAGCTTTGCAGAAATTTTTCCCATACAAATTTTGAAAGCTCGTTTCTGCAGAGATAAAATTATCTGGTTTCTGAAGTTTATCCAAGTTTTCCGCGTTTACATTAAAACGCTTAGTAATTCATATTCGCGTTTATAAATAAATAAATTTGGGGTGTAACAACGGTTCGTTCTTCGGTATTATTTCGTATTTCTACAAATTACAAATCACATTTGATTTACAAAACTTTGTTTAAAACCAACATTAAGAAAACTGCTTCTATAACACTTGTATTACTTTTGCACTAACTTGATGTAAGAAGTCCAAAAGATGCAAAGATCGTTTTTTAACGTTGAATTAATTGTGTTAAGAAGTCGTAAATATACATAAGTACATATTTGCTATTCAAGAATTTTTTTTAAAGTACTCACCACTTTCTCCAGCTCCTAATAGCAAAATTTTGAGAACTTTTGGTCTTTGCTTTTCTGAAGCTTCTAGCTGCCGGTCTATCTCCTTGCTCCGTTTTCTTGCTACAATATCTTCATCACGTTCCAGTGTAAAGCATGCGCCCATGTTTACATTTAGTGAATACAATCGACTGGAAGTAAACACCAGAACACCACTTTAATAATGCCCCACATAAACTACGATCTTGAGGGTTCGTGTCATTTCTAATGAAAGTGAACGATTTAAAGCGCATGATTTAATAATGGATGTTTTCTTAGAAAAGCAAGCCAACAAATTTATCAATTCGGCGAAAAACTTACCATTTAGTGATGAAAATACGAGAAAACTCAAGATTTCTTATATAACTTTTTTAACAAGGCGCCAACGCAAAACAGCAAAACACAAATTTTATAGTACAAGTTCGCTTGAGTTGCAAAGTGCGAATGGAAAATCCACTAGATCTAGATAACTGTTGCTTTGTTCACCCGCCGAACTGTGAATATGTTAAATCGAATGTTGCCAACAAATTACTTAATAACACTTGAAAAATAGCTCAAATAAATTATCTGGTCGTTGAGGAATGTTATTCGATGGAGATAACTTAGTTTTAAGTTAAATATTTGCACGAAAAACTGATAAGAAGCCAATAATTGTGAGCACATTACACAAACAAACGCGTCTCCCTCTTTGTTTGGGGAAATTTCTATGTGACAACGTGAAGTTGGCTATATTTGGGAATGGAAGATCGAACATGTCCAAATGAAGTTATCGTTTGGTAATCGACTATCGATTTATAAGTGGGGCGTTTAAAAGGTCGGTCAAACAGATCAGGGTTTTGCGTTGCCAGCAGAACTTTTTATATAAAATATAGTACTCTATTTGTATATAAAATCTATAGTACTCTCATGAAACAGAAAAAAATGTTGGGGAATACGCTCTACTGATGGCGCTGTCGGAGGAAAAAATTGACGTTGAAGACTTTAGATTTAGGGTGGGGTAGTAATTGAGGATAGAGCGAAAATTTTATCAGCTCTTAGCCACATGGCAATGAGAGAGACGAGAATGAGAAAATCAAATTTGTTTTTCAGTATTTTCCTTTTGAAGGATCTTCTGTTTCTTGTTGTTATATTTTTTGTTAAGAATTTTAGTTTTGTTTTGTCTATTTGATATGCAACAAAGCAACGTTGTTCAATTTTGATGTATATAACCAAAATAAAACGTTGCTTTGTATTTACGAGTATATGGACAACATACCCATTTGAATAGATTTAAGAAGGAATATTTTTCAAGTTTGATTCTTGATAGGATTTGCCATTTTTTTTAAAATTTTAGTATATCTACATGGGTACATTATCTTAATATATTAGGTAACTACGTATATTGATTGCAATTATTATTATTGTTGTTATTCAAAAGTATAATAATTGGTGTAATTTTGAAGAACAAATATAATAATTGATTCAAAACAGTTTTTTTGGTCTTTAGTCCACAAAAATTGGCTTTTCGTCCAGGTGATCTCACATGGACTCATCAGTTGATTGTGAGGACCTTGTCAATACGCAATTTTTGTTAAATTCAGTTCATCTTATATCGATTTTTTGACAAAAATCCAATGTGAACTATACCCAACCAAGATTAAAATTTGAAGGTTTTTATAATACAAATTCTATATACTACTGAAATAAATCAGCCAAGTAGAAGACTATTATTTGACTTCTTGAATTATTGATTCAAAATAGCTTTTTTTGACCTTTAGGCCGGTATTCACCGAGCGCTCATAACTTAAGAAGCTCATAAGCCTATTCACCAAGCAATATTAGTGAAGATCTACGAGCGCTCTTAAAAGTTAGGAGTGGTCCCGACCACTCCTTACTTACGAGCGCTCTCTTCGAAAGTTTGTTCGCTTGTGCGTGTGCCACGTTTTCGGTACTTACCAAATGAGACGTCCGTCATGGTGTTTGTTGTTTAAGCCTAGTACGCAGATCGGGAAAAATTTTGTCTCCCATACATTTTTTTTCCTGGGAAAAATTTTGTCTCGGATATTTTTCCTAGCAGTACGCAGTTCGCGCGCAAAATTCATACTATTGTGAATTGCTGTACAAAATGTCTCCACTAAATATTTGCCAGGAAAAAGAATGATACAAGCATTATTTTGCGGGACAAATTTTGACAGCCACCGTATTTCCGAAAGTGATTTTTGTCGAAACTGGTTTTATGTAAAAGGTGCTTGAGAGCATCAAGAGAAGATTCCAAAAAGGTATGAATGACTTTTGTAAGACAACCCGTTCCAGAGATATACTAAAAAATACATTAAATTAGATTTCATTTCTCCAACTTCAAACTTTTGCGCGAGATTTGGAAAAGTTTTGTAGAGATTAAAATTGTAGAGATAAAATTTGTCTTGTATCGATCTGCGTACTAGGCTTTACAAATAAAAACCACAGTGTTGTTGTTGTTTGAGTCCATCTTCGGGTACTTGCCAAAAATTTTATATAAGAGACGGCAAACTTGAGAGTTGGGCGTGTTCAACGTAGTGAGATCTTATGGGAAATTTTGGATATGTGAATTGTGGAGAGTTTGGAGACAATTCTGTCAATTTGTTTTATTACGCAATTTTATTTTTCGATTGTCTTCGTTTCTTGTTTATTCTTGTCAATTTCCGTTTTTTGACATGTTTCGTTCCCGGGTTTCGACGTTTTCAGGTGTTATGTTTTTTTTTAGTTTCGTTTTTTTTTTATGTTTGGAGTGTAAATCCCGTGATGTAAATATCCTGTCAACGACGTCAAGATCGAACTCTAGTTCGATTCGAAATTCCGAACGCTGATGTTGAACATGCCCATTGAAAAGTCAAACTATCGGAGAGTAAATATTAACTCATACATACGTAGACGTATCGGACGATCCATTTACATATGAGTATGATGATCGGATGTTTCTTTGACAGTTAAGAGAGGGAGAGTAGGACTTGTGTTCGTACCGGTGAAGTATTCTGGTGGGTAATGATCAATAGTAAATTGACATTCATAACCTAAAGGTCGGTAAAATAAACAAGTACTATTGAATTAAGAGTTGAAGTAACATTTATGGTACGTTTTTTAAGCTTTGCGATGAGAGAGTTGTGTAATTAATATTTTTTTTGTTGTTCGTGTTTTTAGAATTTTTCCTGAAAATACGAGTAATTTAAAAATTTATGATATAAAAGACAACCTAAGTCTACGTAACAAAAAAATGATGAATATTTACAATATGAAGTGGTGAGTCGATACATTAGAGTTTTTGTTTGGAAAAGTGGTTGAAGACTCTTAACCTTTCAGGTGAATTTTTTGCGGCCCCTGGTAATCTAAAGAATACTGGGCCGCCGCATCTGCCTTTTTTGTGTGCTTTTTGTGTTTTTTTGGTCCTTGTACCAATTAATCAGTGGCGGGAGTGGTTATGAGCGGGTTGCTCATTGCAGCCGTGCCGAAATTTTGCTTAAAAGCCCAGAAGCTGCCTCCTTTTTGAGCCCGGCCAACAACAAATACAGGCATCAATAACACCTGAACCAGTGAGTCCTAGCTCAAAAAAAAAAAACAACAACAAAGAGCAGAAAGGCGCCTAGTGGGACCGTAAATATTTATTGAAGATCGACCTTCTGCATTTAAGTGTTTGTGTTTGTCTTTTTATTTAATCATATTGAGAATATTTTTTTTGAAATACTTACAAGAAGCGTTGAAGTTTAGTTTTGATTTGTTTTAATTTTTTTGGTAATTTTTTTGTTCTTGGTAAAAATAATTAATATAAATTGTAAGTGGAAAAGAAGTGTTTCCCTCGGGTATGTTGTGTTTCGCGAACAGGTTAAATCAAATTAAGATTTTTTGTGAATGTGATACCTCCTTCAAAGAGCTCCTTGTAGGTAGGGAATTTTCTTGGCGGAGATAAAATTTAGTTGACATAGTTGCCAAAAAGGGCACATGGCCGTCATCGAAAGGGGGAACATTCCTTCGACGCGTTGTTTTAATTTTCTTTCTTCGAGTTTTTCTTGGTTTGATATGTAAGTTAAGTTAGTGTTCTTGGTTTTTTTTTGGTTGATAAATAAACTTCAATACGCCGTTTCATGAAATTCGAGTGTTGTTTTTGTGTTTCGAGAAATCGAAACATGTCATATTGAAGAGTTAATTTCAGGGGTGCCAAGGGTAGCTGAGTTTCGGTGAAGATGGCGTGATCCGAAGCCGATCATCCACCATCTTGGGGGGAATCTAAAAATGGTCGAAGATTCCTATGGTAGGGTGGGTAATGGCCTCACTGCAACAACATCCGCAGTGCCCTGGGTGTGTAGATAGTCCGTCCGTCTCTTTCTAGTCCGAAATTTTCCTGTGTTGTTTACCTGGCCTGATTTATGTATTTGTTTGCAGGCGAGGTTAAGTTTCGGGGGGCAAGATCCCCCCCGTCCGACGAGCTAACGCCGTGCACAGCAAGCAGGCCGCGTCCCCCGAAACTTAACATTCTTACCCTTTTCTATCCTATTCCTATTCCAGTTTCCTATCCTTTCCTTTTTCCTACCTATCCCTAATACTGACACTCCTCCGCTCCCCATGCCTCACAACATGGTCTATACCTATATCAATTTTTTTTATTTTTTATTATATAAATACCTATCTACGCATAAAAATAATTTTTTCTTGTATTCAAAATTATTTTCTACCATAACAAATTTTTTCTATTTTAATTTTATCCAATTTTCTATAGGTATCTACATAAGTAAAAGCTATTTTTTTAATGAAAATATAAGTATACGTACCTATTAGATTTTCTTAAAAAAATAGTTTTATACCTACTTATTTATGTACATAATACATATCTATATTAATTGCAAAAAAAAAAACAATTGCCGCTGCATCTAATGTAGGCAGTTAACCTAGTTGATTGCAATTATTATTTTTTAAAATCTTTCCTTCGGCTTTTTTTGGTCACTGTATTTTTGGCAATGAAACAACGAAGTTACATTCGCTTTCCCGACGTTTCGACAGGGGTTGCTCCCAACTAACAATTTTGCTTCCTATTTCTGAAATTAAGAATCATTCGTTGCTATAGTGCTCATGTAACCATTCTTGCTGGAAGTCAAATAGCTATAGGAGTAAACTTTGATATAATTCATCGCCTAGACATTCTCTGGAGCACTTTCTATCACCTCTATAGGCGTAAAGACTCAATTTTCCTTTAATCATACTATAGAGATACTATAAAACCACAGGACAGTTTATGCTCCTATAGTAATCCCAACAAACTGCTATAAAAGTCTTTATTTATTATTCGTTATCTTTATAGAATCATTATTGGACAGTTTAAATCAAGACTCTATAATCATGATCAATTTTTCTGTTGGACTCTTAGGTTCGTATTCACCGAGCGCTCCTAAACGGCTCTTAACTTTACGAGGCTCTTAACTTGAAATTTCTGTGCGGTATTCACCAACCACTCGCAAGTGTTTTTCGAAGTTCGAAAATGAGAGCCACTCTCTCTTGTTCAGGCATACCCAAACTGTGAAATGTTGTGTAATGTTGGTCTTGACAGCAAATGTATACTCTTCTACTTGGCATTGCTCACATGGATTCGAGTCAAATGCGTGCGTGGCACACGCACAAGCGAACAAATTTTCGAAGAGAGCGCTCGTAAGTTAGGAGTGGTCGGGACCACTCCTAACTTTTAAGAGCGCTCGTAGATCTTCACTAATATTGCTTGGTGAATACGTTTATGAGCTTCTTAAGTTATGAGCGCTCGGTGAATACCGGCCTTATAGTGCAATATAGTTCCTATAGTACTATTACAAAAGTGTGCAATAGGCATAGTACACCACGTGTTTTTGCACATATAAGGATGAATTAATTACAACAACAAAATGCGGAAACCCCACACTGAGTAAATCCTTATAAATGCAAAGTAGGATTGGGTCGAACAAACTTGCCTAAATGTAAAGAATGGCAATTTCAAAAAATTAAAGTTTATGGTCGAAACTGTTTTTTAAAACATTTTTTTAGAAAAACATTTTATTACTGGATGGATACAAAATTGAATCTGAAAAAAAGATATCAAATTTTCAAAAAAGTTTAATTTTTTTAAAACCAAGAAAATATTTTAATCTTTTTCTTGGATAGAAGTTTTTTTTAACCTTTTATCAAGCCTCTCTAAACAAATATGTATTATTAAAATCCGGCAAGCCGATAGTGAGAAATTTAATATTACAAAAAATAGTTGAATGCGGTAGGCAGAGTCAGTAATATCTAATAATTTCAAAAATTTTATTGAATTATAGATCGTTGAAATTAATCGAAAGGAACAAAAATTATCAAAATTCTAGGTGAAGTTTTCGATAAAAATACAATTTGGAAAACCATTTCTTTACATTTTCAAAAAAAAATTTTTGTCTTGTAGATTGTATTATAAAATTTTAAATTTTAAGCTTTCCAAAAATTAAGTATCGTCTTATTTTTACGAATAGATAATTTGCCATATGTCTATATCGCAAGTAAAAAGTCAATAGTGCAATTTATTTAAAAAAATATTTAAGTTTCATTCAAATTTCATATAAAATTTGAATCATGTTGTTTCTTAAGAAAAGAACTATTTTTTACGAATTATTTTAGTGACAGTGATTTGTATTGTCGATTGATTCCCAACTAACATACTCTCCAGAGCTTAGTTCTTGAAATCTGAAAAAAACTCTCATACAACTCTTTTATATCCCATTGCTATACTAAAGTATTAATATCTTGCTATGAAACTCAACTGGATGTCATAACACTTTTATTTTAAGAGTTGAAAACTTTTCCAGCTTAAAAGAACTTAAATCTTATAGCAAAACTATTTTCTCTTCTTGTAGTTAGATTATAAAAACTTATAGTCTTATAAGAATCCCTTTCTGAAAACTGAGCTCTAAATATGTCCAAATAATCCCATAACAAGTCATATTTAAGAGTAAAGTTATTTGCATACCACTTTGAAAATTCTAAAAGAATTTGAGTTTAAATCCTCCTATATTAAGAAACAATTTGCAGTTCAAAGAATATAAGCTTTGCAGTAAGATCCTAATAAGATCCTTAATGCAACAAGCACAACTATTCACAAACTTCAGTTTTCTGATGTCAACATTCTCCTCTCACTCGCACGTAAGTACACATAAATCATAAAGAAGCGTCTAAGATCTTATAGAAAGAATAAAGATGTTACTAGAAGAGTTAGTGTCGCGTCAGCAGCAGCCATATTCCTATACACAAGCAAAGTAGTTGCCTGTACATTTGAGGGTTACCATAACTTAAAAAATTATGATCTCGATAAAATAACTTGGCTGTAGCACTGACTTAAAATTTATTAGGTGGCATTTTCAAGTTTACATTTAGCATTGTTATGATTACATAGAAAGTATAAAATATATTGTGTAACTTTTTTTCAATTTAAACTAAATAACATCTTGGGATTTTATTGCTACTACTATCTTTTCATTCAAAATTAACAAAAAAATGTATTCTTTATGTTGCATTACACGAGTAGTAATTTTTTGTGACAAGAGTAACAGTAGAAAATTACAGAGAATATGAGATTTTATTACTCTTGTAAATGCAGCATAAGACTCTCAGTGTGTAATTTGGAATATTTTATATTAAATTTGACCTTTCCTGTTTCCTATTTACTCTCACAAGCAAATGACCCATGACCTAAATAAAAACAAAAAAAAAATTCAAAGTTAATTTTGATTTTATTTGCTTACGAAAGAAATATATGGTAACCCTTTTTCCGATAAAAGTTATAAATAAAATAATTTAAATATGCATTATTTTGAAGGGGCTTTGTGTTTTTTCGACGTAAAATGTTAGAATTAGTAGATACAATTTCAACCGCGTTTACATTTCGGTTCCCATATGTGCAAAATAATAAATATCATGCATCGCCATTATAATAATAATAGTTGATAGACTTACAAAATAAATACTATATCAAGCCTAACAGTTTGTTGGCATAGCAAATCATGTATACACACAAACTTAAAAAGTATTTTGTTTCATTCTTTATTAAGTTGACAAATATTCTGTTCTCTTTTTATCACCTCTTATTGGAAGAGACGCTTTCTCATAATAGGATTTTGCCGATCTCTATTAGAGCCTTAGAAGTGCCATTTTAATATAAACGTGCATCTGTCATCCCATAAAGAAACTTCTGTTGCTACTATGAGTAGGAAGAGCCTCTCATAACTAGGCCATTTAAGGCTTTTAACAGTTTTAAAAGAATCTCGTAGTATTCTCTAAGATTACTTTTAGCTCCTCTTAACTAATCTAGTTGAACTCTTGGAGCATCTTATGAGATGAAAAATGTTACTTGGGTGACGAGACTTTTTTACTGCAACTGCAGTACACGACACATTTTTAACAGCTAGATTTTCGATGAAGAAGCTGAGAATAATCAATTTATCAATAAATTAATACTGGAACATATGCTAGGTATACCAGAACTCTAGCTTTTTTCACAGCTTATGCGAATTACGAAGCGATAAATATCGCTTCCTTCTAATATTTAATTGTTAAAAGCACCTATAAATGAAGCCTATGTGACTTTATAGGATTAAATTCATGATAAAAGTGATCCCAATTCAACGCTAGGTTTTACATATTCTAGTTTGGCCGTGCGGTTAGCGAGCAAGAGATTTGGTGCGAGAGGACCCGAGTTCGATTCCCACATTCTGCCTACACATGTAAGTAATTTTTAAATTAATTTTAAAAATAAAAGTAAAAATGAAATCATAAAAAATAATCAACTCTAAGATCTTTACAGAAATCATGCGGAAAAAGCCGAAAAACAAGCAAGAAAAGCATCAAAATAAAAATGAAATCAAATAATAAGCACAGAAATAAATATTTTTGTGGTGCCAATGTGCACAGGTTGCATGGCTCATTTGGCTTGCCATTGCAATTAATAACAAAAATAATAATAAGTGCGATCTATATAGGTAAGTTACCTAATATATTAAGATAATGTACCTATATATGTAGATATACTAAAATTATAAAGAAAGGCAAATCCTATCAAGAAACAAATTTGAAAAGTATTTCTACTTAAATCTATCCAAATGGGTATGTGTCCATACAAATACAAAGCAACGTTGTATTTTGGTTAGATATATAATCACCCCAGTATTGGAGTGATACATATGCATTTTCACCATTATTGAGTTAGGAATGATTTCTTATTGACAAAAAGCAGATATTTCTATTGGTGTAGTTAAATCTCTCCTATCTCTACTATTGCTAAAGATATCAGTGTTCCAAGTGATCTAAAAGTACTTTTGTGAAAGAATGGTCAGTATTGGTCTGCCACATAAGCCTTTGCATTAGAAGGTCATAATTTTGTATGAACTTTTGTCAAATATTTAAAATGTTTTAAATGACTTATACGTACAATCGAACACAAATTCCCCTTTTTTTAAACCCATGGTTAAGTTTTGAAATGATCTATACATACAATTCTTTGTAAATACTGATTATAATATGCATGATATATTTTCAGTATTTGAATGATGCATACAAACCAAACTGCAAGTCAAATTTTCAAACACTAAAATGATTTCAGTAGATAAGTGATACACACATAAAATCTGTTTCAAAAATTCTCTAATTAGTCCGATTGACGTTGAATATATGCAACGCGCTTTTTGCAAAGAACCAAACCTTCAAAATATGCAAATGTTATCAAGCCTGATGGAAAATAAAAGAAATTACTCCAAGGAGGACAATGCACCAAATCAAAAGAAAAATATAATCTATAAATCTGATTATCAATACTATCTATTAATTTATTTGTATCTATTTATTTTAACAACAATGCTATTGAAGTGTTTTGAATGTAGTTTGTAGTTTTTTAGTTTTTGTGTTCTGAAATTTTAATTTATGTTTATATTTTCATATATTATATTTATTTATATATTTAAATTTTAACTGTGATATGAAATAAATAGTGTGATAAAATACAAAAAATATGTTCCTTTTTATCTTGCGATGTAAAGAGAAAGTTTTGGATTCGTAAAAACAACTCGTGATTTCAATCGAACATAATATTACTCTGTAGTGTAATAACATCATTCATTAATTTAATTTCCTTAAGCAAAACCAACGTAAACAAAGGCACATGGTTCTATCGTAACATTAAAATAATTATTCCATTGATACCTACCCGAAACCGAAGTAAAATTTCAATTCAAATTCATATTTTTGTTTTGGGGAATGTAACTGAGTATTGTCCTCAGCGAATTGGCATCACTTTGATGAATATGCACTTGAAGTGGCACTGAATAATTTTATTACACTATGCTCCATATTAACCATATAATTGAGTCACAAAATAATGCCCCAGTGTTTATTAGAAATATTAGACTATTAAAAAAAGATGTAAAATGCCGATACATTAATTATATGTGTCACAGTAATGAAGAATTATATTGATAAGTGGGGATAACTTAAAAATTGTAAAGCATTAATATAGCGTGCTACGCTCATATAGCTTAGGGATATAACCCAAAAGAAATCAAAACACTACAACTCATTGTCTACTTGTGTATCCGTATGTATGTCTTCCTGTCATCT
This sequence comes from Chrysotoxum bicinctum, assembly GCA_911387755.1. Lineage (NCBI taxonomy): Eukaryota > Metazoa > Arthropoda > Insecta > Diptera > Syrphidae > Chrysotoxum > Chrysotoxum bicinctum. Next base: position 87,455,521 of record OU426990.1, on the reverse strand, counting down.
ACCTCGACTTACAGGCTATTGTCTAATCCAGTAGGTATGGTCTGCAATTCTTTAAAATTGTATGAAAAACTACTTGTCATAGAACCTTTTTTGGACTTTCTCGTTAACAAACCGCTTTCTTAATTTTTTTTTGGAAATAAGGCCATTCTTGTATGCTCATAATATAATTATTCAATACATAAAATTTGTATTTTATATTTACACTTTGTTTGTAGGTAGGTAAAATATTTTTTTATAAAATTTCAAAACGCTAAAATTTTGGATTTTAAGATTTCAGTCATGAACGAACAAGGAAATTTTCGAAAACTTTTTTTGTTTTAAAAGATAAGAAAAATAAAATGACTGTAGTTTTTTAAACTTTTGTATGAAAACATGCTCTATACGCATCTAAAAAACACAATCTTTTTCATATTTAAATGCCTCATAATGTGTTCAAAAAGTGCCTCATACCATACAAATTAGCATTATTTGAGTAATAAAGTTATGCCACACCACATGTATTTTTTTTTTCAATTTGTGATTTAAAAAAAAAAACCAATGAATCGATCGAAACAAAAATTATAGTGTAAGTTGAACCCAATAGCTACTATTTTCTAAAATTTGTTTAATGGCTTATTGATTGAAGGTTTTTCTGGTATTCGAATTCAAACTTCAAACGTCATTTTCTCGAAACTAGGTTTTTGGCGTTTAGAGCACTCCAATACTGGGGTGACGATATCGAAATTGAACAACGGTTGCTTTGTCCGGTATTACACAGCGCATATGTTGAGTTTTGCATGAATGAAGTGCGAAAGAGAAAGAAAGAAAAAAAAATGAAACAGAAAGAAAGATTTCTCGACATGCACGGGTAGGATATTCCTTGCATGTTTTTGACGTTTCTCTTTCTCCTTCTCCGTTGTTTTTCGAATTTGCTTCACTTCGTTTTTCTTCTTTGTTAAGCAAACATCTCTAATATGGCTATTGCTGATGAAAATTAAATAAAATGGACTAAAGCTTTAACATGCGAGTTGATTTTCATTTATGAAATGAATCTAATAAATTGTTGAAATCATTCCCTGATTCCATTTTTGTATTTTAATTATTTTTTTTAATGACTAAACCGAACACCGAACGAACAACGAACAACGAAATGAAAGATAGCTGTCAAATAATGCACAAGATTCAAAAATCGAAAGTCTTCCGTGTAATAATGCGCGCATCACCGAATGACAGTGGAAAACAAAATAACCGAGAACTGCGCATTAAATACATGCGCTGTGTAATACCGCACTTTGTTGCATATCAAATAAACAAAACAAAACTAAAATTCTAGACAAAAAAATATAACAACAAGAAACAGAAGATCCTTCAAAAGGAAAATACTACAAAACAAATTTGATTTTCTCATTCTCGTCGTAGACACTGCGATTTTTAATGAGAGTTAACTTCTATTGAAAAGGAGTCATCTCTCCGCACTCTTTACTCTAGTGAGAAGGTCGAAGTTCACTAAAGCTAGCCCTAGACGACGAACATGCTCGCCGAACTTGTTCGTGCTCGCTATGTTTTCGTCGTGTAGGGGCTGGTTCGCAAGCCGCTCCTGTTGGCGAAAAATTTCGATTTTGTCGTGTTCGTTGGCTTCGATGTTCGCCGTGTAGGGCCATGTTCGCGAGCAAATCTTATTTTTTTCTGTGAACGTCGCACAGTGGGTCCTCTTCATACATAACAGTGCTCAAAATACCGTTTTTAATTTTTGTCAATAAAAACAAAATAAAAATGCCTAATCAATATAAATATTAAAACAAATATTATAAAACAGTATTATCTTTCCTCTCTGTCTAATGGCCAAGTAACGGTACATTTAAGTTGACTCTGTTCTCTGTGTCATTGGTTTTTCATTAAACATGCGGAATTTTTAATTTTGTGCAGTTTTCTTTTTAAAAGTCAGAACTATATTCATTATTAATAATATTTTCATTTTCAACAGCAGTTAGTATCTATTTATAACAGTTTTTAGCATTTTAAACAAGACTCTGAATTTTGAGCACTGCTTAGTATGAACAGGACCCACTGTGCATCGCATATGCTTACTCTGTGAAGAATCAACACGAAATGAATGTTCGCCGTGTAGGGGATAACGCAAAGACGGCTTTTAAACGAAGCAATATTCATCATCATCATCATCGGCTCGACAACCGGGTTCCGGTCCTGGCCTCTTTCAACAAGTCTCTCCACCTATCCCGGTCTCTAGCCGACGCCATCCAGTTGCGCACCCCAAGGCTTCGGGCGTCCTGGTCTACGCCATCTCTCCAGCGCAAGCATGGTCTACCACGCTGTCGTCTACCATAGAATGTACCACAAAGAACTTTCCGAGCAGGTTCCTCTTCGCTCATGCGAGCTAGGTGCCCTGCCCACCGGAGTCTACCGAGCTTAATTTTTGTCACGATATCTGCTTCTAGGTAGATTGCGTACAATTCATGATTGTACCGTCTCCGGAATCGTCCTTCCTCACATATGGGGCCAACAATTCTCCTTAAGACTTTTCTCTCGAACGCAGCTAAGAGGTCGGAGTGCCTTTTGCTAAGCACCCAAGTCTCGGATCCATATGTGAGTACTGGCAGGACCATGGTCCTGTACAGCAGCAGTTTTGAAGTTATGGTGAGATTTCTGGATTTGAAGAGCTTTGACAGACTATAGTAGGCTCTGTTGGATTTGAGAAGCCGCCCGCGTATTTCTTCTTCTATGTTGTTATCGGCTGCTACTATTGACCCAAGGTATTTAAAGGATTGCACCACTTCAAATTCGTGCTCCGCTACCTTGATTGTTTGACCAACTGTTCCTCTCGCATTCGACGCCACCATGTACTTTGTTTTACCTTCACTAATGTGCAGCCCCAGATTTTGTGCCGCCTGCTCGATCTGGATGAAGGAATCGTGTACAGCTTGTTCGGTTCTTCCGATGATGTCAATGTCGTCTGCGTAAGCCAGTAACTGGCTGGACCTGTTGACGATGGTCCCTCTTGTTGCCGTGCCAGAGTCACGGATTGCTTTCTCCAACGCCAGGTTGAAGAGGAGGCAGGCCAAACCGTCCCCTTGTCGGAGTCCATTAAAGATGTTGATTGGTCTGGATAGCAATCCGGCTATTTTTACTTGGCTTGTTACGTTGGTTATGGTCAACCTACATAGTCGTGTCAATTTATTTGGGATGCCGAATTCTCTCATGGCTTTGTAAAGTTCTACCCTGGCTATGCTATCATAGGCGGCCTTAAAGTCTATAAACAGATGGTATGTTGGGATGTTAAATTCTAGACATTTTTCCATCGCCTGCCTAAGGGTAAAGATCTGATCAGTTGTTGATTTGCCTGGAATGAAACCACACTGATATTGCCCGATGACGGTTTTAGCGTATGGGGTTATCCGGTCTTGTAGGATAGAGGAGAGTATCTTATAGGCGGTACTCAACAACGTGATACCTCTATAATTGCTGCACGTTGTGACATCTCCCTTCTTATGTATGGGGCATATTAAACCTTTTCGCCAGTCTTCTGGCATTTCTTCCTGCTCCCATACCTGTACTATAATATCATGAATTGCTTGACGTAAGGCTGGCCCGCCGTGATGGAATAATTCGGCTGGTATGCCATCGACTCCCGGGGCTTTGTTCTGTTTAAGCCGGCCTATAGCCTTCTCAACCTCTTCTATGCTTGGTGGCGGCAACATAGGGTATTCTTCTTGAAGTAGTGGAGCCTCCACTTCTGCAGTGAGCTGACCATTTAACAATTCATTAAAGTACACTTCCCATCGCTCCAGTATGCTTTCAGGATCGGTGATCAGATTTCCCTCTCCGTCCTTGCAGTATGTGCAGCGTGGTGTGTACTGCGTCATGTTTCGGACGGATTGGTAGAACTTCCGCGCCTGGTGCGGACCTCGCTCTCGGCTGTTTTCTATTTCACAGATTAGGTTCTTCTCCCAGGCTGATTTCTTTTGTCTGTGAAGCCGTTTTTCTGTTCTTCTGAGCTCTTTATATTCCTCTTCGCGTGCCCGCGTTCTATGAGATTGTTGCATTGCTCGGTACGCAACATTCTTACGTTCAGTCGCTAGCTTGCATTCATCATCAAACCAGTCGTTCCGATTTTTACGACTGCTGCCTAAGATGGAGTTGGCAGTACTAATGACAGTATTTTTAAGACGTGTCCACTTCTCATTTACGCCCAGCATACTGGCTCCAGGACTTACTCTCCCTAAATCAGGTGTTTCTAGGGCGAGTCCTAACGCATTACCAAAGGTGTTACTGGTGTTTTCATTGCGCAGGGCAGCCGTGTTGATTCGAACCTGATCGGCGGATGCAATGCGTCTTCGCAAGGCAATCCGCCCTCGGAAAACCATACCAACAAGATAGTGATCCGAGTCGATATTGGCACCTCGGTACGTTCGTACCGTCATCAAGTTCGAGTAGTGGCGACGGTCTATCAACACGTGGTCTATTTGGTTACGAGTGACTCCATCAGGTGATACCCAGGTGGCTTTGTAGATATCTTTACGCGGGAACCTGGTACTCGCAACTACCATGTTTTTCGATGCTGCCAATTCTAAGACTCGAAGTCCATTGTCATTAGTGTTCTCATGCAAACTATGGGTGCCTGCGTAATGCCTGAATACCGGCTCCCGACCTATTTTTGCGTTCAAATCCCCAAGGATGGTTTTAACATCATACCTTGGACAGGCATTGAGGGCCCTCTCGACTTGTTCGTAGTAAGTCTCTTTTTCTTCGTCTGAGGACTCCTCCGTAGGTCCGTGAACGTTAATGAGGCTGATGTTCGTAAATTTGCCTCGCACGCGAAGGGTGCATAGCCTTTCGCTTATAGCGTTAAAGCCGATGATAGTAGACTTCATTTTTTCGCTGACTAGGAAGCCTACCCCGAGCACATGGTGTTTTGTATGACAGCTGTAGTATATGTCATATTCTTTCTTCTGTAAAACACCATTCCCTGTCCATCTGATTTCTTGAAGAGCTGTTATGTCAGCTTTATATTTTGACAGGGCATCGGCTAGCTGCTGAGCAGCTCGAGCTCTATAGAGCGATCGTACGTTCCATAAGAAAATTCGTAAATCGTTTTTCCTTTTTCTTTGCGTAGGTTGTCGTCGTGAAATCAGTCCGTTTCCGAGGCTTGTTGTCGTTCTCGAAATTCATTAAGTTTTACGGGACAGGGAATTAACCTGTCGCCAACCTGAGGAACCAGCCTGATCATATTAGCCAAACCTTTTTTAAAAGGCTTGTTTCTAGCGGCCGCCGCGAAGAGGCTATGATCACACTTCCACCAGTCCCGAATAGTTACGGCACGTGCATGTTTTCGTATGCTACATGTTGTTCCCCCTATTCGTCTGATGGCTGACCGCCGAAGCAATATTACCTTGCGATTTTTAAGCCCGTGGGAGAGAGACGTGTGTGGTGGCGGGGTTACACAAGGCGGAAGATGACTCCAAAAGAGAAACTAAGATTAAAAATCGCTTTCGTGTAAAAGCAGTAAAACGAACAAGTTCGGCGAGCATGTTCGTCGTTTAGGGCTAGCTTAAGCGAACGCCAAATAGAAATGAAACATAGAATGCTTTTACACGAAAGCGATTTTTAATCTTTGATTCTCTTTTGACTTCCCTTCGATTGCATGAATGCTTTTAAACACAGCGATTTTTAATGAAAGTTAACTTTTCTTCTATTGAAAAGGGGTCATCTCTCCGCACTCTTTACTCTAGTGAGTAGATCGAAGTTCACTGAGCGAACGCCCAATAGAAATGAAACATACCTGACAAGTAAAGAAAACCACAAAGAAGAAAGAACGATAACTCTGCAATTTTTCCAACCCTAGCAATTTTGTGTACCCCCGCCACCACACACCCCTCTCTCCCACGGGCTTAAGAATCGCAAGGTAATATTGCTCCGTTTAAAAGCAGTCTTACCTGACAAGTAAAGAAAACCACAAAGAAGAAAGAACGATAACTCTGCAATTTTTCCAACCCCAGCAATTTTATGTACCCCTGCCACCACACTCGTCTCTCTCCTATATGGGCTTAAAAATCTCAAGGTAATATTGCTTCGTTTAAAAGCAGTCTATGAGTATTTCCAGTTATTATCAAATACTGCTTTTACACGGAAGCGATTTTTAATCTTAGACTGCTTTTAAACGAAGCAATATTACCTTGCGATTTTTAAGCCCGTGGGAGAGAGATGTGTGTGGTGGCGGGGGTACACAAAATTGCTAGGGTTGGAAAAATTACAGAGGTATCGTTCTTTCTTCTTTGTGGTTTTCTTTACTTGTCAGGTATGTTTCATTTCTATTTGGCGTTCGCTCAGTGAACTTCGATCTACTCACTAGAGTAAAGAGTGCGGATCGCTGTGTTTAAAAGCATTCATGCAATCGAAGGGAAGTCAAAAGAGAATCTAAGATTAAAAATCGCTTTCGTGTAAAAGCAGTCTTAGTTTCTCTTTTAGGGGGGTTCACATGGAAGAACATGGTTGTACAACATTGTTCCATGGGAAAATAACTGTACACACTACTTTGCGTTCACATACGATACTGATGTTGTCGAACATCATTATTTTTATATCTTAGAAGTGAACGGAAGCAGTATGGCGATACAAATTTTGGCAGCCGTAATTATGAACGATATTCTTGAAGAGGAAGAAAACACGAAACTTGCATTTTCTTCCACTTCCTTATATTTTGTTAGGAGTTTTATTCATATAAAATTTATTCTTTATAAATTTCACTTTTTATTTTCCACAATTCTGGTAAATTTCTTAGTATAAAGTTCAAAAAATCTTTTTAAAACTCATTAATTGGTATAGATGCCATTTTTCCGTTGAATGTTTTATGGCCGAGACAATTTACAGAATGAAAAAAAATATCAAAGTTGTCAACATCTGTTCACACAGGTTGGTTGGTTGCACGAACCACCCAGGTTTTCAAAATATTTTGAAAACCATGCAACATTGTTCGGTTTTGCGTTCATATGATAGAACATTGATGGTTATCGAACCATGTTGTACAAGATGTTCTTCCATGTGAACACCCCTTTTGGAGTCATTTTCCGCCTTATGTAACCCCGCCACCACACACGTCTCTCTCCTATGGGCTTAAAAATCGCAAGGTATATTGCTTCGTTTAAAAGCCGTCAAACGAACAGAGCCATATTATAGTTTCGTTCAATTTTTCCATCCACCATTTTTGTTTCTTCGTCAATCGTCAAGAAGATGAAACAAGGAAATACTAAAAAGAAAAGATAGAAGAAAAAAAGTTATTCGCTTTCGGGTTCGGTTCTGCCGTTTTTCTGTTTTCTAGTAAATTCGTGGAAAAAGAAAAAAATTTCATCAGTTTTCAGTGCTATCCGCATATTTAATTAAAATATAAACAAATATATTTTTCAAAAATCTAGAAAAAATATGTCGCTATTTGGAGCATTGCTTGGTGATTTTGAGGATGATGGTTACATGGGGTAAGTTTAGCTTAAACTCGCTTTAAAATATTAGTGTTGATTTTTAAACGCATATGAAAATGTAAAAATCAATACATACATGCAAGAAACCTAGGTAATCCATGATTAATGCATACACATAATCTAGGTTGATAAACATAAAAAGAAAAATATTTGTTATATAAATCAAAAATTCCAATAAAATTATCTATAATTACTTATAAAAAGACTATTGAACATAACTGCATTGTTTTCATTTGGTTTTCCGCAGTAACCAGATTAATTCAATGAACATGCAAATGCGAAACATGAATCGTTTTATGAATAATATGATGATGCCCGATCCATTTAATATGCTCACTCCATTCGATGGGGGATTCAATGGCAACAACAGCATGATGGAACGGGTTCCAATGCTTGGTGGTGGCCTATTCGGATTCCCCGGCATGCCCAATATGAATCGGTTGATAAGCACTGGTAAGTTCTAGTTCAATTTTATTCTATTTTTAGTTTGCAAGTTTCAGTAGTACAGTGAATAAAAATGTAGAAATGTTTAGAGACAAAATAGTTTTTTGTCTTTTTGTTTAAAATGGGGCTGAAGGTAGATTTAACATAATATTTCTTTGACCCTGGATTGGCAGTGAACTTTTACGTTTGATGAAAACTTTCTTGATTTTTAATTTTATATTTAACAAAAATATCAAGATCCCACTACATACATACTTATGTGCATAGATTACGCCAAAGCTGAATCCATTAATTTGTTTTGGTCTTACGAGTAGAAGGTTTAATAATAGATCTTATACACATAAAAACTGACACTGAGTTGATAGAACACCTTTTTATTAAGAATATATTGCCTATTAAAAACAAGAATGTCATCACTCATAAGTTCTTCTTTCGGGATTAATTCCATTGCAAATTCTTTTTGAATAGGCTACGCAAAACGACAGTGGGGGCGACAAATAAGACTTTTATGTCAAAAGAAAAGCGAAACATAATGTCTGCCACATGTAAATTTTAATTAGTTCGTCATAGTTCGTACTGTCAGTGCTAAGGTAAGAAATGCATAATAAGAGTGTGAAAAAGATGAAATTTACATCCACATTTAAATTTAGTCTATTATTTATTACTTGAAACTTATAGGTACTATAAAGCAACTTATGCATTCGCAAAAAAATTGAATTCGAGATTTTGATCAAAAACCATTACGATGATAGAGATGATAGAGACATCGGTCGATTTTCTTTAAGCTTGGTAGATATCATTTGCACATTTTCCCCCCACACGTTTTTTTCTTTGTTTAAGACAAAAAATAACGGTACCATACGAATTATGTTCAATATTTTATATTTTTTTTTCTCAAAAACTTCTAGAGATTTAAAAAAAGAAAATTAAAAAAAAATTTCATTTAATAAAAGCTAGATAATGGTTGGAAAAAATTCCGAAAAATGCTTATACACTACTCAAAAAATTGCACGTACAGCAATTAAAAATAGACGTTATGAATTTACCACCAAAGATGTAAGCTTATCGACTTTATTCGATAAAATTATTATGTATAATAGTATATGCAACAAAACTGCAACAAAATATTAGAGTTTTGCTTCATGTGTTTTTTTTACTGTTAGTAGAATTATTCCACGAATGCCAAACAATTGTTCGTACATCAAACAAATGTACGTACACTGCTCTCTTCTCTAACAAAATAGAAATAACCGTTCTTTTTGAAATGTAAAATGAGTACCTAAATGAAATTTGAACATGATATTGAGATATCTAAGCTCAGTCCGTTGTGGTGTATTGAACTATTTAATGGATTTTTTTAGTTTTGTGAAGTTTTTTTTTTTTAATAGAAGCTACGCATAAAAAGGTTCCTCTTGAGGTAAAAAAACTTAATCTTAAACTTAGAAACGATGGAAAAAGTTACGCTGAGATATCAGCAACTATTGGTAGACCACGATCAACAGTTCAATATGTTTTAAAAAATTATTTGAAAAATAAAAGTTTTGAAGTGGCTCCAGGAAGAGGTCGAAGGAAAATTTTGGATGATCATATGGAGCGGAAAATTGAAAGAATGGTAAAGGCTGATTCCAAATTAAGTGGTCCAAAAATAGCTGCTGACATTAAAGCAAATCATGGAATATCGCTTAACCCTCAAACTGTTCGGAACTTTTTGCATTCAAAGGGATATAATGGTAGCACGGTTAAAAAAAAAAACCTTATATTTCAAAGGCAAACGTTTCAAAACGTTTGAACTATGCAAAAGCATACGTTTTGAAAACAGATAATATTTTATTTCTCGACGAGAGCAAGTTTAACGTATTCGGGTCCGACGGTCGCAGATTTGTGTGGAAGAAACCAAACACAGCATTAGATGTGAAGAATTTGCAATCAACGGTGAAACATGGAGGCGGAAATGTTATGGTCTGGGGAGCTATGGGGTGCAATGGTGTGGGAAATTTGGTTTTTATAGATACAACAATGGATAAAAACAAATATTTACAAATTTTAAGGGAAAATTGGGAAAATTTGAAAGCCAGCGCTTTAAAAATTGGGTTAAAAGACAACTTTGTTAGTGGAGGACAATGATCCCAAACATTCGTCAAGGATAGTAAAAGAGTGGCTGCTCTATAATGTTAAATCAACATTGCCTCATCCTCCCCAATCCCCAGACCTTAATCCCATTGAGCATCTTTGGGATTATTTGGGGAAAAGGGTCCGAGAATCAAAAATTACCAATAAAAACCAACTCAAAGCCGTTATCTTGGAAGAATGGAACAAAATTTCTCCTGAAGTCACTTCAAAACTTGTTCTCTCTATGAAGAATCGCCTTCAGGATATGATAAAAGCGAAAGGTTATCACGCACTACTAAAAATATGAATATAATTAAGTTTTATACGAGTATCACTGTACGTGCAATTTTTTGACCTATGATTTACTACTCGTATTTTGTCTAATTTTTTGTAGTTTTTTCTTTTCTATGAAGTTTGTATTAATTAAGTTTGTTTTATTTTAAGTTCTACTATAATAAACAATATAAAAAAATGAAAAAAGAATGGTTCAAAAGCTGTTTTTTTTAATAATTTAATCTTTCCTTTTGAAGAATCACCTGTACGTACATTTTTTTGATGTAGTGTAAATGGTACCCCCTTGGAACCATTTTTTTTTGCCTTTGATTTTGTCATAAACGGTACAACCGGTTTTGATCATTTATTATGCTAAGCTCCTGAAAATTTTGAATAGTATTATGTATTCAAAATTTTTTTTCAAAGCTCAAAAACCCGATTCTCAATTTTTTTTAAATTGACTGTTAAAAGTATTTTAAAAGAATTACAAGATGTGAGAAAAAAAATTAATTTACCTAAAAATAACGATAGCCACCATACAAATGTTAAATAAAATGCACGACTGGGTCGCACGAACTTGCTCCTATGTAATAGACTAGGAATTTTAAATACGAATGTTATTAGAAAAAACTGTTCATAAGGATAAAATCAATTTTTTAAATTCTTTTATTAGTGAGAGACAAAAACAGAATGCTATGCAAATATGAATTTATGCAAGAACAAAAATTATAAGTCGTTGTAGTGGTTTCTTTTATATACAAATTTTTTAAAAGATTTTTAAGAAAAAAATTTAGTGTGTTTTTATTACTGTACGAATGAAAATTAAATTTCCAAAAAAATATTGAGTCGTTTTTGAGACATCGAATTTTCCAAAAAAAAATATTTTTTTTTTCAAAAATTCAAAAAATATTTTTTTTTAATGTTTTGAAGTATCTGCCAAAAATTTCATTAAAATCCGTTATGTCGGTAAATTGAAAGAAAAAAAAAATTATCAAAATTCTAGGCACCGTTTTTGAGAAAAAATACGATTTTTGAAAACCATTTTTTAACATTTGTATGGTGGGTACCTTTATTTTTAGGTAAAATAAAACTTTTTGTCATACATCTTGTAGATTATATTAAAAAACTTTTATTTATCAAGTTTAAAAAAAATCTAGCATAAGGTTTTCGAAATATTGAGTTTTGAAAAAAAAATTGGATTTTTTTTTTAAAAATCCAAAACAATATTTTTTGAAAATTTGAATACACAGTTTTATTTATGTTTTTGAGGAGCTTTAGTAAAAAAAAAGTTATCAAAATCGGTACTACCGTTTTCGAGAAAATCAAAAACAAACAAAAATGGTTCTGTTGTTCCAGAGACAAATTGGAAAGTGTCCAGTCCAATAATAAAGATCGAACAATGAAACTCTATAAACTCCGATTTTATTTTCTGTTTAAAATGTACAAATTAGTATATACATATATACTGAAAACGTATATTAAAGAAAAAACTTACAATTGGTATTTACACAAACAATAAAAAAATCCAATTTGCTCTAAGCAACTTCAAAATAATTTCAATTCAATTTCAATTTTGTTTTATTGAACATACTATTTACAATTTGGCTTACAACTAATAAGATACTACATATGTATGAAAGTTTACATTTGTTGGCTCATAGGGGGCCTAACTATATATAGTGACTTAAGTTTACATAATTATTTTTATATAAAATTTACATGACGAAAAAAAAAAAAATTAAATTTAAAATGTCGGTTATATTGTCCTCAGGGTGTTCATTCCTGGTTGTCAGTGGTGATTTTTGTGGGTTGTGGGCAGGGATGGCGTTTTAGCCGCGGTGGTAGGCTGACCCAATGTCAGCGTAGAACGAGACTACTTCCTCGTTGTCCATGATTACGTTGTCATCCAGAGTTTCCATCACACTGAGGTACCTCGGCTCGGGATGTCGTTGTTCTGTGGTCATCCTTCTCATAAGCTGATTCGGGTGGTCGATGACGTTCCCCATTAGTTTCTTCGTTGAAAGAACTAGATATTTGTCCAGCGGGATTAAATTGGCTTCTGTGTAGAGATGCTCGTTCCTGTAGTGTTTCTGTCGTTGACGGTCGAAGTAGAGTCCAGTGCAGATCCTCAGTATCTTCCTTTCGAATAGTTGAAGTTCCTTCATAGCTGTCTTCGAGATGGAAAACCAGACTGGGAAGGAATAGCTGATCACTGGTCGCAGGAGCTGCTTGTAGATTAATATCTTTGTCGGTTGGCTAAGACCTGATCTTCTTTTCAGCAATGGGTGCAAACGGCTGAAGGCCCAGCTGGCCTTTTTCAGAACATTTCTTGAGTGCAGGTTAAACCTTAGCAGCTCATTGAAGTGCACTCCCAGGTACTTGACATTTGGCTTTGCCACTATGGAGGATCCGTCAGGGAGTCTTAGGACCAGATTTCTGCAAATTGTTGCGGTGCGAAGGCCTCTACCAGTTGAAGGTCTCCTGAAGCAGACAAGTTCCGATTTGGAAGTATTGATTCGGATGCCCCATTTCTGGTAGAATTGGAAGAGTCTGTTAATGTGGGTTTCTACTTTTTGGACAGCGATTAGAGGTGACATTGATGTGGCGTAGGTGAGCGAGTCATCAGCATACAGAAGGTTCTCGCATCCAATTGGTGAAGGTTGGTCTGAAGTCATTAAGTTGTAGAGGAAGGGGCCTAGTTTTGAGCCTTGGGCGACTCCAGCTCTGATGGTCTTCATGTTTGACTTGCAGTTATCTACTTGAACAAAAAATTTCCTGAAAGATAGGAAAGAAAAGAGAATTTTTATTAATGGCGGAGGTACTTGCATAAGATGAAGTTTGTGGATTAGACCGTCTATCCACACGCTATCGAATGCTTTCTCGACATCCAGAAAGCATCCGACGGTGACACGATTACTGTTGAGGGCTGTGGTGATATCGTGTTGGAATTTTACCAGTGGATGCAAGGTTGAGTGTTTTTCTCGAAAGCCGAATTGCATGTCAGGGATGATTGAATTTTCACAGCAGAATTTCTTCAGTCTTCGTAAGATTAATTCTTCCAGTAATTTGCTGATGTTGTTGAGAAGTGATATTGGCCTGTAGTTGGAAACTAAGTTGGAGGCACCTTTCTTCGGAATTGGCACTATCTTCGCTGTTTTCCACTTCTGGGGGAAGTAACAGTTGTTGATGCAGTTGTTTAAAATGATTGTGAGGAAAATCATTACCGCCTGTGGCAGCCTTTTCAGGATGTAGTAGGAGACACCATCTGGTCCAGCAGACTTTTTTGGCTTAGAATTGCCGATGATTTCTACAACCTCCTCTAAAATTGCATAAATGTGGACTATCGGTGGGATCATTTGCTGGATTGATAATATTAAAATTTATTTTATCCGGATTTGGTTGCAGTGTTTGTTGAACTGTTGCCTCAACTTCTCGTAAGAAAGTTGGGTCAGTAGGTGGGCTCGGTGTGAAGTTTCCTTCGAAGTAGTCGGCGAACGCTTCCACCTTGTCTTGGGCCGAGGTAGCTTCAGTATCATTGCTGATGATGGTTTCCGGTATTTGTGGCTGTTTGCCAATGATCCTATTGATGTTTTTGAAAGCATCTGGTCCTGGCTTGATTGCTTGTAATCTTTTCTGGTATTGGATATTATTGTGGTATTGAATGGAGTTCCGAAACATGATGTTGACTTGCTGTAGCTCATTCCAAACTATCTGGTAGTTTCTGTTTGTTGTATTCAGTTCACTTTGATGGATCCGCTGGAGACGTTTCCTTAGACGTTGTCTGTGAGCATACAAATTTTGAACGTACTCGGGAAGGTGCTGGTACCTATCCCTTGATGTTTTAGACTGTTTTTGCTTGTCCAGGGCATCAGATACGGCATGTTCAAAGTTGACAATTGCTGCATCGATTTCGATATCCAGAAGATTCTTGTCTGAAGGTGGGAGAGTTAAGCTGTCTTCTATGTCTCTTTGAAGAAATGTAATGTAATGTAATGTATTCAATGTATGTATTCAAAATAAGAATTAAATACTCTAGTTATTTCTTTACAACAAATTGCAGGGTTTTTTAGACAATATTCTTCTAACCTTAAATAAATTTCAAGATTCGAGATGTCTTCCCGCGCAAATTACATAATAATTATTGTCTCTTTCATTTGAAAGAGATAAAATTATTTTCCTTAATAATTCATTAAATGTTGCCACTTTAAATTTTATGTGGACTCGATGACATTCCGGGGGCCGTCTGAGAACTAGATTCTAGGTTGAAGACTTTAAATCAAGCACAGCGAGTCTTCCAATCGATCTCTTGTTCTTAATAGTTCCGCTGGATAGTTTTACATCAGCCATTCTAGCAACTCCATCTGAACCCGGATAGATCTTGATTACACGACCTAAATGCCAGGCAGAACGTATTTCATTTGGCTCTATTACGAGGACAATGTCATCTATCTGTACTGGTTTTGTGTCCTTAAACCATTTGGATCGCCTGGTGATAACAGGGAGATATTCGGCATACCACCGTTTTGTAAGCTCAGCCATCAAGTGTTGAGAACGTCGACTGTAAAGCTTGCTACAACAGTCACTTTCCGAGAATATTCCAGGAGCTGTAACGTCTCGGTCATCTTCACCAAAAAGCATTAAGTTCGGAGTCAGAGGTTTAGGATCTTCAGGATCGACCGGGATGTGAGTGAGCGGGCGACGATTTATTTGGCTCTGAGCTTCCATTAAAGCGTTGCGTAAGACATCTTCTCTAGGCACGACACTCTTAAGAACAAAATCGATGCTTCTTTTGATGGACTGTATAAGTCGTTCCCAAGCTCCTCCCATCCAAGGAGAGTAGGCTGGTATAAAGCGCCACAGAACACCCTCGTACCTTGAAGCATATTCGCAGAGAGAAGACTCCATCTCCTTGACATCCTTATCCAACAAATTTTTTGCTCCAACAAAGTTAAGACCGTTGTCACTGTATAAGAATTTCGTTACAACACGGTTGATCAGGAAACATCTTACAGCCATAGTGCACTGATCTAAACTAAGATCATTCAATAACTCTATTTGAACTGCTCTGAATGTAAGGCATGTGAAAATCATTCCGTAGCGTTTGACTGTACCTCGACCGAACTTAACTAACAATGGACCGAAACAGTCTACTCCAACATGAGTAAAGGGTCTGGATTCAAAGGCTAAGCGAGCTTTAGGAAGCTGACCCATTAACGGCATAACCGCTCTAGCTCTAAGACGCTTGCACATGTAGCACTCCCTTCGCACTCTCTCAACTGCTCCCCGTATGCTGATTATCCATGCGCTTTCACGGATGTCAGATATAACAGTAGCGGTACCTATGTGAGAATTCTTTCGATGATGATAATCGATTAGTAGGTCGACCAAAGGATGTTTCTTGGGGAGTATCGCTGGGTTTCGAGTGGAATAAGAAGCGTTAGCCTTTTGCGCCCTCGATTGCAATCGTAACGTACCTTCCTCGTCAAGAAATGGCGACAGACTCAAGATTGAACTTGATGGGCTGACTCTACCACTTGACTTGAGAACAGCGATGTCAGTCGAAAAAGATTCTTCTTGGATTTTTCTAAACATCCAATTTTCAGCTTGATGGAACTCTAAAGGAGTGACAAAGACTTCCTTATCGGTGGTCCTTTTTTGAAGAATGTGTTTATAGCGTAATAAGAAGGCAATGACTTACTGCGGACGACCATCTGGCTTGAAATCTTGAAGATAGCATGTTATACGCACCATAGTTACTCTTTTGTCTGTAAACATGAAGCAATAGTGTTGGTGTTTTAACATCGTTGTTCTTTAGATCAGACGCAGCTATACAAGATGTGATAGGCCATTCCTCAAATGGACGTTTCAAAAAATCTGGGCCTTTAAACCATCTCGTGTCTTGATCCCACATTGATGTTTCAAATCTCTTTGTGCCATCATCCGCCACGTTGTTGTTGGAGCCGATGTGAAACCACTGTCGCGGTGAGCTTGAGTCCAGGATCTCACCCACTCGAGTTGAAACGAAAGAAGGCATTTTATTGGTGCAGTTGATCCAATAAAGCACAGTCTTCGAATCTGAGAAAAACAACAACTCATCAATTCGTATGGTATGTGAATCTTTAATTGTGGTTGCCAATCGAACGCCAAGTACTGCTGCTTGCAGCTCCAAACGAGGTATGGATAACTGCTTAACCGGCGCAACCTTCGCCTTTGCCATAACCTGTGCTACTTCCACTTCATCTTTGCGGGAAAAACGAAAGTAAGCTACTGCAGCAAACGCCTTTTCCGAAGCGTCAACAAAAATGATCAAACTCACCTTGGATTTGTCAGGGTTCCAAGATACGTAACGACGAGGAATCTTAATGCTTTCTATGTGCTTCAGTTGTTTGATAAAACTCAACCACGAGTTTTTTAAATGAGAAGGCACTGCCTCATCCCAATCAAAACCTTCTCTCCATACGTCTTGAAGTATGATGCGTCCACGGATAATGAATAATGAGATAATTCCTAGAGGATCAAAAACCTTCATGATTGTCTTAAGCATCTGTCGCTTTGTGATCGTCTTCACAAAACATTTCCTTCATGACGTCATCCGCGAGTTTATACGAGAAGTGATCGGAGGATGGGTGCCAGTACATGCCTAAGATCTTGGAAAACAAACTATCGGTTTCGCTAGGATTAATGCTTACCAACTTCGCATTGACGTTACTATCCGGTATGCCTAGTAAAACATCACGGCTATTTGATTGTACGCCCACGAGGTCAAAGTTCATGGAATGACATATTCGAATGGCATCTCGAGTAACGGCAATAGCATCTTCCACTGAATTATGGCTGTTAAAATAGTCATCTACGTAAGTGCGTTTAGTCAATCCATCAACTGCATCAGGACACTGATCTTTATATAGATTTGCATGGTGATTTTTGACAAATTGCGCACAGGTCGGAGAACATCTTGGACCAAACATCATGACCTCCATGATGTACACTGTCGGATGTCTAGAAGTGTCCCCTTCTCTCCATAGGATACGTTGGCACTGTTGGTCCTCAGCCTTAATACGGATTCTATGAAACATTTCCCGTACATCGGCGTTCACTGCTATTTGACGCTCCCGGAATTTGAAAATACCAGCATGCAATGGAACCAAGTTATCTGGGCCTTTCATCAAGTGAGTATTTAATGATATACCATTGACTTTCGCAGCTACGTCCGCCACACATCTAGGTTTTGGTGGAAATTTGTTATGGTTAACAATGATAAAGGTTGGCGCGTACCAAATCCTAGGCCAATCCTTCTCCAGCTCTTCTTGTGAAGCGATTCTAGCATAACCCTTCGATAGCAAATCTCGAAAATAATTATTTTGCCATTCTAGTAAATGAGGCTTTTTCTTTAACGACTTTTCCAGACCCAGAAGGCGTTTAAAAGCCATATTATAGCTGTCCGGCAACTTGACGTCATCCGAATCCCACAAAAGGCCAATCTCGTACTGCCTGCCCACCAGTTGCAACGAATGTTCCATTATATGGAAAGAGCGACTGACCTCACGACTCAATAATTCACCTCTTGGAGGCTTGACTCCAAATTCCTCGGTAGTGAAATGACGCCAAACTAGATCATGGAGGTCAACTTCCTCTCTTATAGCATCATGGAACATGAGTTTCATTGAAGGTTTCGACACCTGATGCAAGCAGGACACATTCATCGATGGAGCTGATTTGCCATATACGATCCAGCCCAGTAAAGTCTTTAAAGCGTTAGGTTCCTCCTCCTTACCATGGCGTTGACCGTGGCCTAACAGGAATTTAGCTTGATCCAAACCAAGCAATATTTTTGGCCGCGCATCCACCAGATCATAAAGCGGGAGACCTCGAAGATGGGGATACAAAGCTTTCAAACAAGCAACATCAATAGATTGACTGGAAAGACCCAAATCTTTGATTGTGTAGACATTCTTCAGAATATACTGCTTGCGACTCTTAACACTTGATACAGATAAAGATGTGCGTTTGGAATCCTCGACACGAGACACTCCTTTTGTCCACTGCAAAGTCAGTTGTTCAGGCTGTCCATCCAAGCCCAGTTCATTAAAGAGATCTTCTTCCATCATCGACAATGAAGACCCATCATCCAGAAACGCAAATGTATCCACAAACAAGTCTCCAGTTCCATAAATTCGAATGGGAACTATTTTGAACAGAATAGTCACGTCAGTCCCTACATAAGACGAGTGGATATGTGGTTGCGGTACAAATGGAACAGCTGCTGAATTTAGCTCGGAAGTACTGCTAACTGAAATCGTGTGCAACAACGGATGGTGTCGTCGATTGCAACCATCAACGCCGCACGATCTTTTTTTTGCACACGCTTTCCACTGATGTTTTGACGGATCCAAACACGTGAAGCAAATAGACTTGTCTTTAACAAACGTTTGCCTATGATCCGGGGTTAAAGCCAAAAACTCTTCGCATTGGTGTAACGCGTGTTGCTTTTTGTTGCACTTGCAACATAGCCCGGAAGTAGTTGATACAACTGGTTGATGCAAAAGTATACGAGAAGGTTTGTTGTAGCCAGCTGGTGTTGACTTCTTCTGTTCAGATGCTCCACCAGGTTTCATTAGATCAGGAGGTAAATCAATGACTTTTTCCGTCAGGAACTCAGCAAATTGTTGAAAATTGGCTCGTGGCAAAACTGAACTTCTCTTTTGCCACTCTTGATATAATCCTGCGCCTAATCTAGAAGCTAAATTGGTAAGCACATATCCATTTGTAAGGTCTTCTTCTCTATTCATCGATTTGATGTCTGCGACAAACCCATTGAGTTTCACCGCCCACAAGCGAAGCTTAGGAACACACTTTGACGCGAGCTTCGGGGGATTTAACAAATCTGACGTCAAGTCGTGAACTAGAACATCATAACGACCAAACATAGTGCGAAGCGAATCCATAATCGCGTTTGCGTCCGATGAATACTTAAGACGATCGCTGACGAGTTGGTACGCCTCCCCCTTTAATGCTTTACGCAGACGAGCAACATTTTCTTTTTCGCTATACCTTCCTTCGACAGTCGTAGATTTGAATACTTCTTCAAAATAAGGCCACTCTCTTTTATTTTCCCCAGAAAAACTCGGCAATTCCTGCACATTACTGCGATTGAGAATCGTGAGAAGATTTGCCATATCTTGGTCTCGAAAAGAAGCATCACGAGTACCTTCATGCTGATTGGAGATTCCTTGCAACGGTGTAGATTGACCTGGTTGCTGTCCGTGCTGTTCTCGCAATGGAGTAGACTGACAATGTCCAATAGTCCTACTCAATAGAGCCTGATGGTTAGCCTGTATCTGCTTAATAATTTCCAGCTTTTCAAATTTTGCAGCATTTGAACTAGAATTTGGAGCACTCAATGAAGAAACAACTCTCTGTTCGTTAACGGTAGATAACTTCGACAACTTTAACTTTGTCTCTGCAAGTTCAGCCCGCAACTGCAAAAGTTCCTTGTCTCGTTGAGCTACCGCAGCTTGCGCAACTGCAGCAGCTTCAATAATTAAATCTACATGATGCTCCACATCATCTCCTGCGGTGCATGGTAGCACAGAACCCCTGCGACTCGTGTTTGCATCACCATCTTCTCGTAAAACACAATCTACCTCCTCACAAAAGCATGGAGTTATTGTGTCGTACTTGTCTGGATCAAAATCATGGCAATTGTAGTGCCACCAGCGTTTACACTTCTCGCAAGAAACCATTGAGTCATCGTCCGGTCGTTGACAAGTCGACGAAGTGCAACTGTGTACTACGTTCTGCATCTTTTAATAATCAGGACAGCTGTAGTGATGATCTTTTCCAAACGAAATCGGTGTTGTAGAATAGAGCACCAACAATTAAAATAAAATAATGTTGTTCCAGAGAAAGTGTCCAGTCCAATAATAAAGATCGAACAATGAAACTCTATAAACTCCGATTTTATTTTCTGTTTAAAATGTACAAATTAGTATATACATATATACTGAAAACGTATATTAAAGAAAAAACTTACAATTGGTATTTACACAAACAATAAAAAAAATCCAATTTGCTCTAAGCAACTTCAAAATAAGAATTAAATACTCTAGTTATTTCTTTACAACAAATTGCAGGGTTTTTTAGACAATATTCTTCTAACCTTAAATAAATTTCAAGATTCGAGATGTCTTCCCGCGCAAATTACATAATAATTATTGTCTCTTTCATTTGAAAGAGATAAAATTATTTTCCTTAATAATTCATTAAATGTTGCCACTTTATATTTTATGTGGACTCGATGACAGGTTCCTTGGGGTGTACCCTCAATAACCATTTTTCGGAAAATTCTTTTCAACCAGTACCTACCTACTTTTAACTAAACGAAATTTGTTTGTATCTTTTTTTTTAAATCTGTCCAACAGTTTTTCAGAAAAAAAAAAAATATTTACAAAATTTCGAAAAAAATTCGTATGGCAGGTACCGTTATTTTTGGTCTTGAAAAAAAAAAGAAAAAAACGTGTGGGGGGAAAAAAATAAAAGTAATATCTAGAAAATCGGCCGAGTCGCTTAGGCTGTAGTCGAACCGACAGACAAACCGACAGACAGACAGAATTGCAAGACCCACTTTTTTAGTCTTCGCTATCATCGTAATGTCAACTTTGATCAAAATCTCGAGTTCGATTTTTTTTACGAATGCATAACTTGCCTTAAGGACTATTCACATGAGAGCGACCAACGACCAACGAATAAAAAAACAAATGGGATTTAAAACATATATAAACCTAAATTCTTCACAAAAACTTTACAAAAGGGTAGCAATCTAGTTTAATTTAATGTTAATTTATTAAAATTAGCGTTGTAATTGCTAAAATGAGAGAAATTTGAGAAAATAAATTGGTCGTCGGGAATTGCAATATGATTGCCTCGAACTGTCAAACACTATTCGCGTCCCAAATACCATCCACACTGCAACGAATGAATTGTTCGCGCGCGGCTAACCTCAAAATCATTCTAAGTTGTCTAAGTAAACGCCATTCGCGACGAATAAAAACAAAATATGCATGTGAATGAAATGTCAAAATGGGCGAATGTTCGTTAATTCGTCGGTCGTTGGTCGCCCTCATATGAATAGTTCTTTATAGTACCTATAAGTCGCAAGTAAAAATGGTTTTGGAAAATCGTATTTTCTTCGAAAACTGCGCATAGAATTTTGATAACATTTTTATATTTCGATTTATTTTTACGGTTTATATTTATTTCAATACTAGCTGCCCCGGCAAACGTTGTTCTGCCCTATTTCCTCTAAAACAACAGAACACTGATTTTTTATGTTAAAAGTTCCTCCCCGACAGACTTTGTTCTGTCAAAAGTTATTAGCCCTTCGCAGTAATAAAACATATTTCAGAGTGATCAAT
Source organism: Chrysotoxum bicinctum (assembly GCA_911387755.1). NCBI lineage: Eukaryota > Metazoa > Arthropoda > Insecta > Diptera > Syrphidae > Chrysotoxum > Chrysotoxum bicinctum. Next base: position 87,433,812 of record OU426990.1, on the reverse strand, counting down.
CACATTATTTATAGAACATTGCAAGACTTTAGTAGTATGTGGTATGTTCATTTTCATTGTAATGCCTTATCGTACACGATATTTTTTGTTTGATCACCTGGCGCGAGTTATGTATATATTTTTAAGAATCCGTTTTATAAAAGAAAAAAACAACAATTCGGTATTAGAAAAATAAGAAATTACAATTTTATTTAGATATAATTTTAATGACTATCAACTATGTACTTATGCCAAGCGTCAAGTGAATCTCTTTTCTCTACTCTAATCTCTGTACTCTCAGTAATTTTTTTAATGCTCATATTCGAAACTTCATTACAAAAGATGTATACTATCTTAATTATAAACTTGGTTTTGACAATGATCATTTATGTAAATTACGAAAGTAATGAAATACTACGTTTAGTTTTTGTGTACATTCTTCATTATATGACTAAGTAAGTATGATGTTGCGTAACTCGCGTAAATAAATAAAGCTGTCGGTTTTCCGACGCAAGAGCAGGCAACATACAACTGTTCATGAGAAAAGCATGGGTTTTCCAGATTGACGCCGCAAACACTCAACGACTGACTCTGTGATTTATTTATGGTCATAGCGAAAGCAAGCCGCACTTGAAATTGCAGTCGTTTAAATTCAAACGGTACGTCAGTTGGTACCATTGGGATGCGGGGTATCAACACATGCCCTCCTTTATATTTTCCCTTTAGAATGGTTGCTTCGATCACATTATTCAGTATTTTTTTTTTTCACTGCTAGCCGTGTGCCGTTACAAAGTCGCGGTTGGTTGATATTTCGTAACATTATGACCACCGATACTACTTTTAATTGAAGATTATGGGGAAGTAATCCTGGCGAATCCAGTGAGTTCAAAAATTCTGGTGGATAATTGACGACATCATCTTGGTTAATTGTGCAATCAACTGATTTGTATGTCCTTAATTCACTAGCAATTTCATTTTGGATTTTGAAAGTTATTTCATTTACATCCGTGTTTTTGGCAGCTAATATAGCTCGTTCACTCAATCAACAATTATCTCTGTAATTTCTCTGCAATTTTGAGCGACGTTTGGGAACACCTTTTCTATAAGCTCAGTTTTTGATTCTGTAAACTGACAAATATTGACAGGAAATGTAATGCAGCCTGTCATAACATCTACAGGGATTTTACCATTACCAATGTCAATGAGTTGTTTTGAAAATATTTCTCCAGATCGCTCATTTTGCAATTCGACACGCATATTCTTGCTCGAATTTAGTATCTTAATTTTTGTCCACAAAATAAAGGACTTCAAACATGGATTCAGTTCATCCGCTGGTGTAGACAATGGTACTGGTAATGTTTGACGAAAATCTGCTGCTAACAGTTTTCAGCGTGACGTCGTGGGGTACACTCGTGTCGAGAACTTTCTCTCAGTTTTATTTTGTTTTTACTCTTTTACTCTCACAATACCTAAAATAGTAGCAACAAAAATGTCTTGCGTAATCTGCAATATTAAAGTCGAAAGAGCCGACTTGAAAATAATATGTTGTGACTGCAATAAGTGTTTTCATGCAAACTGCGTCGACCTGCAAGCAACCGATATTGAATACATAAAAAAATCTAAATCTCCTTGGCGATGTTCTCCGTGTCTCTCTAAGCGGCGATCTTCAATATCTAGTGCAACAGCAGTCTCGGCGAGCACCAGCTTATCAGCGCTCATAACACCACCACCAATACCCCCATCAACCCCGGCCATCACTTCTATCACAAGCAGCTTATTCTCAGTTGCATCAACAACTAACCCAACACAAAAAGAAACAACAAAGATAACATTGGAAATGGTTTACGCGAAAATTGTTACCATTGAAAACATACAGAAAAATCAAATGGATGCACTAACAAGCAAAAACAAAGAGTGTGAGGAAAAAATTCAATCACTGGAGCATAAGGTCAACAACCTGGAACAAAAACTACTTGCAAATTGTATTGAGATCGTCAACGTTCCTTGTAGCAACCAAAAAGAAACATGTACGGACCTTGCCCTTAAAATCATTCGCGATGGTCTGAATGTGAATTTAACTGAAGCGGACATTGATCATTGCTACGTCAAAACAGTAAAGCTAGGTAAAGCTCATAATGATGTTTCTTCCTCCAATGCATCAACAACGGCAGCGGTAAACAACCAAAAAAACATCTTACACATTAAATTTGTCTCGCGCAATCTAAAAGAAAAAATAATGAAAGCAACTTATGGAAAGAAACGAACATAGAAAACATCCATTATCAGCACTCAAGCAACAGAAGAAAATATGTATATTAATGAAAGCTTAACTTACAACACTCGTCAACTTTTTAAAGCGGCAGCAGTAATTAAGTCTTCAAAAAATTATAAATTTCTGTGGACAAGGAATGGCGTTGTTTATATGCGTAAAAAAGAGGGTGATAGTTTTATTAAATTAACAAGGTCTTCTGATCTTCTTAAATTAGAATGAGTTCCTTAAATATTTTCGATATCCATGTAAACAATCCATCCTACCACCCTAAAACAATTGTTTGTGATAATGAAAGTAATGTTAGTAGTTTAAAAGAATCGTTTTGCATTCATCAAAATATTCGTAGCTTAAGAAAGAATTTCATCAATTTGTTGGTTCATATTCAGTCTCTTAAAACTCTACCGTTGGTTAGAGTGTTGAGTGAAATTTGGGTTTATCGTAATGAAATGGATTTTTATAATATTGATGGGTACACCTTGTACGCGAAATGTAATGAATCTTATTCTGCTGGTGGTGTTGCCGTATACATAAAAAGTGATGTTGTGTGTGACCACTCAGAAATTGAGTTTGTTAGTGCTGATATTCTGCGAATGAACTTTAATGATTGGTATGTACTGCTTTGTATTTATCGCATTCAAAATTTTAGCAAAAACAGTTATGTATATTGAAGAGTTTTATGAGGTTTTAAATACTACCAAAGATAAAAACTTAATAGTTTTGGGTGACATAAATATTGATCTATTGGATGAAAATGATAATGACACTTATAATTATATGCTTTTGATGTCTTCATTTCGTTTAAAGAGTGTTATAAATGTTCCAACTCGTGTAACAGGCACAAGTTCAAGTTGCATAGATCATATTTTTGTTCGTTTTAATAAAAATAACAAATCAGTGTTTAAAAGTGAGGTGCACTATCTTAAAATAACTGATCATCATTTATGTGCTTTAAATGTAAATGAAACTGATAATACTCCACGAAACCAGATAGAAAGACCAAAATTTGTTTTAGATTTTAATATACTGCGTGAAAAACTAAGGTATGAGTTCTGGGAAATTGTGTTTTCTTTGAGCGATCCTTCTGAGGCTTATGATAAATTTGTTTCTATTCTGAATACACACATTGAAAGTTCAAAGAGCCATTTAAATACAAGCAGAACAAAATTCTTGAAACCTTGGATGACTCCGAGGTTGTTAAAGCAAATAAAACTAAAAAACAGTTTTGCTTTAAGGTGCAAAAACCATCCACAAAACTCAAATCTAAAAAAATATTACACTAAGCTTTGCAAAAGAGTTAAAAATCTAACTGCTGAGTCACGAAATTTATATTATACCAACCGCTTGAATCGTTTTAAGGGAAACACTAAAAATGAATGGAAAGTCGTAAAT